>JAFBJZ010000239.1:327500-595000 GCA_016785225.1 Psettodes erumei | reverse complement strand
GGTGGTGGTGACAGGGAGGAGGTGGTGGTGACGGTGCAGGAACAGGATGTGAACACACACAGGCAGGCAGGCAGGCGGGGCAGGCAACGATCCGAGTCCGGGCCGAGACAGGAGACAGGAGTGAGACAGAGCAGCAGTAACTGTACTGTAACTGTACCAGGTGACACTTCCTGACAGGAAGTCGGACTGGACCGGGGCGGAGCCGCTCCGGAGCGGGGTCGGGCCAGAAGAACCACACGGGTTCTGGTTTATAAGCCTCATACCCCGGAGGTTAGAACTTGATCAGAGCAGATTTGTTTTGAGCGAGATTGCTCTGTAAACCTGATTTTTTAAAATCCCAGATTACTTTCAGTTTACTCCACAAATCCCCAGTAGCTCTGTTAATTTGGGATTACAGACAGGAAGAACTTTTGTGGCGGTTTTAGCCACGCTGAAATAGCTACAACTAGCTAGATAAGCTAGCTCAAACTTAATAAATTAATCAAGTAATTCATAAATAAATTCTGAATTATTTAAATATTTTAGATTTTTTATTTAATTTTTTAAAATTAAATGACTTTTTTTATTAAATATTTTTAAATAATTTTTATTTAATTTTTCAAAATTATTTTGACCTATTTCTTTAAACGAACGGCGGTTCTATAGCTCCGCCCCCTCACCAAACCAATCAGCTTTAACCTGCAGAGCGGCTCCGCCTCCATGAGATTCCTGCCCCATTAAAGTTCCAGTCCGCAAAGTTACGTCTGCAAACCTCAAGTTAGCAAATCAATCATTACTGTTAATCTGAAACGAGAAGCGTCGGAAAGTAACATGAACACAGTAGTAGTATTTTCTCTCACAGGAGTACACACTGCAAATATTACACTACTGTCTAAAAGGTAAAAGACACACAGTTCAAGTATTAACACGCTGCACATGGTGATGATGATGATGAAGATGATGCTTTAATAGTCAAAGCGGCTCAGGCGTGCGATGATGAATGCTGGCCAATCCGCGTCCGGTTGACTCGGCGCAAAAAATAAAACAAGCAAGCCGAAGCAGGCGGGACGTTAACGGGGCGCGGCGAGCGACTGAACGACTCGCGATGAGTCGAAATATTAATTTAAACGTTCGAGAAGCAGCTGAGCGACGGAAATAACGTGTCCGCCGCTCCACGCCGCTTTTTTTTTTTCCTGAACTCGCGCGGGACGGCGACGACCTTTTCGCTCGGGTTTGGAAGGTCGAGGCCTCTGTGACCTTTCCGCCGACGCCGCGGGGCCGAAGGCGAGTTTTTCGCAGCAGATGAGCGACGAACCTGGCAACAGCTGCCAAAAGTGAGGCGGGGGGTTTATTCAAGCGTTTCCAGGCAACAGGAAAACACGAATAAATTAGGAAGACGGCAAACGTCGAGCTGCGCGGCGGCTAACCCCCCCCCCACGGGAGTCGTGCTGTGTCCGCAGGTTACGTTACCTCGCCGACTAGGCCTGAACAAACGGCCTCCCCCCCTCCAGGGATGTGGGCGTCCCGGTCACTACGGATACGGATCAGCTGATGAGGAAGTCTATCGGAAATGTGAACTGACCAAATAATATTCCACACACACAAACAAAACTGATGGCTAATCAATTAAAAAAAAAAAAAAAAAAAAACACGTCGTCGACGCACAAATGATTCCCTAAGATGAGGAATGACTGACGTACAAGTGAAGTTCCCACGCCCCCACTCACCTGTTTTCCTCATCCCCCCGTCCGCGGGGCAGGTGTAGTCGCTGGCGGCGAGCAGGAAGCAGGTTCCCGCGCTGCGGCGGTCCTGCTCCCTGGTGCTGGACCTCCGCATGGGGACCCTCTCCTCGGGGGACATGGTGAGGTCGCTGCCGCCGCTGCAGTCCGCCGACAGGACTGCGAGACATGAGCGGAGGTCAAAGGTCAGACCCTTTTGTTTCCTGTCGCTAATAACAGCAGCTATAAATGGCGCGAGGAGCCGCTCGTGCGGCGCCGGCTGTTTCGCTGAAGCTCACGAAGAGCGGCCCTCACTCACCTGAGCGGTTGCGCTCCAGCGCCCGGCCCCCCTTGACGTGGCACAGGTCGCCCTGGGCGATGTTGCAGGTGGCGTTGAGGTCGGCCTTGCAGTAGGTGGGCGACGCCCCCTGCGCCGCCTGGGGGATGTGCTTCTTCCTCTTCTTGGGCAGCTTCTGCTTGGCCATGGCCAGCGAGTAGTACATCCCAAAGTTATTGACGATGACCGGCACGGGCATGGCTATCGTCAGCACGCCGGCCAGGGCGCACAGCGCGCCCACCACCATGCCCGACCAGGTCTGCGGGTACATGTCGCCGTAGCCCAGCGTCGTCATGGTGACCACGGCCCACCAGAAGCCGATGGGGATGTTCTTGAACTTGGTGTGGAGGCTGGCGGTGGGGTCGTTGGGCCGGGCGCCGATCCGCTCGGCGTAGTAGATCATGGTGGCGAAAATCAACACCCCCAAGGCCAGGAAGATGATGAGCAGCAGGAACTCGTTGGTGCTGGCGCGCAGCGTGTGGCCCAGCACCCTCAGCCCCACGAAGTGACGCGTCAGCTTGAAGATGCGCAGGATGCGAACGAAGCGCACCACCCTGAGGAAGCCCAGCACGTCCTTGGCGGCCTTGGAGGAGAGGCCGCTCAGCCCCACCTCCAGGTAGAACGGCAGGATGGCCACGAAGTCGATGATGTTGAGCACGCTCTTCACGAACTCCAGCTTGACGGGGCAGAAGGTCACGCGCACCAGGAACTCGATGGTGAACCAGAAGACGCAGACGCCCTCCACGTAGGTGAGCGCCGGGTCGGTCTCGATCTCGTACTGGGGGCCCGACTCGGCCGCGCTGCTGTTCCGCGCCGGCTCCGTCTTGTTGATGATGGTGTTGAACGCCTCGTGGGTCTCCAGGCAGAAGGTGGTGATGGAGACCAGGATGAAGAAGAGCGAGGCGAAGGCGATGAACTGCGGGAGAAGAAGAAGAAGAAGAGGAGAGAGAGAGAGAGAGAGAGAAAAGGAGCGTGGGTGTCAACGCATCCCGGAGGTTTCAGGTCACGCGGCGCGACGTTCTGATCGATTAACATACGCACGTACGTTGCTCGGATCAATCGGCTGATTTACTCGTGAGCGGGAGAGCGAAGTCAGGTGAGGTTAATCAATCACAGCGGGGGGGCGTCTATAAGCAGGAACAACAAATCGCGATCCCGCCGGAAAACGGGAGAAGAAGATGCAGTCGTTTACTTTGAGGTCGCCGCGCTCGCTAACGGCCTCCTCCGCCTCACGCTGCTGGGCCGCGATTTGGTGGTTCAGAACCCAACACCCCCCCGCTGTCTAACAGCTGAATCATGTCACATTAGAGCAGCCAGGTTAACACACACACACACACACACACACACACACACACACACACACACACAGCTTATTTATGACAGACATTAAAAATGCAAAGTTGCCGCTCCACATCCTGCTGACGCTCTCTGCATGCTAACGACGGGGGGCGGGTGGGGTGGGGGGGGGGGCGTCTCCCAGCAACATCACGCCCGATTGGTCGGCCATCTTTTCCCTTTACACACACACACGAGGCTTCGTGAGGTCAAGGGTTACGGCGCACCTGAAGCTGGCTGTCAGATCCAGAACCAGTTTTCACGTGAGCGGGCCGTCAACCCGACCCGTTACTTAAATGTTCTGCGGCGAGGCCCGGCAGCTCCGGCGCTCACTCACAAAGCTAAAAATACCCCCCCCCCCCCAGGAAACTGCCCCGCCGGCTCGGGCCAATCAGAGCGCTCGCTGCCCCCGCCTCCTCGGGACCATCTGTTGGATGCTACGAGTGGAAGCTGCCTGCTCCAGATCCTGGACCTAGACCGCCGTCCACCGCCGCGACATCATCATCATCATCATCGAGCAGAGGGGACCCCCGGAGACCGACCCCCCCCTCACACACACACACACACACACACAGCCATAATTAAAGCTGGGGGGTTCGAGCTGGTGCCTTCTGTTTCTGCCTGATTGCTCGCTTCTAATTTCTAAATCTGGATTCAGGGCGTTTCATTTTACACATGACGCCCGCAGACGTGTCCGAGCGCATGCACACATGCACACACACACACACACACACACACACACACACACACACGTCACGTCTCGGCACGGCACGCAACACCAGCGTTGCGTAACGTACGATAACCTGCATCTAAATACTGTAAAAAGTACTTCAGTAAAGAAGTAACCATCAATACGTTCATATCAGCGTTTTGTTGTGTTGCCAGAGCGCACAATTGTTTTGTTGTGTGTGTGTGTGCGTGTCTATCTCTCTCTCTCCACCCCCCCCGGGTGGAGACATCCCTCCGTCTGTCGCTGTGTGTCTGTCACTCAGTAGTGTCATGTCTCTACAAAGCAACAACCCCCGTGTTCCTGAACGCACACCCCAGAGAGCGACACTGATCACCTACCTAGGTATCTGCCCCCTCCTCCCCACACACACACACACACACACACACACACACACACACACACACACACACACACACCCCTCCCTCAGTGAAGCAGACGGTTTGACTCATGTTGAATTTGAATGAACCTCCCTTTAGGTTTGAACACACACGCAGTCACGCGTCCTCATCAAAGCCACACACGCACAATTTATTAATAGCTTCACACACACACACACACACACACACACACCCCGGGGGGGCTACACACAGCATCAACTCCACACGTAAATGTCAGGTTGTGATCAGCCGAGGGGGGCGACACGCCATCTCCTCCGTGGACCAGAATGCACTGCAGCACGCGGCGCCCAGACTCTTAAAATCCTGCGCTTTCCGCTCTCGCCGCCGTCGACCTTCTCCGTGCGACCGGCGCCAAACTCCTCATGTTTATTGATGCCACGTTCCTTCATTGGAATTCACGGCAGCGGAGGAACGTAGCACGCCGACGCACGGCAGGGCGTGCTCGCTAAATCTGGAGTTTCGCCGGGGCCTCCTGACGGGGTCCGGGGCCCCGTTAGCCGGACAGGTCTCGCGTTGGCGAGATCCGTCACTCACCCCCCAGGTTCTAAAATAAACCAGCGGTTAAATCAACGTTACGCGGCGCCGTTAGCTGAGCGGCTCGTTTAAAGACCGTCGCGGCGCATACATAATTAAACCGGCGAGTAATTGATTCCCGTCTCAGCCTCATTCCGCGGAGACGAGAGGCCGGACGATATTTCTCTTTTTGAACGGAGCGAGCGCCCGGGACGACAGCGGCGTGTCCCGCGGAGCGTCGGAGGGGCGAGGAAGATGAGGAAGATGAGGAAGACGAGGAAGAGGCCGCCAATGAATCGCCCCGCAGTCCACAGCTCGTTTTGTTGTTGTTGTTGTTGATGATTTGTGTCATGCACGGGACTTGATCTGCCGCCACCGCCGCCATGGAAACGACGGCTGAAGATCGCACGTGTGAGGAGGAGAGGAGGAGGAGGAGGAGGAGGAGGAGGAGGCGCAGGGGGAAAATGAATGGTTGCGCTCTTTGGCAGGGAAAAGGGTTTCCCCTTCTTCCTTTTGTTTTCGTTCCCGTGCAGACAGATGACACCACGGGAGCGGCGGTGGCGGCGGCGGCAGCTGTCACTCACTCAGTCCAAACAACCCGTTTCACCGAATTTTATATTTTTGGTCGTCGACAGCTGACGGATACGAGTGGGCGTCGCTCGTAGGGGAAAAAAAAACAAAAAAACAAACGGCCCGCTGGACGAAGAAGGAACTAAAACACGGGAGCGTTTCCACATGGCGGGAGGAGCTGCTGCACACCCCCACCCCCTCCCACCAGCGACACCCCCATTATGATCCAGCTCGTGGTGACACCGGGGAAACCTCCACCCCCCCCCCCCAACCCCCGACCACGCGCCGCAGCTAAAAATAGCCTATCCCAACTTCTCCCCATGCGTTTAAATTTGAATAATTCATCGCCGCTTGAAGTGGGTGAAGCCGGCGTTGGAGGAGAGGGGGGGGGGGGGGGGGGTGACGGGGAGGGAGGGGGGAGGTGTCAAAGACAAACGTCTTCAGACAGATTTATTTTGGGGGGGGGTGGGGGGTCACAAATGAACTCCATCGCTCTCCTCGACTTTAAAGACGAGGATGAAAAACGTTGCTCGAAATAAAACAAAAAGCTGCGTTCAAACGCTCCAGTCGGACAAAAATAGTCGCACTTGACGGTCGTGAGGAGGGGTGGGGGTGGTGGTGGTGGTGGTGGTGGTGGTGGGTGGTGCTAAATATAAGCGCCACGCTTCCCTGGCTGTCATCTGTTCATCTGCCCATCATCGCTTCATCGCCCCGCCCGATGGTGGAGACGCACTGATGTTTACGGACGCCTGATGATGTGCGTTCGCTCCTTTCAGGGCGTGAGGGGGGGGTCAAGACACACGTATGATGCAACTTCCTGTTGCATCATACGTGTGTCATTTGTCTGACTGACTACATGTGTTGTTATTGGCGCACAAGGAGGATTCAGTCTTTATCCCGTCACACAGAAAACGTTGGACTCTTTGCTCGTGTTTAACAGAGTGTTGTGGGTCTGTGTTGTGTCTCACAAGTGTGTGTGTGTGTGTGTGTGTGTGTGTGTGTGTGTCGCTGCTGGAGAGTAAAAGCCCGATGTCAGTACCCGGGTAGTAGTTGTTTTTTTTTTCCCCTGCTCTGATGAAAAGCCCGGCTGGCAGGCGTTTGCTCAGCCCGCCCCAGACTTCCTGAATACATGAATACATTATTGTCATTTAGAAGAAACAAACATGCAATTATATGGAGAGCCCCCCCCCATCACCACCACACACACACACACACACACACTTCAATCACAAACAGCTGAAAACCACAGCAGCAGCTAACGAGCCCGGTGTCTGTCACCGCTGTCCGGGTTCTGACGAGCCGTCCGCTCCGCATCCTGGAAATGATGCTGGTTCTGATAAATAAACCATTGAGGGTGGGGGTGGGTGGTGGTGGGTGGTGGTGGTGGTGGTGGTGGAGGGGGGTGGTGTCATCATTTTCACAACAACGCAGCCGCAGAGGAAAACGGACGCATCGGCGGCGAATGGCCGAGCTCCGATTCCCGCAGCGGATCGGCGTCATTCGCCGTCTTCAGGGCCGCGGTGGGGAAAGCCACTGTTGCCATGGCGACGGGTCGTGCTTGCTTGCTTGCGCGAGCGTGTGTGTGTGTTTGAGAAAGCGGCGGGTTAGAGGAGCGGCGTGACAAAAGACGAGAGGCGAATGCTGATGCGCGGCGACAACATGAAGCGACCCGGGGCCCGCCACGGACGACTCGCTCACCTGCAAGTCAACAGACACCAACTTCACCTGTCGCTACCCATAAGCCTTTGCTCTCCTGAGGCGGCCGTGAGTCAGACTCGGAAACACGCGTGTCATTGCGTGCGTTAAAAAGAGGCGGGACCCGAGTTCTGCTGCCTGGCAACCAACGGGCCCCAGGTCAGATTGCACCCCACTTAAAATCGCAGGGTCCCGCTTTGCAAGATGGCCGCCGGCGGGCTGAAACGGCGCGTCGAGCGAGTCCAGCCCGCTGACGCGATCCGTCGTGGGATTTACTGTGGACCCAGTGAAGGTCACACAGAACAGAACCCGGGCGGGCGGGCAGCCAAGATACGTGTGTGTGTGTGTGTGTGTGTGTGTGTGTGTGTGTGTGTATCTTGGCTCGTGAGTTGTGTTCTAATTCTGTCAAACACACACACACACACACTTCCATATGTAAGAAAAGAAAGGACGTGTGTTTCTACGCAGACCCAGCTGTGAGCGTTGGGGCCCCTCACCATGAATAAATCCACATCACGCCCCCCAGTTTCTCTTTGTTATTACGTTATTCTGGTTCAGGCCCATTGACTGATGAGACGCCTCGGGCCAAATGTGCAACACCTCCGTCTCGACGCGGCGTTCGGCTTGACTCCGCCCCCCGGGAGATGAATGATTCATCTGCTGCGGCGTCTTTTACGGCACGGATGATAATCTCAAAAAAGTAAAGGGGGCCGCCGCTTCGGCCGGTTCCCGGCAGCAACGCCTTGGACGTTTTCTACCGTAACGGTGAAAACATGCGCGGCAATTAAACGAGAAAACGAAAGCGGCGGCGGATGTCTGGTGAAACGATCAAAGCCGCACGCGTGCCGGAGTAAATCTATTTGTGGCTCGCCGTCTGAATTATTCATGTCACACGCGTGTTCTGGTCCCGACGGGCCGCTCAGGAAGCTGTCACCGAAC
This sequence comes from Psettodes erumei, assembly GCA_016785225.1. Classification (NCBI taxonomy): domain Eukaryota; kingdom Metazoa; phylum Chordata; class Actinopteri; order Pleuronectiformes; family Psettodidae; genus Psettodes; species Psettodes erumei. The sequence goes on along the minus strand of JAFBJZ010000239.1, from coordinate 586,786 downwards.
CGCCAGGCGTGGAAGGTGGATTTTATTTAAAAAAAAAAAAATTTAAATTATTACAAATGTCACATAAAACATTTCTGTAATTAATGATTTTTTTATTTTATATTTAATTTTAATCAAATTTATTTATTTACTCATTTATTTTTAGTTTCCAACAGAAATCTCGTGGTTTTGCACGCCTGGAGCGAAACGAGCGCCGTAATTAGATTCGCGTCCGGAAGCTGATTGGATGCGATGCTAACGCCAAGAGAAGAAGAAGAGACGGAGGGAGGGAGGCCGGCCGCTCGCCCGCTCGCACCGCCATCCATCCTGGGCGCCGCCGCTCCTCGTTAAATAATACAGATAAGACGGAGGAGCTCCCGTCGCCCACATCCATTTAGCCAAATCGCTCTCTATCGCGGGGAAAGAAAACGTGCTCAATGATTCATGAAGCCGGTCCCATTACCGTCACGCTGCGAGCGCCGCCGCCGCCGGGACGGCGAGCCCGAGCGCCGCGGCCGGACTCGACGCCAACCGAACTCCTCTGAGGATGAAGGCGACCCGCACCACCGCCGTGTTTCCACAGGTCGGAGGTCGCCGCCGCGCAACGTCATTCAAAACTCGTTCAGGGGGTTGGCTGCACACACACACACACACACACCCAAAGGTGACCGAGAGACATGAAAGGAACTGCCACGGGGAGGAAGACTGTACGGTGTGTGTGTGTGTGTGTGTGTGACAAAGCAGAGGAGGAAGTTAGGAAAAGAAAAAGTGAAAGAGGTTCAAATTACCCAGCATCCATCTGGGACCCTGCAGCCATTTTTGTGTGTGTGTGTGTGTGTGTGTGTGCGTGTGTCTGCCTTTGTCGTCCTCTGGGTTCAGGTATCACCTTCTGTAATGAAAGCACACACTTCCCCTGTTCTTGCCCCCCCCCCCCCCACCCCACACACACACACACACACACACACACACACACACACACACACACACCTGCCCCCCCACTTCTAAATGAGGCGGGGAGAGAACTGACATCCATCCGTCCCCCGACTCCCCCACAGGTTTGTGATTTCCGAATTCCCTGTCGCCTCAAGGTCAGTGTTGGTGTGTGTGTGTGTGTGTGTGTGTGTGTGTGTGTGTGTGTGTGTGTGGGTTAAAGGTGGGGGTGGACAAACGGGGGGGGTTGTTACAGAAACGAGTTTGGTTGTGCGTCATTTTCTAAAGTGATTCATGAGCGTCTTCGTGTGTGAACGGTGACCAATGAGGCTGCGTGTCGCCGGGGCGGAGAGCACCTCACACATCACCCGCCTGCCCGCCCGCCCGCCTCTACCTCCACCTCCAGGTCTTTAAAACAAACCTCCTGAGGCAATGTGAACAGCGGGCGGCTTTCTCAGGCTGAGGCGTGACTCTCGGCGGGCGCCGCTGCCCTTTCATTCAACCCGTTTCTCGTCCTCCGGAGATTTCAGGAAGGAAATCGGAGCCGGTGGAAAACCTGGGGCGCCGCGCACGCCGCGGGAACCGATGGCGCCTTACGTACGGTGCGACGCTCACGGGCACCGAGGGACAGAAGATGGAGGAGCTTCCTCCTCGCATTTGATGAACGACAACGCCTTGAGGCAACATGCGACGGGAAAAAAAAAAACAAACAAAACAAACGCCCGACGCTCCGGTTCGGCGAGATCGGCTTCGCATGACTCGGCGCTCCGAACGCAGCTATTTCCATCTCTCGGGCTCGCTCACTTCATCCCGGTGACAAACGACCGGCGCGTGACCTCCCGTGGCGGCCATTTTACACCTTAACTCGATTCATTAACGTTCCAAAAATAGCCCCGTTCAAACAACAGCACACCTCAGGCGTGTGTGTGTGTGTGTGTGTGTGTGTGAAGGTGTGAGAACAAAGCTGCACAACAAACACCTGAAAAAGAAAAAAGGGATATACATCCAGAACTCACGCTGTGCGTCGCAGGAAAACATGGACAAACGGGCACTCTCATCTCCGCTGTTTCATGTGTGTGTGAGTGTGTGTGTGTGTGTGTGTGTGTGTGTGTGTGTTTGGGTCTCGTTATAAAAGCCCTTTCCTTCAAAAGGAGACCAAAGCTGCCAGCGGGATCGCCGCCAGGCGGACTCTTACTCCCGCCCGGTGAGGGGATGAGCGCCGCTTCAGCGGGAAAGAATAATGAGGGAGGGAGGAAAGGAGGGAAGGAAGGAAGGAAGGAAGGAGGAGAGAACAGATAAAGTGAATATCAGTCAAAAGAACAGGTCGGCGGGAGTTTATGTGATTTGAATAATCTGCTGAGGGAAGCGCGGAGACCTCGGCCGATCCAGCTCGGAGGCCGGTCCAGGTCCACGTCCCATCCCGTCCCATCCCGTCCCGTCCCGCGGGCCGTCTCCCTCCGTCGGACGGGAAATCGACTCGAGGTGACCTCTGCGGATCGCTGGCAGACTTTGAGGACAGGCGTTTGGTTTCAAAGTGGAAAAGAGTTCAGTATCCAAATAAATGAGGCAGCGGCGGACGGACCGCGGAGTCGAGTACCAGACGCGCGGATCGACCCGGCGACAAACGACTGCAAATTAATTTGGACTTTGGACCCAGTTACTGAAAGTCGGCGTCCCGGAGGACAAATGTCTTCACATTACAAGACTCAGATTTCCTGCGGGGGTCCGAACAGGTAATCGGCGCCGCGTGATGTCACTTCCTCCCTGCGCCCGGGTCTCGTGATGGAGCAGGTGCGCGGGCGTCTCTGTTGGTTTTAGCTCCGTGCGACCAACGGACTGCACGTACGTTTGGGAGCCGTGACCGTCGCGGCAGCCGGGGTCAGGGGGGCGAGGGGGAACACGCCGCGCTGTGGTTGGCCGGTAGGTCACTGGCACCGCCCCCTCCATAATCACCTCTATTTGTGTGTGTGTGGGGGGGGGGTTAAAAGGAGGGACCATAAAACGTGACCTTTTCCCCGAGGCCGAGCGCCTTCCATTCCCAATGTGACAGGTTTACAAGCCCCGGCTCACACCGCCGCTGCGTCCAGGGACACGAAACAAACACACACCTGCAGAATAACAACGTGTGTGTGTGTGTGTGTGTGTGTGTGTGTGTGTGTGTGTGGGGGGTTCTGGAACTTTCCCACAAGTTTAAAACATCTTCCAGGTTTGAGAGAAGACGGTGAAGCAAATGTCAGAGTGACTCTGCTCGGGCCTAACTGGGTCTGTGGTTCTGTTCAGCCCGTCCTCCTTCGGCCTGCTCCCAGAATAGGTCCGATCAGAACACACACACACACACACACACACACACACACACACACACACACACAGTGTGAAGGACGCGACGCCCCGGCGAAGGAAACTTCCACCTCGTGCTTCGCAGCTGCTCTGACCCGCTCTGTTCCTGAACCAGAACCAGCGCAGGAACTTCACCTTGAATCCAAAAGCACGGACCAGCGGGACGCATCGGGTCGACCTCTGACCGTCGTCAATTCACCCTGGAGCTAAAGAGCGGCGCCGATCGGTCAGAACCGCCAGGTGAACGTGGCTGGAGAACGTAACGGGCCGAACCCGGGCCGGGCGTGTAATCCAAGCAGGTGCCGAGAGCTGGAGTGGGCCGAGGTACGAAAGATGGAGCGGCGTCTCCTCTCCATCGCGTTAAGATTTCTCAGCAATTCAAAAGCCAATTACAGGCACTACTATGAGAGTGTGAGTGTGTGAGTGTGTGAGTGTGTGTGTGTGTGTGTGTGTGTGTGTGTGTGAGACCCTCTCCACCAGCCTCCTCCAGCTCGCTGCTTAAGTGACTTCTAATGGGAAGAGAGTGACGGTCTGAGCGAACAGCGTAATTACCTCCGTCTGCGGGGGGGGGGGATCAGGTTCACATGCTGGGTTTGTGAGTGCGCGCACCGCGGCGTTTAAACCCGACACCGCGGTCGGCGCCGGCTCGTTTTCGCCTTCCGTAAAAGTGGGCGGTTTCTCTCAAGAGCGCCGAGATCCGACACGTCTTTCCTGACCGGATCACGGCGAGTTCTCCGGGCTCTGCGACCGACCGGGAGGCGACCTTGAGATCCGGTCTCGGTTCCCGACACTTGAGTATTTCTGTCTTTTTTTTTTTTAGCGTAACCCTCCCAAACTCCGAGCCGGTCCAGAATTTGGGTGAACCCGATACCCGAGGTCGCCGCGGTCAAACCGGAGACGCACTTTGCTTTTTCTTCCGCTCAGATCGGATTCGTCCTCCCTCCTTCCTCAGCGATCGTGAAGGAACCGAGAGGTCACGGTATTCCGAGGAACTAACTTTGTTCCGGCCGGACGCATTAACACACACACACACACACACACACACACACACACACACAGTTGTCCAAGATTAACGGTGGGCGGCGAGCAACAGACGGCGGCACGAAGTCGAGCCCGACGCGAATGAACCTTCTTCTACGCAACTTCCTGAAAACACACACCAGGCGTCGGGTTAACTCGCAGTAAAAACGATATAACAACAACATCATCATCCGCCTGATCCGCGGTCGGACGTTTGCGGTGACTCATCTACAGAAGGGGGGGGCATGACTCAGCGTTTTATTTTCACACGTGTGGAAGAAAAAACAAAAAGCAGAGCAGCTGTCGTGGACGGGAGCGATTCAAGTCTCCCACTCGCTCGACACCTGCCGGCATTCAGGGCGACGTTTAGCTTCGCAGGCTAATGTGAGTCACACACACGCGCACGCACGCACACGCACACACACACACAACACACACACACACAGCAGATGTGAGGCACGCAGAGACGAGAAAAAAAAACGTGTAAGGCGTGCGGCGCTAACGAAACGATGAGACGACGCGCTGCTCTCTGACTCCTCGTCTCGGCGCCGGTCGTGCAGATGGAGCGGGTCGCCGTTTAATCGCCCCGACCGCCGCCGACCCAGTAACGCCGGTTTATTTTTGTCGCAGCTGCGCGGTGCATCCAATCACGAGTGTCAAATCTTATCGTGGTTATTTGTCCTTTCTGATTCTGTTCGGAGAAGATGGTTCCGGTCCGATTCAGAACCCCCGCGTCCTGTCGCCCCGTGCCCTGAACACACACACACACTTTGTCGCACTCGACTTCCTGCTTCCCAGCCGCTGCGGGTCACCTGACAGTAAAGTTTTTTTGACTGCAGGTCATTCACACGAAACTCACGCTGAGTTCGGTCCGGTTCTAAAGGTCAGCCCGTCAGCGCCGCGGCGGCCGCGTTGACCTAACGAGCGCCGAGCCGCGGGTCGAACCGCCGGCGGCGGACTTCGTCTGTTAAACGAACCCAGACGGGCGGAAACGCCGCGTTCGTTTTAGTTAGCTGCTTTTCCCAGACGAAACTTCTCGATCCTCAACCGAGGAGAAGCTGGAGGACAGAAGTTTGGACCCCTGACCTCTGACCTCTGACCTCTGACCTCTGACCCGGTCTGAGAGACGACGCTCTGCCTGGAGACGCGAGGAGAGGAAGCGAGCCCTTTTCACCTCCTCCTCCTCCTCCTCCTCCAGAGCCGGGGGGGAACCCCGTCGTCGTCCTCGCTGAGCAGCGAACGCACCCGGGCGTGAACGAGGAGGAGGAGGAGGAAGAGGAGGAGAAGGAGGGGAAGGCACCGTCGGGTCCCAGCGAGCCCAAATCCAGCAGAGAATTACTAATAGGTCTGGTTCTGCCGGGTCGGTCTCAGCGAACCGTGGAAGAGGAGACGGACAGGCGGAGGCAGGAGGAGAAACTTCTACTTCCTCCTCCTCCTCCTCCTCCTCCTCCTCCTGTGAAGAAGAGGAGGACAACGATCTAAAAACATGGAGCTGAAACCGCAGACAGTCGTACTTGCCGACACACAGCGATGTCACGCTCGTATTAAAAATAAATCTGGAGTATAATTTAATATGTTCAGCACACGCCGTCCTCCATCTGCAGCCCCACGCCAACAATTCACCGTTTCTCTCTCGCGCTTCAGGCCGGATACAGAAAAATCGACTTTAGCGCATCTACCCGGCGACCTTCGCTCCAGCTGCAAGGCCCTCTGGGAAAAAAACAACAAAAACCGCAAAAAAGTCGAAAGTTTCCCCCGCCGCCGTTTACAGTAAAGTCTGAATCAGCGTTTACGGTTCTGCTGGAGGGAACCTCACTACATCTCACACCAGGATTAACTGGTTCTGATTGAGTGGTCAAAGGTCAAAGGTCGCTGTGACCTCACATCATACCTCAATAATTATATATACACTTCAGATGTACTTCACTACGTGTGCAGTACTACAGTATTACTGGGTTAGTACTGTAACCGACTGTAATCGATTGGTTATTTTGGAGTTTTGAAAACTTTCTCCGTGGATTCTCTCTCTCTCGGTGCGGTTTCTGGGGTTGCCGTGGTAACAGCGCGAGCCACCGCACGGCGGGCGGCGACGGTTCAAACAACTCCTCGAATTGCGTGCGGTCCCTTCCCGCTTCCAGCCGCTCCGTCCGTCCATGTCTCGCCGTCCGTCGGCGTCTCCGTTTGTCCTCTGATTGAACCTGGGCGTGGCGTAGCGGCGAGCGGCGAGGAAGACGGCGTCATTACCACGCGCTTCGCTTCACGACGACAACTCCTCCTTCCTTGCGCCCCCGTCGTCTCTCCGCTGGCGTGACCTTTTCCCGGTCTTGCGTTCCCGGAGTGAAGTTTCCCGCCGCGTTTATTTGGTGAAGTACGACAGACCTCGCTTCACCTCGGCAGCGGGAACGAGTCACTCGCTCCAAAATAACGGCTGTGCAGCAGCCTTCAGTTGCTAAGTGACGAGATCTGAACCCAGACCAGCAGTGAGATCCTACCGCCGTCGGGACGATGCTTGGAAAAACACGCTGGGGGGGGTAATTTAGGTTTAAACAGATGAATGTAAGAACAAAAAGCTAATCTAGCTACCAGCTAATTCAGCATTGGAACGATAAAAAGCAGCTCTGCTGTACGACTCAACTCTTCTTACTGCCTGATTAAAAAAAAAAAAAAAATGAAACCCGGCATCGGTCGGGTTCTGCTCAGCCGGGCCGACCGGGACTCGGGAGTTCAGACGCACAAACCAGCCTGAACGTCTGATTTATTAATTAGCTTTTAATGCGCGTGCAGCCGGTGCCAGGATGGAGAACTTTCAGGAAATCCATTGTCCTTGAGAAGAGCTCGATCTTTCACAGCCGACGGACGAGCATTAATTATTCAGCCCCCCCCCCCCCTCAAACGTCTGCGAGCCCGTGGGGGGGGGCTGCGTCGAAGGTGTGGGCCCCCCCCTCCTGCCGGTCGACGCCCACCTTTGGCGTGCTTGCCGTCGCATCCATAAATGCATGATACACAACTCCCATCTTAAATCCTAAGTGCACCTCAGACTGTACGCGTGACTGCTGTGTGATCCAGGAGGTGTCGGACCCGCCTCCTCTCTCTCTCTCTCTCTCTCCCTTTGGTCCGACCCGGTTCCCAGCAGCGCTCCTCGCGGTCTCCGTGCTCGCGAGGCGAGCGCCACCGCCGCCGCTGGTTCAGCTCGTCCGACAGCAGGTCACGAGTTTTTTGTGGGGGAATCCTCACGTTTCTGTCGGACGTTTCAAACCCCTCGTGCACCGGCGGCCCGGCCCGGCTCGGCTTGGCTCGGCTCGGCCCGGCCCGGCCCGGCGGGAGCGTGTTAACAAATGCGCCGCTCTTAGCGGACGCTCTGCTGATTAGCCACCTGCGGAGAACTTTTAACAAGACAAAAGAGACGTGCCGCCGCCATCATCATCACGCATGCACTTTGTGTCTCATGCTGCAAAATGCTTCGTTCGTACTCAGACCATGCCGACACCGGCGTCCCGCGAGGCAGGAACGTGCTAAAAACAATCAAACAAACAAACAAAACACGTCCCGAAAAAGAAAAAAGGGTTGTCGTTTGTTTTCCAAACCAAGCAGGAAGTCACAGAGACCCGGTTTAAGATGCGAGCGCACTGCCGCGCCACGCGTGACGACTCTGCCGCTGCGCAATAATTTAAAAGACGCCTTTTCGTCGAGAAAGACAGCGAAAGGAGAGCGTGTTCTTCATTTCGGTGGGGCGGGCGTGTGTGTGTGTGTGTGTGTGTGTGGGGGGTGTGATAGAGCGAGACTAACAGACAGACAGAGAGAGAGAGAGAGAGAGCAAGGCCTGATGGGAGGCCGTATATAGCAAGCAACAACTGCAAGGCATGGGGTCCAGTCATGCATGCTGAACGAGACGCCCTCATTAACCATCCAGCAGGCCGCACACGCACACACACACACACACACACACACACACGCTCGGGCAGGACGACTCCAGTTTATTAAACAGGTCAAGTAACAGGAGATCGGATCAGAGACGGCTGAAACACAAACCAGCGAGCGACGGATTCACGGCGGTGAACGTCTCGCTCGCATTAACCTCTGCAGTTGCCGCGCGCCGGTGATTGGCGGGGCGCATTAACGTGACTGGCAGCGGCTGCAAACAAACCCAGCGGGCGCGGCGCCGCCCACGCTCGGGCGCCGTGGCGTCAGATGGGACGCGTTCCCGCGCCCTCCCGACGAGGCCCTGGCCTCACCTGCAGCACCGTCACCTCCGACGGCAGCTAAAGAGACATGCACGTTTTTTTTTTTTTTTGCATCGCCGCTTCAAGACTAACAAGCGAACACGCCAAAAAAAAAAAAAAAAAAAACGAGCAGTAAGGGTTCACGGTCGAGCGGGTTTCTGAGATCAATCAGCTCCGCGGACCGGACGGATCTCAATGGAAACAGGCCGTGGTGATGAGCGATGATGTTGCCATGACAACAGGCAGGCTGAGCGTGCAGCCTGGCTCCGGTACCTCCGGGCGTGCGGCAGGCGGCACCCAGACGGTTTGGGTTTTTAACCTCTTAAGTGGCAGAAAGCAAGCTGCAGTCTCAGATGGGATCATGGGAGGAAGTGTGTGTGTGTGTGTGTGTGTGTGTGTGTGTGTGTGAGGGGGGGGCTACAAAGTAAGGCATCAGTTAGAAGAGCACAGACATGGGAAATGGAAGAAGGTGGTGGGTGTTATTTCTTTTTCTCTCTTCTTTTTTTTTTTGTTACCATCCCAATCCAGCAAAGGCCAACTACAGAGACATGAGAGGGACAAACAGACAGATTAACACACACACACACACACACACACACAGATATTCTGAGCACACACTGCATGCAGATTAAAAGAGGCAGCGAGGAGAGAAGAGGACGGCTACAACAATAGAAACAAGCGTGGGGAGCCCAGAGAAACTGACTGCTGGCACGCCAACGGCTCGGTTCGGACGGGCCGGTTAAAGGGACAGGCCGCACAAACGTAAACGGCGAGCGCCGCGGGTTTGTCGGCAGAGAGCGGCTTGTGTTGCCAACAGCTCGCTCCCCAATTGAACGAGTTAGGAGTTGAAGTTTTAACTGCGACGTCTGAGCAGCGAGTTGGTTTTTAGATTTGAAAGATCATCTAAATGATTTCTGATATTAAAAAAAAAAAAAAAAAATGATGGAGAAGATTTTCCGACAGAAGGAACTGGGGAATGTTCCCTGTGAGGTAAATGTAATTTAAAGCTTTGACTCATCCTGCAGCAGAACAGAGTGGGTCTTTGACTCACGCCACGATAACGATTTACACACACACACACACACACACACACACACACTCTCTATTTACCACAAAGGTTAACGCGACTCCTGCGGTTCACGCCGCGGTCGAAGGCGTGAGAGGAGCGAGGTTTCCTCTGGACACGGGCCGGCGATCTGAAGTCGCACCTTTCACTTCCACATTAGCCCCCCCCCCCGCTAACGCCCGGGATTATTTACCCACAATTCACCAGTGGCCTCGGGCGAGTCTTAACAGAGCCCCTCATCCTTCGCAGGCAGCGGAAGAGCTAAAAATTTAAATCGTGTTCTGCGCTCCAGCCAGGAAATAAAACCTCATAATCTGTCACACGCCATGTCATAATCTGAATCTCATCTGTCTGTCACACACACACACACACACACACACACAGTGTAAATAAAAACAGAGCCCACGTGCGGCCCGTGAGTGTCCGTCAGCACGAGGTGCTGCACTCGTTTTGGAAACGCTGGTGTTTATGGAGCGAAGCCGTGAGATGAGATTCTCTGAATGACACCCAGAGCAGAGCTGCAGCCCCACGCACCTAACCCAGATTAAGATTAACGGCGTCGGGGTGGGGGGGGCCTGCGTGGCTGGACATCCATCCCTGACGGAGCCTCCACACCTCGCCTGCGTGGGGCAACTGGAGCATTTTGCTTATTTTTGGAGTCTGCTCTCTCTAAAGTCCAGCACCAAATCAGACTGACGAGGAATCACGTGACCTCACAGTCGCCACGAGAGGAAATCTAAGTTTTTTTCAACGCTTTAACAAACTTACCCCCACCCACCCCCACCCCAAGGTTAAAGTAACTTCCAACACACATGCGTTTGTTTTTTTTCCCCCCGTGGCACCGACGGCGGTGACGCGCGGGCGGTGCGCCCCTGACGCGCCCCTCTTACCCTCGCCGCCCTGGAGGAGTAGGGGTCCTCGAACAGGTTCCAGATCACCGGCTGCCACTTCCTCCACAGGCCGACGCTGCCGTCCGCGGCCACGTCCTCGATGCCGAGCCGCTTCCCGACCTCGTCGTCCTCGTCCCCGTTGTCCACGTTGAGCTCGAACACGTCCAGCGCCTCCTCGGCGTCCCGGTGCTGCCGGTACGTCATCCAGCAGCAGGGCTCCACGTCCGTCTCATCGATGCCCCAGAAGGAGAGCTCCTCCTCGAACAGCGGTCCGCACACATCCGCCGGGCAGTGGAGCTTGCCGGTCCGGTAGTAGTTGAGCACGTAGGCGAACACGCCCGGGTGGCGGTCGAAAAAGTACTCGTTGGTGCGCGCGTTGTACTCGATGAAGCCGGGGACTTGTTGCAGCTGGTCCAGCACGGAGTCCAGGTCCGAGTCCGAGGCGAGCAGCGCCAGTCGCGTCCCCGGCAGCGTCTTCAGGGTGGTCTTGTAGGTTTCGTGCCTGGTGCCCCCGACGTTGAGGATTATCCTCTCGTTGTCGTCGAACTTGCCCATTGCTCCGTACCAGACATGACTTGATGGAAAGCGCGTGGTGGTGGTGGGGGTGCAGTCCGACACACACACACACACACACACACACACACACACACACACACACACACACACACACACGCACACACACACGCACGCACGCACACACACGCACGCACACACACCTACTGGTCAAAGACGCTCCGGGATTTTGGACGTCGTGCGCAGCATCCTCGAGCTCGCTCACCCGACGCTTCCGCGGCTTTCCGGGGGGGCGAGGTGGATCTCCATCGTCAGATTTCGGGGAGCGGGGAGGCGTGGGTGACGGAGTCCGCTCAGACAGCCTGCGCTCTCGGACTGATCTCAACCGGTGGCTCCGAACAGACTGCGCTGCCGCTGCCGCCGCCGCCGCCGCTGCGCGTCCCTGCCCTCTCCAAGACGCACGGCCGCTCGTCAGCGCCGGCCTCCTCACTCACAGCGTGTCATAACCGCGACTCAGAGGAGCGGGTCGATGTCGCCTGTTTGCTCACCGCCACCGGGGGAGGTGTAAGGTGGGGAGGAGGGGAGGGAGGGAGGGGTCCAACCCCCGCCGCGTCGTTTCTTCGCTTCAGAGAAACTGAAGTTGGCTTCGGGGAAACTCAGCAGCGATCCACTGCTGCACGAGCCCGAGGGGAAATTTCCATCCTGACACCGGCGTTGGTGTGAGGAGATGACACCATACACACACACACACACACACACACACACACACACTCAGAGGAAGTTACCACCAACTGTTTCATCTCTGTTCGGGTCAGGAAACTTGGCTCCACAGGTCCAGGTTCAGGATTTTATTCTGAGGTGGTTTCACCTGTTTAACGGGAGGGTGGTGGAGTGGGTGGGGGTGGGTGGAGGTGGTGGAGAGGGGGCTGCCTTGTGTTTTGAACCCTGACCTCCTCTTTCCTCCTGTGCAGCACCATGACTCGGGTGTAAACGTGACGAACACAGCGGCATCAAAGGTCCGGTCCGGACTTTCTGCTCCTGACCTTGAACACAACACTGTCAACCCTGCCAGCATGTGTGTGTGTGTGTGTGTGTGTGTGTGTGTGTGTGTGTAGTACAGGCTTGGGTACTAATTTGTAGTTCAGTTGTACTGACAGACCTAATGAACCTGCAGGAGGGGCCCCGGGGCCAAAAAAAACGACGCCTTAGGGCCCCTCGTCATTTCATCACAAACATCTAATCACACACAATAAAATCCCAACAAAACAAAACAACTGGCAGAAGTACAGCAGCAGTAGTATCACTAGTATAAGTATCAGTAGAAGAGCCACATGTACTACAGGCAATAGTACCAAGTGAAGTAGTAGATGAGACAAAGAGCTACAGTCTGCGATGTGAAGCTGTTAAAGGACGACACGTGTATTTATCCCCCCCCCCCGCGCTAAAAACACGCCAACAACACGGCTGACGAGGGAGAGGAGAGGAGCAGCGAGGAGGGAAGATGGAGTAATGACACGCATCATTATTCCCTGATGTAAAACCGCAACCTCCGAGTAATCTAATTACAGATTAGCCGCCTTGATCAAATCTCACAAAGAAGGAACTTCCTCCTTTCACGCGCGGCGTTCACTCGGCCACAAAACACAAGGTGGGGATTATAACGACTGCGACCGCCCTTTATTGGTTCGGGTCGACCCCTCGCACCGCGAGAGCGGCCCGGGTCGATTTAAGTCGCACGGCGCCGACTCATTTTCCGCGACCCGCTGCTTCCTGCTTCGCTGCGAGTTCAGAAAACCAGGAAGCTGAGCGTCTTTAATGTTTTACTAACGAGGCCATTCATCAGCGAGGATGAAGCGCCGGGGACGGCGGCGGGTCAAGGCGGTCCTCGCCCATAAACGGCCATCCTCGTACCGACCTCGTACCCCCCACCACCACCACCTTCTCCCTCCCCTGTACACATCTTCACCAAATATAGAGCCGGCAGATTGCTGATCCTTATCGGGAACTCGAGAGCGAAGAAAAATAGAAGTCGGTCGGAGAGCCGAGGTCCTTGGCCGGTCCATTTTACCCCGAGCGGAGCCGCAGGACGGGTCCCAGAGGGCGGCGGGGGCCAGACAGGCGGTCCTTGGTCCGGGCTCGATTCGGGGCCGCGGCATCAATCAGAAACGCGAGAGCGGGGCCACGAGAAAACAACGTGCGTAATCTCATAAGCAGGATTTGGCGAAAGGACGGGCACAGTTCCAGTGTCTTATTTCTAACGACATTAAACCTAATCAAGGCAGCGGCGCAGGGCGGGACTCTGCAGCCGACACACACACACACACACACACACACACACACACACACACACACACACTCAGGCAGCGGGACAAAACAAAGACGACCAGCTGCTGATCGATTATTAAAACAACCCAAATGTCTTTGCTGCAGGTTTACACGCTGAGGTGACTGCGGCGCTGGGATGACCCAGTGGACCTGGCCGTTACTGCCATTTTACCAACAAATAAATCAGGAGAACAAAGTGACTGCCTCCAGTCACGACCGCCATGTCATCACCGCACCGCCACCGATTTGTTTAAAGGGCCGCTCCAGTATTTCTGCACTTCTGTGAAGCTAGAAAAAATAATCCTGACTTTTTATCCTGTGTGTGTGTGTGTGTGTGTGTGTGTGTGTGTGTGTGTGAGAGACACTCAGCGCTACATCCCATCATGCTCCTCAAGGACGTCTCTCCTCCAGGCCCTCCCTGTCTGTTAAACGTCCACGTCTTCCAAACGCCACGCCGCCATTTTGCAACGCAGCCTTTCAACACTATTCAGACAGACTAACAATGGGTGCAGGACGATGACAGAACATAATAAATACGCTGGATGACTGCAGCCGAAAAACCTTCTGACCATAAACAGCATCAACAGCTGCGCTACACAAACGAAGAGGAGACCCACTTATAAACACGCTGTCTTGCGACACGGCGAGTGATGAAAAACTCAGCGGCGTCTTCAAAACGGAAAGACGGTGAAATGTTACGCCGGCTCTCCAGACACTCCCACTGCTCAGGATGGCAGGTCCTATCATGTCATCAGCTCAAAAAGCCTGGAAACCGTCTATAAACACATAAATCTCCACTAAGCTCTTTAAACATCTGAATTCTTGCTCACAAAAACTATTTCTACACGGTTAAACGACGCTGACGAGGCTTCTGGTGTGATTAGATGTCCAGTGTTGCCTTCATGTGCCACTACAAACAACTCCATTCACAACCAGGGAGCACAATTTAAAAAAAAAAACAAATTATGCAGCGAACCACAGGCCCATGGATGGAATTAGGCAGAAGTCCCAGCGGACGACAACTGAGCTGATTAAATGCTCAGAGAGCCGAGCTAATTTGAGATGAACCCCAAATCTTTTTTCCTGCGCGGCACGAGAGGAAAGTCGTTTTTAAACTCCCCGTGACTAATTATAAGTTATGATTGGAGGGGGCGGATTATTTCACCAGGATACTTTGGAGAAGCTTTCAAAACACTGTGAGAGAGGTGTGTATTACAGTTTGATCTCTTTACTGCTCGACTATCAGTAAAATAAATGGATATTCTATATATTTTTCCACCTGTTTTCCACGTAAAATAAATCTCAGTGTCTGTTGTGTTGAGGGAAATATCAAGCCTCAGCCTTGTCCTACCTGCCGTCCTCTGCTGCAGCTGTGGTGCTGCGGCGCCATCTGCTGGTGCCAGAGGATGATTCAGCACCTCCGGGGCCACATGCTGAGTCAGCTCTGTGGATGCAGACGAGAGGTCTGAGAGTTTCCAGATGGAGTCCGCCGACCGAACTGTGGATTTAATTATATGGGTCTTAATAACAGGATAATAAAACATGCACAGGGCCGTTTATTGACTTTTATTAAATCCTCTGATGTTTAATGGTCCTGGCTGAGAGCAGCAGGCGCAACACGTCATCGTTTTGGGGTCCAATACGTCACAGTGCGGAAGGCAAACAGCAGAATTACACCTGTTTATAGACATTTAACCATTAATCATAACAAATATGAAGTAACAACAGAATAATAAGGAAAATTAATTGGGTCATCATTAGCCGGTTAGCAGCTAAAGCACACCTGTGCTACACGTCAAAAGTCTTCCGTGTTCAGGTGCTGCACTGAAAACTGCTTCTCTCGTCTGCGGAGGATTTTAACATCCTCCAGTTCTTTGCTTTTAAGACTCGTGACTTCACTTCTATCTAAAGTTCTTTTATAGTTTCGTTTTAGCCGTTTCAAGCTACAAAAAACGCTTTAAACCGGCTGCACCTGTCCAGCACCAAACAATGAAGTTAGCACGTAGCTAAATAGTCATTTTGAAATACTAGCGAGACTAACTGTTCAGATATTTCCCTCGGGAACTGGTAAAAGAGCGAAACAGTGCTGGATGAAAACAGAATAGTCAACTTACATTAACCAAAGTTGCTCCATGTCCGCTGGACGTGTCGGTGGACATTTGTTTGCTAACACGTTAGCCGTGTTAGCTTCACCGTTGTGTTCAGAGCTCGTTTCCGCCGCCCTCCTCAATTCTTCCACCAATTCGCGTTGACCTCACGCGATTTCCGTTGTCGCAGGAACTGGAAGTTATGAAAGTAGTATTTTTTATGTTAAATAACTTTATATCCCACTTTGCTTAAATTGCCTGACGGTACAATGCGGAAATACAGTCAGTGGAGGAAAAAAACCGCCTTTTCTGGCTCCGCCTACTGCTGTAACGCCATTTGCAAGAATCCGCTGATCATTGGTTGGCCGCACCAATCAGAACTAGTAGGGGGCGGGCCTGAAACGCCAATAACCGATTGGCTGGGAGAGGGAGGGTTGGGTGTGTCAATCACTGCGGATAAATCAATCTCCGTTTGGAGCGAGGTGATTGCCACGCCCCCTGCGGTCTCTGATTGGTGGCGCTCATTAGAGCCCAACGGATTCTTGTTGCTGCTTTAAAAAAGTCACCCAGACCAACCGTTGTTTTTTTTTTTGGTTGTTTTATTTTCTACTAAGGCCGGCTGAGGTTTTATTTTCACTCAGCTCCAACATGAGACAGACTAATCACAGAACAGTGGATATCACAAAATGGAAAGAATAAAATAATTTAAGGCAAAGAGTTGTGGTGGCAAGATGTGGCGATAACTTCAATGTGTAAAAAAAAAAAAATCATACGTGAAAACGGTGAAATTTTGAGGCAGAGTGAAACATCTTGTGCAAATTGTACAGTTCAGACATTTCATTCCAATAAGGCAAGGGTTTTTTTTTGGGCTGCACAATAATAGGATTTGGTCTTATATTATTAGATGAAAAATTGTACATTACGATTTGGCCAAGATGATAATTCCGTTACTGCATTTTAGCGTGTTTACTACATCAGCAACTGGGCAACTCACATGAACTGCGAAGTTAAATGAAATGACAGTAACATGACATTAAAGCTGCAGAGATGATGATGGTGAATAAATGATTGTCATTCCCCTCGTCAATGAATAAATTAAAACATCATGCAGTCACACAGCTACAGAAAATAAAACATTCACAAACATGATTAGATGTATAAAGGACACAGGCCACAAGTCCAACTTCACACTTCTAAAATGTAAAATGAAATAATCTGCAGTGGGTTCATCACATCCCGCAGAGTCAATGTCCATCACTTTAGCCTAAAAAGAATTTAGTATATATTCACAATCTAAAGGAAATTTACCTTTTAATATTTATGTATTTTGTCAAGAAAATATCATTTGACTGTTGTTTTTCCAAAAGGGCGACAGGGCGGTGACGGGACAACGATGGCACATTCCCTGTGTCGAAAAACAGACAACAAAGTCGAGTCTTTAAAAACAAAAAACATCCTGTGAAATGATGATGGACCTTTCTCACAGAAGACACGTTGACTCAAACAATAAAGGATGTTTTCTCCCATTTCCTCACGAGACGTCCCCGAGCCAGCGAGCGCGGTCGACGGGGACGTGATCCTGAACGAGTGCAGCCGTGTTGTCGGACGCACACCTGTTTGAGATGGCAAACTAGCAGTGACGCCTCCGTTAGCTTTACACATGCGTTAAATGTTTGGCGTTTTGTAACAGTGACAAACCACAACGTGTGTAGAAAGTAATTTCACTCCAAAATCAGGTCAGGTGGGAATTACTGCTTCAAAATGAGCGTCAGAAGAAAAGCCCGGGACATGTGTTGGTATTTTTCTTCAGAGCTGAGAGAATGTATGTCTGTTAATACTAACATATTTACTCCTATTGTTATTCTCTATTTTCCTCTGATTCGGGGGGGAACGTAAACAGGAAGTACGTTGCAGGCTATTTGTTTACAAACTGGCATCACTGGATAGAAGCCAAATTAGCTGTTAGCGTTGGACGCACAGATGGATTACTGTGACGATGAAGAAAAACGACCGGAGCCGATCAGGTTTACTTATTGATGAAGCATTTTGGAAGAAAAGCCTCTCGGATAATAAATATTCATAATAATCTATCACATGTCTGTACAGTCCTGCAGTCGGGTCATTCGGGCCTGTTGCGTCGCCGGAGGCCGGACGCGGGCGACGCCTCCACAGCGTTCGGCGCGTGAGAGTCCTCTGGTGAAAGTATGAGCTCACTGTCCTCCAGTCGCTCCTCCTCCTCCTCCTCCTCCTCCTCCGCAGACACCTCCCCTTCCTTCTCCACCTCCCCGTCAGACTCCTCAGGGGCGAGCTCCTTCATCTCCTCGCCTTCAGCCGCAGCTTCGTCTCGAGCCTCCGAATGCTTCTCATAGACCTTCTCGGAAGCTGCGGAGCTCCGGCCGTCCAGCAGAGACGCCTCGGCCGACGCGAAGTCGCTGGCGCCCAGGGACTCGATGAGGTGATCCAGGTTCCGCTCGCAGGACGCCTCTGAAAGAGCAGAGTCGGTTCTGTTCACACCTGCAGGATCTGGATTTGAATACGCAAATCGCCCAAACCGCCGAACCAGACTCCACGCACGCTCGGACCAGACTGCACCTCTTTACCAAATGCAAAATCAGCGCAAAACCACATTGACGAGAGGAACGCGACGCAGAACGCAGCCCACCGTTGACGTTGAGGGGCGGGCAGTCCATGCCCCTCTTCTTCATCAGGTAGCGGATGGTTTGCAGCTGAGACATGATCTCGTTCTTCTGCTCCTGCGCCACCGACTTCACGCTGCGGGGGAAGAGGGTGGAGAGGTGAAAACGACGCACGTGTGGCGAGGACACGCCCCCTTTAGCGTGTAAACACACAGGGCGTGAGTCGTCGCTCACCAGTTGGTGAGCGGGTCCAGCTGGGTCAGGATGGAGTTGAGCATCCTCTCCGTCTGCGCCAGCCTTTGTTCCAGCTCGTTCAGCTGGTTTTCTGCAAACAAAGCAGCCAATGAGAAGACGCCGACGTCGACCTTGATTCCTCCTGGTCAACAAACAGGTGCGGCCGGCAAATAAACAAACAAAAAGCAAACACAGATATGCAAACAGGAGCCGCAGACACACACCTGCCTCCGCCGACTTTTTGGCCCCTTTAGCGAATTTGTCCCGTTGCGCCTGGTCGTCTGCAGACTTGATCTGCGAGGTGGAAGGAACGCGGAGATTCAGATCGCGCGTCCATCTTTGTAATTTTAACGTTCGCACCCGCGTCGCGTCTCCGCTCGGCCCGTCTCACCTTCAGGAACTTGTAGGCGGCGAACACGCCGACCCCGATGGCGTACAGCGGCATCAGCGTGAACACGTAGCCCTTGTTGCCGCTGGACTTGTACTTGTCGCTCTTCATCTCCTGCTCCATCAGCTTCTTCATCTGCTGCATGTTCTCAGGGGTCTGAGGCGAGCCGGGGCCGATGGGATGACCACGGGCGCCGCCCAGGCCCGGACCTGCGGCCGCAAAGGGAACCGGACAACAGTTTGTCTTATGGAACAAATAAAATAAATATCCCGACAGGAAAACTATTTCTATTTCTATTTATAACTATTTATAAACTATTTCTTCTTTGCCATTTATTTTATCGAGAATGGAAGAAGTCGGTGTTAATAATGTAATCTACACACACACACACACACACACACACACACACACACACACACGACGAAACGGTCCGAAAACAACATTCTCCGAGTTTACTGGAGAAACCCGAGTGATGACGTCACGCACCGTCCTCCACACCGACGTCGCTCGCGTTTTAAGGTGAACTGCGCCTTTATTTGCTATAAAAACAAACGCACCGAGGTGACCCCCCCCCCTTCCGCCCCCCCTGCATGGGGGGGTGGGGTGGGGGGTGGGGGGGCGCAAAACTAGTTCGTGCACGCGACAGCCAATGCAAAAGTGCGCGCTCACGGCACTTCCTCACCTTTCCTGGCGTAGCGCGGGTCGAACCGGGTCTCCTTCGCCCCGGAGCCGCCGCCGCCGACGCCGAACAGCCTCGGCAGCACGACGAACGTGAAGAGCACGGCCGTGAACGCCAGGGCGACTTGCTGTGATGTGGACAGAACCATCCTGCCGAACGGAACCCGCGACACGACGAGGGTGAAACCGGGTCAGAACGAACCGCCGGAGAGGCCGAAGACGTCGAGTTGTCGGGCGGGTGTGAGAAAGAGAAGAAAACGTAACATCTGAGCCGAAGGACCAGGCTGCTCGGCCCTGAACAGCTGGGGTCCGCTCAGCTGCCGCACAGGAACCACACTTCCGGTGCAGACGTTTCAGAATAAGAGCGTCAGGAAGGGGAGGAGGAGGAGAAAAAAAGATGCAAAAATAAAACTGACCTGGGACAGAAAACGTAGAGGGAGCTGATTTAAACGGGGTTATTGATTTATATTTTACAGGTGTTTTTATAAATTTAACGGTTGTAACCCAAAAGGTATAACACGGAAATATCCAACAACAACCTTACAACAAGATTAAAGTAGATTCAAAATGTTGAAATCCCAATTTTTCCTTATTTGAACAAAGAAACTGGAATAAGTGAAAACAGTTTTTTTTTCAGAATTACCAGTGTGTGTGTGTGTGTGTACCACATATGTCTGATTTCCTCTTGTCTCCTGGGACCTGTCAAAGAACCTATCACAACTCATCAATCAAATGCACAAGTTGCACAGTGAGCGCACAATTTAAAAAAAAAAAAAAAAAGTAGAACTTCACTTTGCACGTGTTCCTCTTTTTAATAAACGCTGGGTAAAGTGTGTTTGGACCAGCACACACACACACATCCTGTTCCTCGTGAGCGTGTCACTTCCTGTGTCACACACACACGCAGCTTCTGGCAGCTCTCGAGCATCAAAGCATGGCGAGCCCACTGGTGGAGACGGTTCTGTGGACCTGGATCCTGCTGGACTCCGGGGCGGCGGCGTCCTCGCTGCCGGAAATCACCGACAGGAAGTTCATGGAGGAATGCGTGACGGAGCACAACCGGGCGCGCTCGGCCGTCACTCCGCCCGCCACCGACATGCTGCACATGGTAGGCGACGCCTGCAGATTGTCACACAACCACGAGCGACCCCCCCCCGGTGAAGATATTCCTGTCATGTCCCGCTCACGCAGACGTGGGACGAGGGCTTGGCCGTCACCGCGAGGGCGCGGGCCGAGCGCTGCGTGAGCCGACACGGCGCCCGCCGCGCTCGCCCCGCCTTCCCCTCCGTGGGCGAGAACATCTGGACGGGCCCCCGCCGTCGCAGTTCGACGTGACGCGCAGCATCCGCAGCTGGGTGGACGAGAAGGAGCGATACAGCTACGAGAGGAACGGCTGCGGCGCCGCCGCAGAGTGCGGCCACTACACACAGGTGTGCGTTTGTGTGCGTGTCGGTGTGTCTGTTTCGTTGGCGCTTCGCACGTTCAACCCTGCGGCGGTTTCCAGGTCGTGTGGGGAAGCAGCTACAGGGTGGGCTGCGCCGCCCAGCTGTGCACAAACACCAGCGTCTACGGCGACAGGGAGAGCGTGGTGTTCGTCTGCAACTACGCCCCGGCGTGAGTTCTCACACACACACACACACACACACACACACACACACACACACACACACACACACACACACACACACACACACACACACACACACCAACGATGGAAGCACTGGGCACACACACCAAGAACCCCGTGCAGACATCACCGGTTCCAACGGTGGAAGCACTGGGCTTTCACAAGCCCGAACAACGAGGACGAGCCTGGTCTTTCCTCGGGTTTCACAAGCGAACAACGGGGAACGCGGAATGACGGTTCGCGCCGCGCCGTGAACGACGTCCGGCGTATAGATCCGGCGCCTGCGTGGACAGGCTCTGCCGTGAGTATTCAGGAGCCGCTTTACCCCAGAACCGCACGGCTGCCGCACGCAGTAACGACTCACGTGTCTCCGCAGGCAACCAAGCGCGAGACGCACAGAAACGTAAGTGACACTTTGACCCCCCCCGGCTGGATAAACCTGCACTGACCCCCCCTTCTCTTGCACTTCCAGGATACGACCGGGACGCCCCGCTGGCCGATAACGGCATCGTCATCGATCACTATGCGACTGTTGTGATTGGCCGGCCCGTCGCCCTCAGCTTCACCTTCATCACAGCGTACATGGTCCACTACTTTTACCCCGACGTCTTCTGCTGCGAGTAACCTCCACCCCAAACTCCACCCCCACACTGGACAAAACGGACTTATTGGATGAAATCTGTCACCAAAAGAACAAATGTGTTGGTTTTTTTTATCGTCCCAAATAACAGTGTCTTTGTAAGGTCTAATATACAGGAAAACAAACAAACAAACATCAACAGTAAAAACATCTGTGATGTTTGCGCTGGAATTCGTTTCACACGTCCCGTGTGCGTGCAGAGTCCTTCCTCTGTCCAACAAACATGACATCACATGACGCACACGGCGACGGGTGCGGGGGGTCAGCCTTTGTTCTTGCTCTTCTTCTTCTTCTTGTTCTTGTTGTCTGCGGCGGCGGCCGGGCTCACCGGGTTCACCGGAGGAGCCCCCAGCTTCTTGGTTTTGGCTTTGTGCACTTTGTCCTTGATGGCGTCGATGTCCAGCTTCCCCTCTGCGGGAGCTGAGAGGACAGACGGGTGGGACACGGGTTAGTAGCTTCACACACACACACACGCGTGTCGTCGTCGTCGTTTTCAGGTAAACACTTGTGTGTGTGGCGTCTCTACCTTTGTGGGTCTTCTTCATTAAAGGTTTCTCTTTGGGAGGAATGAAAGCCTTGTTGCGTTGTTCCTGCTTCTTGGTCAGCGCCTCCGCCTGTTTCACCTGAGAAAGAGGAACAAAGACGACGTGACGTGACGCAACTCCTTCTTAACATCTTCTGCTGAAAACCACCTTCTCACCTTTATCTCCTCCATCTTCTTCCTCTTTTTCACGCTCTCACGCAGGAAGAACTCTCCTGTGGCCAGCTCTTTATCAACCTACACAGACAAAAAAAAAAAAAAAAAATGAAATTCAAGTTACAATAGATCTAAACGTCTCAGCGTGGGGGTGAACTTCCCTCTGCTGCAGCTTTTTCATGCGTGCTCGGCTTTTTAAAAACAAGTAAACCCGCCGCGAGAGGTTTATCTTCCTGACCTGGCTCTCCGGCTGCTGCGGAGGGAACGGCGTGTACTCCTTCTTCACGCTCTTCTTCTTGGGCTCCTTGCGCTTGGACAGGTTCTTGTGGCGGAACTTGGGCAGGAAGCGTTCCCAGCTCTGCATGCGCAGGTCGGGGTCTTTGGACAGCTCCCGCTTGATCATCAGCGTCTGATGGGCGGCGAGAAAACGTGACACCTTATGCTCTCTCTGCATCATAACACAGTTTAAGTCTTAAAAATTACGCCCTCAGCTCCGGGACGAGCCGACACCGGCGTTCGAACCCGGAGAGATTTGTTTTTCCGTCAGGAGATCGGGAACAAGGATGGAACGTGTCGTCACCGGGCGTGAACGAATGCAGCGCCGCTGTCAGCAGCGCCAACGTACCTTGATGTTGTAGATGGGGTGGATGTTCTTCATCGTGTCCATCACCACTTTGCGAACCTGAACAACAGAGGAGGAGAAATTTAAAAAAAAAAACATCCTCAGTTTGTGTGTAAATGTTATTAAATTTTTTTATTCAGGGTGAGGGGTTGAGTGAACCGAGTGGAGCTCTGACCTCCTTCAGGCCGTTGAAAGGCCCCAGCGCCGACACCGTGTTGCCCTGCACCATCACGTAGCAGTTAGTCAGCAACTCCAACGCCTGCAGAGAAGAGACGAGACCGGAGTCAAGTTGTTCCAGTAACACAACACACACACACACACACACACACACACACACAGGTGAACAAACCCTGAAAACACTGAGCGCAACTCTCACCTTAAGGGTGGAGCCCTTGGGACCAATCAGCCGCTGCCTTCGCTTGACAAACCGCTCTCTGTTCCGAACCAGGGTCCCGATTTTGATGATGTCACACGCAACGTCGTCCTGTAATATCCGCACAGCCTGGGAACAAAAAAAAAAAAAAAAATAAATAAAAGCAAAACTTTATATTTAGGAACCTCTGCTGCCATCAAAACAAAAGAGCACAAGCTGCAGGAAACTAAACCTGTTCGAACGGGACGCTCCGGGCCAGCAGCTTGATCAGGTCCCTGGCTCTTACGATGGCGTAGGGGTCAAAGGTTTTCTTCGTGGAGCAAACCGTCATGCTGCCCTCTATCAGGTCCAGGGAGCCTTTGATGTGCTGAGAGAAATCCACACGAACACAAATTTAGCACCACACGAGCTCCGCGCACTGTCGTCGCAGTGACGCGAAGGGGGCTGTGGACTGACCGTCTCCCCTAAAGCCTTCTCCACCAGCGGCCAGCACTCCTTCAGGTAGGCCTCCCGGTACTTGGGGAAGAGGGTGGCGAAGCTGCTCTCCTCCAGCAGGCCGCGGGGGTTGTCCTCCTTGGTGAACGCGGGCTCTCTCCACCCATCGGGGACGGTCAGCAGCTCAGGCTCGTCCACTGCGCGACACGGAGCCGTTTAGCACGTGGCTAACGCGGGGCTGTCGCGTAAACGCGCGCGGCGCCGTGTACTGATACGTCGGTTCCTCCGTGTCCGCGCAGAGAACGCGGGGTGAGTAAACAGTTAGCAGTCGGCTAACCGGCTAGCTCCGGTCTCTCGCGTGCGCCTTAGCACAACACGTCAACATGCTAGTTAGCTAACAGCCCGGAGAGGCGCGCGCGCGTCGCCGTGAACGCGCCGCGAAGCGTCAGTTCAACGTTTGTCGACTCAGCGACATCATCGACTCACCTTGGTTCTGCGACTTTCTTGAGTTTTTCCCCGTTCGCGTTTCGCTCACGCCGTCTCCCGTCGCGGAGGACGCCATTGTTGTTCGGAAGCGGAAGTGACGCGCAGGCCGCTCTTCTTCGTTCGCGTGACTTTTTTTTTTTTTTTTTTTGGTCGTGGCGCAGCCGCAGTACCGCCCCCCCGCGGCCAAAACGTTCGCCATCGTAATGACGTCGTTTCCTTGTTTAAATGACAAATAGGCGAACGCAGCGTGTATCGGTTAATTATTCGTTAAGCCCTTTATTTTATTTATTCTAACGTTTTTCTCATCGTGATGGTAAACAGATCAAATCAAATGAGTCAGAAGAACATCCGTTTACAGTTTTTATTTAAATACGTTTAGGTGGCAGGAAAGGTAAACTGTGCAAAGTTGGAAAAAAAAAGACATTTATGATGTAAATTTAAAGGAAAACATTTATTCATTTCGTTTATTGATTTGCTCTGTGCTTTAGTTTCAGAGGACAATGATAATGTAAATTTCACTAACTGGTAAAATGGATTCTGACCCATTGATTCCTTTGCCTATTCATACATCTCCCCCGATGATCGATCATAAGATTTCCGTTATTCTCCTTTCCTTTAGCGGTGAATCCTCTGACCTACAGATGATGTTTGAAGCATTTTATTGCAGCCGACGCTTTTCAAAATAATCCATGATTGCTTTGGTTGCACTCACTGAGAGCACGGTCAGAGCCAGAAAGCCTATTGATCCGGCCACGATGGAGATCACCATCATGTGCTCGGCCCCTGCGAACGAGACGGAGACAAACACGTCAGCCGACTGTATTCGGACACACAAAAGTGGCGCGGGCGGAGCGTCCGACTCACAGCGAGACGGTCGACCTCCTGACTTCGCTCGCGCGTTGACCAGCAGAGGTCCGGCGGAGACGACGGCGGCCCGTTTCCCCTTCCCGTGGCTCACGGACCTCCTGGACCGCTGCTGGCTGCTGCAGTTCTGCAACAACAACAAAAAAAAAAAAAAAAAGGAACACGGGACATTAAACATCAGCAAGCGTTCGTTCGTCGCTCCTGATGCGCCTCCAGCTTACCTTCGTACAGTCCTCGTCGCGCTCGCATAAGTTGGCCAGGCAGTGAACGTAGAGCGGCAGCCCTTTGGGCATCGTGAACATCTGGACGGAAAACCGGCTTTCCTGCGCCTTCCCGTTAACGGAGAGCCATTGGAACGTGTTGTCGGCGGGGCAGCTGGAGCAAAGAGAGGATCCCGTTCGTCATCGAGCAAGGAAACTCAACGAAAATAAAGAGACAAGATGACATGCAACCGCGTGACGACGGAGTCCAGGTCCATACCCGTCCTGCAGGAGGACGCCCCGCACGGCGTCCTGCGGGTCGGCGCTCTCGGTGGCCCAGCACGAGTCCACCTGCAGCAGCACGTCCGAGGCAAACGAGTTCTCGGTCTGCAGGGCCACCTGGAAGAACAGCGTGTCTTCCAGCTCCAGGGCCACGGCCTCCCTGTAGCTGTCGGTGAAGGACTCGTCCCCGTACAGGCTCATGGTCAGGACCAGCTGCAGCGACGAGTTGAACTCCACCAGAGAGAGAGCGGAGAGCCTGCGGCGAACGGAAGGAAAAAATGAACGCGTCATCATCATCATCAGGTGTGGTTTGATTTCTGATGAACGTTACGACGCTGGAATACGATTCGTCTCACCAATCCATACCCACGCTCACTTGAGCGTTGCGAACGTAGTGTCGGGGGTAGACGCACTTCCAGACCACCTTCAGATCCCGCCGGCTGATGGTTTGCTCCTTGGTCAGGGTCACCGTCAACGTGTTCTGGAACTCGATGTGGGTCTCGTTCACCTGGACGACGCACACGTCGCGTTGACTCGTCGCAAACGCAAAAAACGGTAACAGTCGCGCGTCTGCACCTCGCTCACCCGCCTCTCTGTCCCACATTGGGATGATTTCCGCGAGGTGCGGAAGTGGAAGAAGGCGTCGCTCTCGTTGGCGGAGCAGCGGCCGTCGTTCAGCTTCACCTCCACCTTCCCCCCGATGTACGCCGTCAGGTAGGGCTTCGCTATTCCGCCGCTCATCAGCTTGTCCAGGCACTGGCTGAAGAGGCCTTTCTCTGCTTGACAACAAGCAACAACCAATTATACTTCCACGGTGGAAGCACCAACACATACAGTTCCTCCTGTGGCCACTAGGTGTGGCATTTAAGAACGTGGAGAGTCAGTAAATTTCAATACAGCTCAGGAGAACCATGAAATCCATTTCCAGCTCCTTTGAGAAGATATTCAGGGTCATGTTTGAATATTTGCTTGACTGACATCATATCCCCTTATTTTATTAGATAAAAGGGGAGAGAGAGGCGTCACTGTACCGTTGCAGATCGGCCGTGAAGCCGCCGCCGCCGCCGGCTCGATGATGGGGCTCACGTCGTAGTAGCCGTGCCGGCACACACAGGTGAACGATCCCAGAGTGTTGAGGCACAGAGAACCGGGGGGGCACAGGACTCGCTCGCACAGATCCTGACCTGACAAAGCGAAAAAAACAGGAGGTTACGCGTGGACCGCATGTCGCAAAAAAAAAAAAAAAAGGAGGTGAAGACGTTCTGCCGCCACCGCGTACCTTCCCAGTGAACGACCCCGTCCGCCACCTTGATGTTGCTGGCGTTCAGGGAGCGGATGTGATCCAGCTGGTCCTCGACGAGCAGGGGCACGTCCTCGTCGGGATCGGAAGCGTCGAACGACACGAACGTGATCTCCGTTTTGTCTGGCTCATCCGCCGGCTCGAACGAGGCCAGCTCGACCCGGGCTGGCTGGTCGAAGTCTTTCAACAGCTCCTGCATCTGGAAGACGAGATGTGTTGCTTCGAGGGTAAAAGGGATGTGAAAAATATGAAAAGTATTAAATCAGTACTTCAAAACACAAATTAACTAAAGATCTGCACCTTATTTTTGAAAATCATGTCCATTTCGGACCTCAGTTCCGACCCGTCGTCCTGCAGATCCTCAGGCAGCGACCAGGGCAGGACCATGGTGAGACCCATGCTGGAAAAGTCCAGCTGCAGGTCTGCGGCAGGTTTTAATCAAGGGAAGAAATTAAATCATCACGAGACTTAAACTGGAGAAAAGATCATTGTAGTTTACACTGTTCAGTCAAACCAGCGGCCGCCGCAGACTGACCCAGGTCCTCGCCCGGTTCTCCAGCGGCCCTCATGAGGAGCCCTAAAGAGGAGTTCACTCCCTCGAAACACAACTGGGAACGTTCGGACTCCCACCGCCCGTCGCATTCCTCCCACACGTCCAGGACGTAGGTCTTCCCTTCCTCCAGCCCCGACAGGCGCAGCGCCGCGTCCGACACCCGGCTGCTCCGCAGGGCGGTGCCGTTCTCCAGCGACAGCTCGTACAGAAAGGCCACCGCGGACGGCCGCCCTGCGCCGGGCGTCCACAGGGCGGTGGAGTCGTTGGAGCGGTACCTGAGCTCGGACACGCCGTGAGGTCCTGGAGACGCACAAATTCCAGAGGAACGATACACAACGGACGCAGAAGAAAGCGCAAAAAAAAAAAAACCTCGGCTCGCGGTTTCCTACATCACCTGTGTGCGCTGCCAGGGTCTTCGCGCTCATGACCACGCCGTCTCCACACAGCGCCTCCACCTTGGCGTGGTACTGCTGACACGGCGACAGCCCCACAACGGTGTAGCTGGTGAGGAGCGTGGTGCCCCGCAGCGCCCCCTCGTGGTAAACTCTGAACGCGGAGACGGACGAGGCGTTCCCCACCTCCCAGCTCAGGGTGTAGTTGTCGGGCCCGAACGACGTCTGACGCAAGGCCCGGATGTTGGAGTGGACTGACGGAGCAGAGACGGCGCCCGTTACGTACTGTGGCCTCTCAAATTAAAAAAAAAAAAAAAAAAGATGCACGTTCATCTTGTCGGTGCAGGACTTACCGGAGTTTCCATCGTTCAGCACCATCTTGCTGTAGAGGGACTCCGCCCCCGCCTGGCAAACGGTCTGCAGGCCGAACTTCACCCTGCTGCAGGGCGGCAGGTCGGACAAGGTGAAGGCCAGGGTGTCCTCGTCCTGCCAGAGGGGCACCTCCTCCGTCACGTGGTCGCTGCCGTTGAGGTGGAAGGCGGTCAGGAGGAAGAAGGAGTACTTGCGGTTCTCGGGGCAGTCCCAGGCCAACGATGTGCTGCTGCTGTTCCACGACGTCACCGCAAAGTCCTTGGGAACATCCGGGTCTGATGGAAAAATATTCACACGTGTTGAAAATTCTCGGCAGCCAGGGGGCGACTGCAGGTCGCCATGGGTACACTGAGCACGTGACAAATATGTCATTACTGTGAACTGGCCCTTTAAAGGGATGGTGGCTTGTCCCATACCAGTCAGGGCAGACAGGCAGGTCAAGGAGTTGGTGCCTGCGATCTCCACACAGGCCGCGTACGAGGTGCAGGAGTCCAGAGCCGTGAAGCGGTAGGCGTTGTGGACGGTCGAGTCCACGCTGAGCGTGACGTAGGAGTCCAGTTCGACGTGGTACAGGGTCACGCCGTGGCCGCCGCCGCCGACGGCCCCGTCGTTCTCCGCCCACCGGACCAGCAACGCAGAGGAACTCCTACGGGTGCAACTTGACCGAGTCGCAGAGAAACACTTTTAAATTGAGCGCGACGCAACGCCAAAACACACAGCGCCAACTGACACACTTGAAATCGTGCGTTCACCTTTCCAGAGCGTCGTCCTTGCTCATCCAACACATGGAGAAAGAAACGTCGTCTGGCGTCCTGGAAGAAAAACGATGGGAGTTTCTTCAAATGCAACATGATTTGATTTATCTTACCGTAGCCGCATGTCAAAGTGCTACTCACCAAATGGTATGGTGAAAGGCAGCAGAATGAAAAAGATGAACAAAAACTCTAAGGAGTTCCTGAAAATAACACAAACCCGATTAATCCAGTGAATTAGATAGAGAAAAATGTGCCAGGAAAACGTGGGAACGTTTACTTTCTTACATTTTCTTTATGAACGCAGCAAAGGAAAGCATGCTGTGTTTATTCGAGTCGAGGCTCGGCTGGACGTGACGCTCCTAATAAGAGACGGGTGTGCAGCGCCATCACTCACCTGCACAGATTCACCCCCTTTGTCTCCTTCAGGCCCAATCAGAGATAAGCCTGATGACGTCATCCGGGTTATTTTCTGAAACGAGAAGTTCCTGCGAAAGCCAGACTCGAATACGTTTATATAAATAAAGTTTGGCGAGGAAGGCCACAGGTTTATCTGGATCAGGGGTGGGGCCACATGAGAAACCTGAATTGTGTCAGACGGCTCAACTTTCTTCCATTGTAAAATGCACTAAATTATATATTTTGAACAGCTGGTACTGGTAATCGGAAGAATACAACTACTCTGTGAAATTGTGGTGTATAGGTCAAGTAATAAAACAAAAAACAATCATCAGTCAGTGCAATTTATTTTTTATCTCCTCATACTGTGAAACAACACACACATTTATAGAAATACAAGAAATAACGTTATTTTCCCACCTCATTTTAGCTCTTTAGTGAGAATAACTCATTATCCACACTGCAGCTGAAGGGAGAAGAAACCACGTTTGCATTTCACTCTCAAGAGTTTTGAAATCTTGAAAACTCTCCATGTTGTGCTTCTAACACGGTCGAGTGTGGAGGTGACTGGCTGATCTTGTGGCTTCCTGTTGGCAAGTGGATCAGAAGATCTCTCATGTCCCAGACCTAAGACCCCAGACCACCTGACAGCGCAGTGATAGCTCATGTCACCATGTTGGATCTCATTTTCCTCTAAAAGTGCAACAAGTTGTCTGTGATTTGATGCTCTGATGAAGTTTTAGTTACAGCATCAACAACATGGTTAATCATTAACACGGATTTACACAACACTTCCTGATGTATAATGCAATGCAAAAAAAAAAAAAGTCACTTAATCCTGCATTCTCTTTAAAAGTCCAACATTTTCCCCCAGCCGTCTGCTGTCACAGCTGCCAGCTTGTCCCACGTCAGTCCGAACTTGTCCAAACATGCGTTTACCTCAGTGGTTGTCCCTGTCTCTGACCGCACGGCTCCTCCGTGATTCCAGTTATCCCACGTAAGGAGATGAGGAGCTGCGCGGCGTCACGTACGTCTCATCCAAAGCCGGAGGAAAAACAGTCGGAATCGGTCTGTTCATCAGCTGGAGCGCCGAGTCTCCAGCTGACGTCCTCCACTCGCCGCGTTACGGCGCGTCGGGAGAGTCACACGTTCTCAAATGCGAGAAACGAAGCGAAACTTTTTCCTTTTTCAGCACCAGCACCAGCGCTCATGTGGAGAGCAGCTCACGCGCGCACGTACGATACGGAAGTAATACGCTTTTCAAAACAAAAGCAGCACAGTTGTACTGCACGCACGACATAGATTTATTGATTTATTTATGTATGTATGTATGTATGTATGTTGTAATGTAATTTATGATTGGCCTCACGCGGGCCAGACAGGGACGCACAAAGGGCCGGATGTGGCCCGCGGGCCGTAGTTTGCCCAGGTCTGTAATAGACTATACTTTTGACGCTGTTGAAATAAATGTTTGGAAAGTGTTTGTCTTGACCAAAGTTAAAGTGATCTTGTTCTTTGAGCTGTAAGGCCGAAAAAAAATGAAAAACTGTCACCTTGGATGTTTTTTTTTTACCGGCAGTCGCTAGGCAGATTTCAAACGCCTTTTTTTTTTTTTTTTTTTTTTAAGCATAACGGCGCCTGGTAACGGTTGCTAAGTACGCGTGTGGGTGGAGTCGACAATCTGTCAAAGGACGTCTTTGATGACGTAACGCGCCTTTCATGTTGACTTTGATCTCGGATTTTAAAAAACATATTGGTCTGGCAGTTACAGTGTAGGGAGCGGATTTCAGCTGGCCAAGCAAACCTCTTGTAACAGAGCAATCAAACAGCGACAACCGAGATGGACGGAGAGATGGAGACCGAGCAAACGCAGTCAGTCGGGACAATGACGGAGGCGCCGAGGAAATGCCGTGAACTGGTGAAAGATTTCCTAGAGAGACTCACCAGGGAGCAGTGGATGGCGTTGAAGCATGGACAAATCGATTCAAACACCATGTTTCTGATCGCGGAGCTGATCCTGGATATCGTGTCTTACTTGGCCATGTCCTTCAACAAGAAAAAAATCAAACGAACCGCGCTGGTGTCGGAGCAGCTTGTTAACGCCACCCTGGGCCAGGTCATCAGGCAGTGCTTCATGGACGTCCTGCAGGTCAATGATGAAGAGGAGACGGACGAGCTGGAGGAGCTGATCCAGAGCGAGTTCACGCAGAACGTCATCTCCAGCGTGAGCGCCTCAGAGTCACCATCCATTAGCTCTCTGGACGAGCTGGACAAAATGGTCGGTCAGGTTAGTGAAATATTGATGCCGATCGCCGCCGAGAGGAAAGACTTGTGCATACCAACGGACCAACTCGGCGAGAATATCGTACGTGTCCTCCCGACGGGACACGCGACCCCGGAACCGCGCTCAGTGGCGTCGAGCGTCTCCAGTGGAAAAAGTGCTCGCATGGAGGTATTACTGAGCAAAGAGCTGGAAGAAATCGTGGAGCCGCTTTTGCCCGACGTGCCAGATCACGATCTCCTGCAACTGGACTATTCTCTGGAGTGTAAAGCTGTTGCAGCTGACATCATTCAGTCCATCCCCGAGGCGAAGACAGAGGAGCCTGCAGGTAAACGCCCCAAAACAGCCAAGCGCACCTGTAAGTCTTTGAAAGAGGTGGGGAAGAAGATCAGGCGTTTCTTCACCAAGGAGTTTGTCAGAGTGTCCATTCATCACATCGTGGATAAAGTGAAGAAAAAATTCCCTCAGGCTGAGAAGAGAACCACGGAGGAGGTCCAGACATTCATGGAGAACGTTGACTCTGTGCTTCTGGACGGACAGTCTGGAGAGGTTTGCGTGTTTCAGAGACCACATGATTTCACGGACCGTAGAGTCCTGGTCATCACGAACCAATTAAGCGATCTCCTGTACACCCACATGACTGGCAGTGCCACGATGGGGATCAAAAAACCTACAGGAACTCAGAACCAGACTTGCAAAGAGGTCATCCCTGTGGCGCATCGTGACATCTACGCTGACATCGAAAACAAAGTGGTTAGCTTCCTCCTGGCGGTGAGATGGTGGATGAGCAAAGAGGCTGAGATGCACAGCAACAAAGTCTTAGCTGCTTTTCTGGAACCTCAGCAGAAGCTGCTATGTAAACCAGAGGTCAAAGACATGGAGGAGACCCTGGAGATAGAGCTCCCGGAATTCATCTCCATGAATGATGAGACAGTTGAGGACACAGAGCCCCCCGTGGATGAGATGAAGGAGTTCCTCCTCATGATTCTCGTGACGAGGGTTGTCGCCCGGACGCTGAGGAAGGCCAAGGTGGAGTCCCTCTTTGGAGACCCAGAGTTCATCATCCAACGCCTGTTTGAAAGAGCAAGGGCCAAAGTGGAAGACAGTGACATCGACATCACCCCTAAATCTCTCAAAGGGAAGGACAAGAAGATTTATGAAGACCTTTGCAAGAGATGGGGCTCCGCAGAGAGGGTGACTGTTGCCATGATGGCAGAGGAGCATGAACTTGAAGAATGTTTCGCTTCCTCTGTCAAAAGTCACTTGGCCAAGAAGAGAAACTTCTTCCTCAGGCTCTTCTCTTGTTGCCGCGGAGGCACCACCGAAAGCTCCAAGGGCAGAAAAAAGGCCGCCGTTCAAAAGGACAATGTCGGAACCAGACGGCCAACGACCAATGACTGTTATTCGCCTGGGTGCTGGACAGGATACCAGTCCACACCGAATTGCTGTGTCTTTTTTTTTCTATGAAAGGAATTTTTCATATACCCCAATACCGGTGAGTGTGTAGTGTACAAAATAGGGTTGTGCCAATTGGCGATCAGATCACCTCTCCGGAATTGAAATGACGATCGCCGATATTTTGTTTTCTTGCCGATTTTACACACACACACTCGCCAGGCAGTCATATGACAGAAAATCTCTGTGGTAAACAGGGTGGCCACTGCAACTCTGTTCTGAGGAAACACACGTTTAGGTGGCGTGTGGCCGTGGGCTGCCAGCCCTGATATGTCACAGCCCAACGAGGTGTTCACTCATCAGGGATTAATGGACGACGCGAAGCGTCCACACAGGCGCACGCACTCTTCGCCTGCTTCAGCGCTGAGACAGCGGTTCCATCTTGCAGTTTTTTGTTTGCATTTTTCTTCGGTACCAGTTCCATGGTGGCTGCATTAACGTCACCTTGAGATGAAGCTCCTCCCATTGCCCCTCCCATTCGCCCCCCACAGGGACGATGAAGATGTCGCCTCAGAATGCCTCATATCAGAGGATGATGAAGAGGAAGACATCTTCATCACTTCGGCCCGGGCTGCGCACGGATGATTTCAGGGACCGTAGAGTCCTGGTCATCGCGCAACAACTCAGCGAACTCCTGTACACCCACATGACTGGCAGTGCCACGATGGGGATCAAGAAACCTACAGGAACTCAGAACCAGACTTGCAATGAGGTCATCACTGTGGTGCATCGTGACATCTACGCCGACATCAAAAACAAAGTGGTTAGCTTCCTCCTGGCGGTGAGATGGTGGATGAGCAAAGAGGCTGAGATGCACAGCAACAAGGTCTTAGCTGCTTTTCTGGAACCTCAGCAGAAGCTGTAATGGAAGCCGGAGGTCAAAGACATGGAGGAGACCCTGGAGGAGACCCTGGAGATAGAGCTCCCGGAATTCATCTCCATTAATGATGAGACAGTTGAGGACACAGAGCCCCCGGTGGTTGAGATGAAGGAGCTCCTCCTGATGATTCTCGTGACAAGGGTTGTCGCCCGGACGCTGAGGAAGGCCAAGGTGGAGTCCCTCTTTGGAGACCCAGAGTTCATCATCCAACGCCTGTTTGAAAGAGCAAGGGCCAAAGTGGAAGACAGTGACATCGACATCACCCCTAAATCTCTCAAAGGGAAAGACAAGAAGATTTATGAAGACCTTTGCAAGAGATGGGGCTCTGTAGAGAGGGTGACTGTTGCCATGATGACAGAGGAGCGTGAACTTGAAGAATGTTTCGCTTCCTCTGTCAGAAGTCACTTGGTCAAGAAGAGAAATTTCTTCCTCAGGTTCTTCTCTTGTTGCTGTGGAGGCACCACCGAAAGCTCCAAGGGCAGAAAAAAGGCCGCCGTTCAAAAGGACAATGTCGGAACCAGACGGCCAACGACTGATTCCTGTTATTCACCTGGGTGCTGGGCGGGATACCAGTTCATACCGAATACCGGTGTTGAGTGAGAATAATCCAGTTACTTCATCCGACTTCATATTTTTGCACAATAGTGTATATTGGATGTAGCGTATACTGTGTTGTTGTTTGTTGTATTTGTTGAACTGTTTAAAATGAAAAATAAACACTTGAATTGCATTGGAATGTAGTTGTGTAATATGTGATAAATATATATTAAATGCATATGATTACCTAATTTTAGGGAGTTATGTAACATAATGCAACCAAGTAAATCAAAATGCCAAGCACAAGAAAATAATAAAAATCTACTGAATTACAGCAGTACAGCAAATACTACAGATGTCACGATGGGGTTTCGGACCAGAAAGTGCAGGAAACCAGAGGCACACAGTTTAAGTTTTTATTAGTTTCCAGCAGGGAAACAGCGCGAGGAAAAACTCCCTGAAGAGTCACACCCGTGGTGTAGCTTGTGCCGACTCCTTCGGGAGGTTGGCGTAGACATAGTCGTGGTCGAGGACGTAGCCAAGGTCGAGATCGTGGTCAGGAACATAGCCGTGGTCGGGATTGTGGTGGGTGGGACCACCTGCGGCGTTCACCAGCCAATCAGGATTGGCGTGATGACATTAATGGTTCTGAAGGCTACAGCGAGCCGTAAATCCCATCACTCATATTACTTAAAGAGCCGGGGTTACGTAAATAACCTAAAGGGTTTTTTTTTACAGTACAAGTAGTACTGTAGTACTTGTCAATTTAAAAAATAGATAGATAGATAGATAGATAGATTACTTTATTCATCCCTGAAGGGAAATTATGTAAAAAATTATAAATAAATGAAAAATGATAAATGATGAAAAATTATAAATGATGAAAAAATGAAAAAATGATAAATAAATAAAAAATAAACATCAAAATTACAACTGTCTGCTGTCATCTGAATATCACTTGCATCACCCAGTTACCTTGTGCAAAACCAAAGAACTTTTTAGAGCTCCCTTTCCTCAGGGTCACTCCCACAGCACATATGTTAACATATAAGCCGTATCATTAAGTTGTACTCTTGCCGTGACGTCTTTATATACTGCAGGGCAGGTTGTAAATTAGTATTAGAAGAATCATATGAATATTTTTTTTAATACACACGTTTGTTGTGCAAAAATCACACATTAAACTCGAAAATGGTCGCGCTGAATAGCTGAAGCGGCGCTGCCTTGCTGCCGTGAAGTTGTACTACAAAAGCAGTTGTGTGTCTGTATTCGGAGGTTGCCAGGGTGACAGGGCACAGGCCTCAGTTGTGACAGAGGATCCAAGGCTGGAGGCCCAATACACATCCATCGCAAACTGAAAAAAAAAAAATTTAAACTGCGTTTATTCAAAAACGGTAGAGGATATTGAAAAAACTATTATCACTGCAAAACACGTTGTCGTATCCAAAAGAGGAATTATTCCAACGCACACTGAGGACGTAACTGCCAGGTAACAAAACGTCAACAAAACCTAAAGTCAACACTGCAATAAAACCCTTTCCTCACTCCTGCCTCATCCCAGGTGACAGTTTTCTTTACTCAGAACCAAATAAAAATGCCAAATCAAGAGAAAACACCTCAGAATTAACTCACAGGGGGTCTCCACCTCATTCTTTCATGAGGCTTGCTGAATGCCTTACCCCCATTCACCTTCCGTTGTGTGACTCTGTGATTGCATTAACTAAAGGACGGACGACTTGTCCTCCATTAGCCGTCCTGCATCACAGCGTCAGCGTCCAGCCGTTTGCGTTCTACTGGAAGGCACTCGGCGAACAGGGCAGCTTTTGTCTGATAACTCTTAACAAGCAAGCAGCCTAATTGGAGTCACAAGCACCGCACTGTCTGTTCGAGGCTGCGACTTTTCTATCTCGGCCGGGACCTAATTCGAGTCAAATCATGCTCTGGGTCTCGGGAGGTGTAAGAGTATCCTAACGCAGTATGGAGAGCTGGCGCCGTTCGCTGCTTCTGTGTACGCTAAGTTTAGCTCTGGCCTCGGGAGAGGAGACGAGAAACGATGACGGCTTCGACCTTGTCGGCTTCCTGAGACGAGTCCGCCCCGGGCTGCCGGTGAGACACGAGCCCTTCGTTATCGGCCGCCGCTCTGAGATAAACTCCCTCGGGGAGCCAGGACGCCCGGAGGCCCCCTCAATCACAGAGCCGACCGAGGACGAGTGGGGCAGGCCGGACGCGAGCGGGACTCCCGGACCTGTGGTTTTAACCAAGGATGGCCAGATCAAGGGTATTACGGCGGATAAAGCCCATATATTCTATGGGATACCGTACGCAGACCCCCCGGTGGGGCTTACCGCTGGAAGCCCCCGAGACCCGTGAGTCCTTGGCCGGGGGTTTATGATGCGTCGTTCCCGAGGGCGGCGTGCATGCAGGCCTGCAGCGGACCCATCGCGGAGGAGTGTCCTCGGATTGTAAGGAACCAGGCGGTTTCTCGCTCATTTTGCATGTTTGACATTTCCCTTCAAAGGTTGTGGCATTCACTTAAGTTTTTAAAGGTCGGCCAGAACTGAAGTGTTAATATTGATTTCAATATTGAGGGGAAAAAAAAAAGACCCATGTCGTCCCGCATAGGTGAGCGAGGACTGTCTCTACCTCAACATTTTCGTGCCTCTGGACGTGAACTTCGGCGCCCCGCCGCGGACCCCGCTGCCCGTCATGGTGTGGATCCACGGTGGGGACTTCATCGCCGGCTCCGCCTCCAAGCCGCTGTACGACGGGCGCTTCATCGGCAACTTCACGCGCACGGTCGTTGTGAGCATGGAGTACCGCCTGGGTAAGAACCTTCGGTCGTGTTTTACTTCGTGACGGGCGTCTTCCGGCGTAACAGCCTGCGTATTGATGGAAAGAAACGCACGGAAGACGTTAATCAGTTTGTTTAGAGAGTGTTTATTGTGGAGTGTGTGTGTGTGTGTGTGTGTGTGTGTGTCTGACGGTAACGACTGGGACTGAAAAATAGCAGCAGTGACATTTGCAGCTTTGGAGAAAATGAATGTCTTGCCGGAGTCAATTATGTGTTGCTCATCACGTGACCTGACGATTTAAAAGGTGCGTTCGGCTTTCTCGTGTCGGGCAAACACCCCCGCGCCGCGGCCGCGGGGAATTACGGCATCCTGGACCAGCAGGCGGCCCTCCTTTGGGTCCAGAGGAACGTCGCCATGTTTGGAGGTGATCCTGACAAGGCAAGGGAGCACACACACACGCACACACACACACACACACACACACAGGTCACCTTGCTTAATGATCTAAAGATAAGACACAGTCATTCACTATGGTTCTGGAAGCACAGCAATTTATTTTAACTGCTATTTAAATCCTTTTCAAGCGACAAAAATTAAAAATGTATGTATGAAAACTCATGGTGATGATCTGGCATCACATCGTCACATCACAGGATTTGTGGGTAATGAAGTTCTTCCCCCTCATTGGCAAAAAAGCGAAGTCACCCATCTGTGTTGCGTCAGGTGACCATATTTGGAGAGAGCGCCGGCGCTCAGTCAGTGAGTCTTCACCTGATGATGCAGAGCAGCAAGCCTCTGTTTAAACAGGCCATCCTGCAGAGCCTGCCCTTCTCCATCCCTCTGAAGACCAGGTGAGCAGCTCTCACCTGGTTCTGATTCTGAGCTCGGCGTCCGGAGTCGAACGAGATCGATGCTCTCGAACCCCTTCGGTGACGTTCGGTCCCGACTGCGATTTCCTGCTCCTCTTCTCTCAGACACGACGCCCTGAAGCTGGGGAAGGACTTCGCCAAACAGACCAACTGCTCTGCCAGCGACTTCGTCTGCCTGCTGTCTCTCGGCCCGCAGGCCGTCCTCGCCGCCCAGATGAAAACAAGTAGGACGCCTCCGACGCGAGCCCACACACACACACACACACACACACACACACACACACACACCGAAATTTAGAGCTGCCCACACACTTACGTGAGGGCGCCAGGATGTAGCACGTTCATCTGCAAAAGATGATGGAACCCATTCTTTTCATCCCGAGCTCCTGGAAAGCCTCTAAAGGGGGCAGTTAAGGGGATTTTACAGCCTCACGGTGTGAAACGACTGCAATATAACCGCACGGACGACAGGGTTATTGATCAGTATCGCTGACTCAGTGTTTGCTTCATAGCCTTTCGGGCCCGAAGAGACACCGGTGACTGCGCATTTCAGCGGCGCCGGCTTCAGAAAAGCCAAAAATGTCCGAAATGTTCTAAACGCTATCGATCTCACCGACGCGTTCCCCCGTCTCAGGTTCCAAGATCGTGAACCCGTTCCGGTTCCTGGAGGTTTTCGAGACGTGGGGCCCGCACATCGACGGGGATTTAATTAAGGAACAGTCCGTCACCGCCTTCCAGAAGGGCCACTGGCAGAGAGAGAAGCCGGTGCTGCTGGGTAAGAACCAGGAAGTGAACGATGGCGGTTCAGAGGGGAAACTCTTGACGCCGTTACGTGGAACCTCTGCTCCCCCCCCCCCCCTGCAGGTACGACCTCGGAGGAGGGGGTGATCTTCGTGTATGGCGTCTTCAAGAAGCCGGTCTCTGCCGTGGAGAGCACCGTGTACGTCACGGCCATCTTCAAGCAGCACGCCCTGCGGGTCCTGCACAAGTACCTGCCGCTGTACAGGGACGCCGACCGCCGGGACATGCTGGCTCAGGTAAGGGGACGACTCGGTCGCCTCGCGTCCAAGTCCACAATCATCTCCACCACCTCTTCTCGCCTGCAGAGGGAGCTACAGCTCCACTCTGGCCGTGACAAACACCCCCACCCTCCCCCTTATACATCATTTGTATGGGTGAAGCACGTGGACCACCTGGAGTCGGGTGGGGGTGGGGGTTTCTATTCGAGATGCACGTCGACCACTCCCCGCTAACAAGCGACCCGTCTCTCGTGAACAGCGAGCGCTACGAGATGGGGCCGGCGGGCACCGCGTGAATGTAATACGGATCCAGAGACGCAATTTCAACACAAACATCACAACGCGCACATAGGACAACAATCCTGTCCTGCAGCCAGCAGCTGAAGCAGCAGATATTTCCCTCAGGAGTCGGTGGAGATCTGAAAGGGGGGCGGGGGGTTTAGAGGTGACGCTCCTGGACATCCAGTATTTAGTGTTAAGTCACAGTTCGATGGCAGACACACACACACACACACACACACACACACACCCTGCAGCTGTTCATAAAGAAGGGCGCTTCTCCTGGGGGAGCGCGGGGTCAGCACAAAATGTCAACCAGTCCTTCCCGGGGGGCGGAGGAGGATGCGGCGCTACACCTTATGCAGCATTTGTCGCCACGTGCGTTTTTTTCTTTTCCCTCCGGCGAGACACAACCTGACACGTCGTTGTTTTCTTCCCCCGCCAAACACGTCGCCCCGCGGCCGGACGACGGCTCCGTCACCCGCCGCCATCTTGAACCGATGCAGCGTTTTTACGGCCCAGTTTGTAGGTCAGAGGAAAAAAAGTTTGTTTCACGTGGATAGGCGCATGTTACGCAACTTCATTTCAAACCCTGAGTTTGTAGCTACTTGGAGTTGTGTGTGTGTGTGTGTGTGTGTGTGTGAGTCATAACTACATTCAGGCTCAGTGTGTGCTCGTGAGGGTTTAACGCGCCGTGCGCATCCTGCATGTCCGTCAGCCTGTTTGTTTTCAGGTGTGTGGGCGCGGGTTGTGCGCCGCTGAAAAAGACACGCTGGTTTCCAGGTAACAGCCCACCTTCCTTTTCTTTCGCTTCCTTTCAGGCGGGAGGGGAGCGGCGGTTTCGTTCGCCGCTCTGCCCCCGGCCCCCGTCTCTAATTAGTTTTATTCATTTCCCACAAAAACACGGCGGAGACGAGAAGATCCGCCGCAAAGCAGCTTGTTTACGGTCGATTCTGCGGGTCTCCTCGGCCCCTGAAGCGGCTGAAATCATCCTCTGGCGAACACGAACGCTTGCGCCGAATTTCGTGGCGGTTCCTCTGACAGCTGTCGAGATATTTTACCGAAAAAACAAATCCTGTCATGGCGGCCTGATGGAAAAGGTCAGGGAACCGACGGAGTCATTAGAGTTGATTCATCCCCTGGGAACCATGAACCTCTTTACAAATTCGTTGATGTTTCAATCCGGAGGGCGGTGGACTGATCGACCGTGTCTTCTGTCCTCAGATCGTCACCGACTACATCTTCCTGTGTCCGTCCAGGAGGTCGGCTCGTGCCGGCGCGGCGATGGGCGGCTCGGCGTGGACGTACGTGTTCGACCACGTGGCGTCGGACCCCCGCGTCTGGTCGGGCCTGACGTTCTGCTACCGGCACGCCTGCCACGGCGCCGAGCTGCCCTTCCTCTTCCACTCGTACGCCGTCGCCAACTTCACCATGCAGCCGTCGGAGAAGCTGCTGTCCAATCGGATGCTGTGCTACTGGGGCGCCTTCGCCCACGCCGCCGACCCTTCCTCCCGCGCCGGACAGACGACCTTCTGCCGGGAGCAGCGCCCGCCGGCGTGGCCGCGCTACTCCGACACCAGCGGCTGGCTGGTCATGAACCTCACGGTGCGTTCGCACGCGCAAGTGGAAACCAGGGACCATATATGTGACTTCTGGGACCAGCTGGGCATCTACTAAAAAGTCAGGGGTCTTGTTTGGGGGGGGGGTTGCAATAGCATATGTTAGCATTAGCAGACTGGGCCTTTCCTATAAGATGCACCTAAGGATGGGAGTGTTTCTTTCTTTTGACTTTTTTTTAAATATATAAATCAACATTATCATTGCAGAAACTGAAATAAAAACTACTTTTTTGTCCTTAAACAGGTGTAAATGATTATTTTAGCCATTTAGCTCCATTCAACCCCGTTTGTTGACGACTAAGTTGAATGAAAATGAATAAAAAAAACAAAAAACAAAAAACACCTGATGTAAAATTCAAAACAGCGCCCCCTATTCGTCTTATTGTTTTGGAAATAAAAAAATCTGTGATATTGATCGATCGGCCAGAGGCTCGGCCCGCTGTGGTTGGCTGCGTTCTGAAGCATCTTACATCATGTTTTATTTAATGCGCCCTTTTTTTTCACTAAAGCTCCATTTGAAGGTCCAGGGTTAAATTGTACAAAACACAACTTCAAAGGCTCAACCTTCCAGCCCCACGGAGAAAGAAAGGAAAGACCAAATAAGAAATGATATAACGCTGAAATATTCCCTTCTATTAGGTATTAATCGCCAGTTCTTTCGGCGGCCCGGCTCTTTTATTATCGAGATTTAATATCTTCTCAACTCTGAGGCCGTGGTAATTAAAGCGGTTACATTCAGCCTCACAATTATCTTCATGACATTGAGGAAAGAGGCCGCGGTCAGAGCTCCATGTTGTTGGCGAGGAGCGGCGGGAACATTTGTTGTTTATTATGGCGGCCCTTTTGATGAACACTCGAGCCGAACGGGCGATAACGCTCCAGCGGACGTCTCGGCTTCGAGTGTTTGTAATCGCGACGAGTCCGTGTCGGCTCCGGTCGTGCCCCGGGTTAGATGTGCCGCTGTTTGACGCCATTTATCACCCAGACGCCGTGTAACTTCCTGCGCAGGTGATTTTTCACAATGAAAACAACAAAGGATGAACGTTTTAACAAGGCAAGGAGTCGTGTTATTTCATCTGGGGGTGATGAAGTGTGGTTTCAAGACTAAACAATTTTCATTTTTAAGCCATAGTCAAGTGCGGCCTTCAGATTAGATCTTAAGGATGATTCAGCAGGAGATGGAGGAGTAGGTTTACCCAGATTTTTCCTCTTAATCCGGGAGCTGAACGGCAGCCGTGAACGTTGCCGTGTGTTTACGCGTGGACAGAATGAGGACGTGCGGGGCTCGTTCCAGTCCAACTCGTTATCTCGGCGGATTTATTTCGCCGTCATCCGGTATCAGAGCGAAGCTAATCAATGGCAGCTCAGCCCGCCCACAGCTGGACTCTCAGAAGCTGGTCTCCACCCCCACCACCATCACCACCACCACCACCACCACCTCATTACGGTGACAGCTGATAGGAGAAAGGCAGATAGAGCGAGAGGAGGTCAGGAGGTGATGGAATCGACGTCCGGCCGTCGCATCCTGGGCTACGGATGCTCGCTGTGACGGCCTGGAGACAGATCATGGAATAGTTTGGAAATTAATTAAAAGAAAATATGGACTGGTAAGTACGGAGCGGCGCTGGAAAACTGGAAAACGATTCTGTCTTCCGGGGGAACAACACCGGAGAGAGATGAGAGTTTTAAAGACGAGAGGGGCCGTTTTTCTGTTTCGTAACAAAGCAGTTTTTTTTTTTTTTTTCCCCCTGCTCGCGGCCGTGATAAAATAAGGAGAGCCGTTGTTTTATTTCCAAGCTCAGAAA
The DNA here is from genome assembly GCA_016785225.1 of Psettodes erumei. Taxonomy (NCBI): domain Eukaryota; kingdom Metazoa; phylum Chordata; class Actinopteri; order Pleuronectiformes; family Psettodidae; genus Psettodes; species Psettodes erumei. The sequence goes on along the minus strand of JAFBJZ010000239.1, from coordinate 543,953 downwards.
CGGAGCTGAGAGGCCTTCGGCTGCATCTTCAGCTTTGAACGCACCCAAAGTGGGATTTCTCTCTCGTGTTACATTTGCTGCTGCCGGCTGAATCTCACCGAGGACGCTCCCTCTTCGGAGACGTGGCGTTTATTGTACCGCGAACGGCGCCTGATCTTCTGCCGTGCAATGAAATCGTTCAACACCGCGGCCGCTGCAGACTCTGCAAACATTCGAGACGAGAAACCAGGAGGTTAATTCCATCTGCAGAGGAAATATGTTTAAATAAATAAATAAATAAATAAATAAATAACATAATTTGCAACAGGTTCACGACCACGCTAAGCTGCAGTTGCCTCCCCAGGTTCTCTAAACATATGTAGACCCTCATTATAAAAGTCATGCCCCCCCCTCAATATGGTCTGCAAACATTGGCACGTCTCCAGCGGGTCCTTTGGGCGCTGAGGCAAATTACAGGCGATTACTCTGAAACCACGTGCATAGAAACTGCTGCTTTCAGAAGATTTGGGTTTCTGCTGACTCGCACACCTCGGCCTCTTTCACTGGAGATTTACCATGTAATGGGAAAGCAGCAGCAGCAGCAGACAGCCCCCCCCCCACCACCGAAAGCTTCTCCAACCCGAATTGAATTGGTCCCAGGAGCTATCAGCGTAAATCCAGGAGGTAGACTACAGTGCAATTTGCTCATAAATCACAAGAAGTGCTGTAATTCTGAGTGGAGGCTGATGCTTGTGGGGGTGGAGGGTGGAGGGTGGAGGGTGTAGCATGGCGTCCGACCTCTGGTTGGCGACGGCAGCGATAAGAGCACCAAGACGTCGGTGTGTGTGTGTGTGTGTGTAACACAGTCGTCAATACAAAGCCCGGCAAACACACAACTGATGCTAGCTAATGAGCGGCCGCCCGCCGCCCTCCTGGAAGAATACTTTTACTTTACAGTAAAAATACCAAAGCTGTGGTGTAAAAATACTTCATTACCTGCAGGGGGAAAACCCGCAAACAAACCGCGTGACGGACGGAGGAATCGGCGCGGCGAATTTATCGGCCCGGCCGCGAGCCCAGGGCCGCCGCGCCGACGCCGGGCCGCTGCTCGAGTTTAACCGCGCCGCTCGTCAGGCGAAAACGTCCCGCGGCCCCGCGGCTTTATGGACCCTGAAATAAAGTTTCGTTTACGAGGCCGTTTCCTCTTTATGTGGAATAATCCCGTCACAGTAGCGAAGGATTTTAATACGCGGCGCGAGCAGTGAACACGCCGCAAGGAATTGTGGGACGGTATTATTCCAGGAAGCGCCGGCGAACCTTAGCGTCTCTTAGCGCGGCTGTCGCTCGGTCAGTTCCTGTTTGGTTTTTTTTTTTTAATAAACGATTTCGCCTCACCACACGCGAACGTGCGCAGGGCGCCTCGGCACGTGTTAAATTTTCCGCGGCGCAATTACCGTTTCACTTAGCGGCTACTTCAGGTGCAATTAGGTAATTACCGGCCCCTGTGACGGCGCCGGGGTCATTAATCGGAATCGTGCTGAAGGGTTGTCGAGAGAACACGAGCAAATTACAGCGTTCATCGCCGCCTGATGAAGAGTAGATAAATAGCGCGGGAGGATCCGACGATACGTTATATATTGTGTTTATTATTTACAGCCGGATCTTCGCTCCGGTAAGATGCTCTTCACTTGCTCCAGGTTTTAGTCCGGCCCCTTTTCACCGCGGCAGTGAAACGGTGCAGTCCCCGCAGAGTGTGTGTGTGTGTGTGTGTGTGTGTGTGTGTGTGTGTTTTAAAGTGCCTTCACTGATCTCCAGTCAGCCGGCGCTTCATTACAGCGTGTTCTTCTTCTGAAGCCGCTCTGATGTGTTTCGCGGACGGGCGGGAAGCTCGGGAACGAGAGAGAAGAGCCTCGAAGCCACGAAAATCAAACGCGCCCGTGGGAAAAAAAAAAAAAAAAAAGATTTCCGCTGGTTCCCGCCCGGCGTTGGTATTTAAAAGTTACACACCGGCACAAATTCATCATCCGCCCGCTGATATTTATCACCGTGGGTCCGGTAAGTATTTCATCTGGTATTTCTCTGGAAATCGAACTGCTGGTGGGTAGAAATGACAGAAAATGGCGGCGGCAGCTCGTCCCGCCCGCCGCTCGCCTCTCCTTTTTCCAGCGCCCATCAAAACACATTACGTTCCCCTGTGTCATCGCGCCCCCCCCCCCGGTCCGAGCCGTTTGTTGTGGCGTCCTCGCCTCACCGCCGTGCGTGGGCCCCGGTGGGCAGACCTCAGGGTGCCGCTGACACGCCGCCGCCCACGCACACATATTTTGGGCCCCGCCGCCGTCCCGACCCGGTTGTGCAACCTCCCACCGAGCCGCTGAACAAACACGAAGAGGCCGGCGTGCAGCTCCACCTCCTCCTCCTGACTTTTTTTTTTTTTTTTTTACATAATCCTACTTATCCGAACTCGGCTTTTCCACCTCGGAGCAGAACATCCAATCACTCGTTTTCCCTCCGCTTCCTTAATGAGTCGCACGTCGTCCTTTTTCGAGCCGCCGCACATTTTATCCTTTAATAAATCATCACCTCATTAATTTTAAATCAGACTCTCGAGGGACGGACATTTTTAAATAATTACTTTGACCAATTATTGTCCGTCATAACCAAGGAATCGTTGCAGGGGGGTGGGGGCTTTTATCGCACGCCGATCAAAAAGGTGATGGGGGCGTTTGATCCGCACGCCCTGAGAAAGGCGTGGAAACTACGTGGGAGTGCGACCGTGTTTCAAACAAAAGTCGTGACTTCAGATTAAGTCGCCGACGCTTCTGCACCTCCCACCCCTCGGCCGCCTTGATATTCAATCCCTCCACCTCCCACACACACACACACACACACACACACACGTTGCTGGGAACTGAGACATTATACTGGTGGGAAACCACCACGGCCTACACAACACCTACGGCCCGGTCCATTACAGCGTATCGATTTCTAAAGCGGCTTGGATGAAGAACGTTTGTAAAGCCGACGGGGAAGCGGCGCCTCCGACTCGGACGCGACGGACGAAACCGGTGAACGACGACCGTCCAATCAAAGCTCTGCAACTGTAGCGTGTGTTGTTCTACTTGTAATACTTGAGTCGATGTTCGTCGTGACCGGGGGGAAACGAGCGAACATGTGCGAGGGAATAAAGAAATAAAATATCGGCAAACGGTCGGAGCGCTTGCTGAAAGCGCTGTGAACGAAAGCCGTTAATTCTCCCGTATCAGCTCCTCCGCCACCGGCGCCATCGCTGGGGGGGGGGGGGCAAACTTCGGTAACCAATCATGGAGACAGAGGATGTGCGCGCTCGCCAGTAAACAATGTCAGCCCGCGCCGCACGCGGAATATATTTCCCTACGCAGCTAATATTTACCGCGCTGCTAATCAGCTGCGGCGGATGCGGCGCCGCGCGCGCCCGCCCGTGTATGTAAACAGTCCATCAGCGGCCGAGAGCGCCGCACGGCACATACATCACAGACGGGGCGACGCCCCAAAACGCTGACAGGTCCAGTAATTGCGTTCACTGAGTCATAAAATTGCACATATTGCATCACGCTTGCCCCGCTGACGGGGGGGGGTGGAGGGTGGAGGGTGGAGGTGGAGGGGGTGGGGGTTCGGCCCGGGTTTGAATGCACGGCGCGTTCCAATGCAGAGTTAATTAAAAACCAAGGGGGGCGCCGCACGCTCAGCGACGTGTCACCTCAGCGCCGGCCCCCTCGCCGCGAGTGAAAGAAGAGTTTTCTTCTTCGGAAACACACACACACACACACACACACGCGGATGTTTACGACGCACAATCATAGAGCGGGGGGTGTGTGTGTGTGTGTGTATGTGTGGGGGTAATGTTTATGCATGTGTTTGCATGTTTAGAAGGCAACGCAGCAGTTTCCCACGACCCAGAAACCAGTTGCTCTCGTTAACGATGCTCGCTCGCTTACCCGGCTCCACGCCGCGTCCATCAAAGGGACGAGTAAACGGTAAAAGGCTCGGGTCAGTCCACCAGAACCGGGCAGAACCTCAGGCGGGTTCGCCCGGGGCTTTTTTTTTTTGGCGATGGCGTGGCTCGCAGAAGAAACGAGCGAGAGCCGCCGAACGAACCTACGGGACGTTTTAATGAGTCGCTCGGTTACTCCGAACCGCCGTCCTCCGCATATTTTATTCATCGCTCGGCTGCGGGATGAAAAGGAGGAGAGGCGTTTATCCGTTCCCTCCGACATGACGCGGCGTGAATTTTGCAGCGCGGAAACGACAGGTCTGACGGGCGTCTCTCGGCGGGGGGGGCGGCGTTTTTTCCAACCGGGCCCGAATGACTCTCAGAACCGGTCGGTCGTTCTGAGACTCGGCCTCAAATGGAAGGCGACCGCCGGCGCTCGCTCGATGGCGTGCGCCCGTCTGGCGGCTAAAGGAACGCGCCATGCCTCATCGCGGCGGGGGGGAGGGCAAGCGGGCGGACACGTCTCAACATTAACATGGACAATTAACGACGGCTTCGCGACGTGCTGCCATTTTTTTTTTTTTTTCTTTCCTCCCCGCAGCCGTCTTTCTCTGCCAGGGCGCAGATAACCAGAAAACAAACGGGCCGTCCAACAAAAGCCGTCGCTGTCTTTATTCAGCGCCGGAGACAAAAGTGTTATTGACAGGCGCAGGGAAAAAAAAAAAAAAAAAACCCAGCGCTGTGTTCAAACTGGAGGCAGGAAGCTTCTGCCAGCCATCTGCTTTTTTTTTTTTCCCCTGAATTTATCTAATGCTGCAGCTTTTCCGAGGTAATAAAAGCCGCGGCCGTGTCCGTGAAAAGGACGGGGCTCATGGGAAGGCGTGCGCGACAAGCTCGTTCGGAGCAATTTGTCTCCATTTAAAAAAAAAAAAAAAACTCTGCGAATAAATTCAAAACCTGATTGAACATCGTTCTTCGTGCCAGACGCCCACACATGCGATTTTTTTTGTCATCCCTCGCAGCCGTTTAATAAAACAAAGGCTCCGCCGCAACCTTTGAGTGTTGCAATTTCCATGGTAACCACATGTACCGCGGCCATGTGGTTTCTGAACGCGGCCCAGATTTCATCGAGGGTCACGGCGAAGCGCAGCTGAGGAGGGCAAGCGTGCAAAAAAAAAAAAAAAAAACAAAACAGGGATGAATTTTAAAAACAGCACGGGAGCAAAAGAGACGAGTCTTAAGCGCGAGCGACGATCTCACGCGACAAGGCAGATTCAATTAGTATGGATTAGCAGATCGCTGGATGTAAGCAAACAGGAATATAATCCCAACGGCACGGGCTGAAATCAATATTTAGGGGAGACAAATGCGTTTCCGAGTTGATTACGTCCGACAGGGAGGAGAGGGAAGCGTGCGGCGGCAGCCATTTCTCTGGAAACTGATTACACGTGCGCGGTTTACACGAGCCGCTTTGATCAAAAACAAACAAACAGACGTGGGTGGAAACAGAACCGGCCCGGTCCGACGCGAGAACAGCACCTTTTAATTACCGCAAAAAAAAGCAGAAATCCTCGCCGTGTGATGTTCTCGAAATAAAAACATCAAACCCTCCTCGTTACCCGGCGGGGGCGGAGCCGGGGCCCAGGGACGCAATTAAGAGAGGACAGAAAACGGGACCCGTCGCGAGCGGCGAGCGCTTCCGCCAAACAAAGGCGACTTCACCCGCCGCGAGACGCCGCAGAGCTGCTCTCGTATTCTCTTTGAGGAAATAATGGGGCGTAATGTGCTGCGGTCGGGAGCGTCTTTGATAAAGCGAAGCCGCCTCTGAAGCGCGGCCAAAGGCTCTCCGGGAGCAGCCGGTGCAGAGGTACGGGCCGCGGGCCCCTCGGTGTCGTTAACTAAAGCGAATAAGCAAACGGAGCCGCGGATATATATCTCGTTCTTTTCAAAGGCGGATTTCACTTCCTGGATGAAACGGCGCCCGATTCGGTCCGTTTGGTCTCGGGTTTGTACTCCGCCGAGACGGATCAAACGCCGACAGCTGGCGGTTCCAACCAGGAAGTGGAGAGTCTCCTCGCGAACGGGCCGCGTCGGACCAAAAGGGAGTTACCTCTTCAGGTGAGCTGGAGGAGACGGCTGCAAGGGAACAGGGGCGGTGTGTGTGTGCGTGTGTGTGTGTCCTCAGCTTTAATCAGCTGCATAAAAAAAGCTATCATGTACCACAGTACTGTTTATAGTTCTACACATCTGAAGTATTTCTCTTGTGCAAAGAGAATATTTGATCTCTGTACTCTGTCAGCTGGTAACTGGGGGGGAAACGGATCGCCGCCACCGCCACTTTCAGGGGAACAGGAAGCTTCTCTTACGAGAACGAAGGAAATATTTTTTTATTATTTATTTTTAATTTTAGTATTTATTTATTTATTTATTTTTTAAAAACCAAAACCCTGTTGCTTATTAAGAAAAGCAGAAAGAAGAAGAGAAGCTTCTCAAGGCCGGAGAAGGAGGAAGTTGGAGGCGCCGGGTTCGGGCCGCACGGGCGGAGCAGACGAAGGGGCGCTGGATTTTCGGACCGGTCGACGCGGCCGGTCACGTTTTTTTTTTTTTTTTTCCAGACGCTAGTTGAGGAGGTGAAGCCTCCACTCCAAAGCCCTACGGGAGACGGGAACAGTGGAGCGAGATGTAAATGTGATCCATTATTCATAATGCGAGGGATGAGGCGTTTTTTTTTTTTTTTTAGGTCAGCGCGCCCAATCGCAAAAACACACAACGACAAAAGGCGGCAAAATCGTTGAATTCCCACTCAACTCCAGCCGTGGAGAGACACACACACACACACACACACACACCGGAGGCCCATTACTCCACAGCGAGAGCGTTTACAAGCACCGGCCCGGTCCATTACCGAGTCTCCGAGCGTCTGCGTTTACGGCCGAGAGGGACGCAGAGAGCATCTTATTGGCGCCATAAAGCACCGCCGCTGTCACGGCGATCCGGTTTTATCCGCGCGCGGCCTCCATCCATCACGCTCAAACGTTTTCATCTCCATTTGCTAAGTTAACAGACTGCAGCGTTTGGCAGCAGGTGCTCGCCGACAATTATACCCCCACCCCCCTGATTCGGCCAATCACGCTGCACCGGTGTGCGATATACACGGCGAGCCGAAAGGCAGATAATCTGAGAAAATTAAAACGTACGTGTGAATATGAACGGAGCCGAGACTCTTTACGTGAAGACGCCCGGCAGGAAAAACGCAACACGCGCCCGGACTCCCGTAATTCACGGCGAGGTGTCGAGAAGATTAGCTCCGGCTCCCTTGTGGATATCTGGCATTTTTCCGCCGGGCGACTTCCTCCTTCCGATTGAAACTTTATTGTTTTTTTCCGTGCATTTGAGGATCTGAGTTTGTCGCCCGGCGCAGAAGAGCGAGGAGAAGTACGTTAATAACACGACGAAGGCTGCGGTACGCGAGGCGGCATTCACCGTGATGCAACCGCCCGGCAACGCCGCTGAATTGTCTCCGGGTTTCGAGCCGGAGGCGTCGCTGATCCTTGTTGCCACGGCGAGGCCCAGAGACCCGTTCCGGCCTCGGGGACGGCACCGGCAGCTGCCTCCTGGAAAGGACAGCCTGTCAGCTGATCCCTCAAAGATGTCCGGCCATCTGGGATGGTTTTTTTCGACTGGAGGGAGGACCCGCGGCAAAAGGCCCCGGAATATATACGCCTGAGGGATTACGCTTCCCATCTGGCCCGGGATGCCGCAAACTTTTCCTGCTTCAGTAAGTTCTACAGTCAAGAGAAGAGGAAACGCAGTCGCTCGGAGAACCCGTGTTAAAAATTAAAAAAAACCCGAGTATAACGTGTGAAGGGGAAATTAAATTAACTTGACTTTCTTTTTTTTTTTTACCGCCCCATTCCGAAACTACGTCAGCGCCGCTTCCCTGCGACCGTGGCGGCAGACGAGAGCCTGATCCCGGCGGTCGAAGTCCGCGGCACATCAGACGGGACGGGGCGTGACACAGCGGGACGGGGGGGGGGCTGATCAAACCCAGATGGACCCGTCCCTTTGTGAGCCGCCGCAGAGCATCGCCATTATTATTCGCGTGAAGGAAGGCCGCTCTCGCTCCGGCTGACATGGCCCCAGGCGAGGCCGGGACTCAGCCCCAAAGCGCTGCAAAACAGCAGCGCTATTCTGCTCCGTGCTGGAGGTACACACACACACACACACACACACACACACACACGCACGCACAAACACACACGGGCCCAATAATTAAGTTGAATTTAAAAAGCTGGAATATCATCAGCTCTGAGTTTCACCCAAACATCCTGGTAACAACCTCCAACACCTTCTGGTTGAACTTACACACACACACACACACACACACACACACACACGCAACCTAAACACACAGACAAACACGCGGCGTGACGCCGACGCACACGGTCACATGCGAGGACTGAAATAGCAGCAGTTTAATTATGCGAGCGAGTGAATGAGACCGTTGTCGTCCGCCGCGCTTTTATGGTCGTCGACCGCGCGGCTCTTTTAGCGCCTTTGTTCACTTGCGCTACTTAAAACGCGGCTCGGACGCACAATGAGCGCGCTGTGTGCGCCGTCACGCGTGTAACACGCGTGTGCACGTCCGTCGAGTACAAAAACACGTACAACTTTAACTTTGTTTCTGAGGAATCAGAGTTTTTTTGGGGGGGGCCAGATGGTTTTTTTTGTTTGTTTTTTTTAAACTACGTTACCCATGATCCTCCACTGCCAATCAAAACATCAGAACCTCAGTCACTGAAGTTGGTGGAATATTACACCCTGCACGGCACCGTGGGAGTTGGGCGCTGGATCCACTACTCAGACTACTACTACTACTACTACTACTACTACTACTACTACTACTGCTACTGCTTCAAGTACTGGAAAACAGAAACTTCCTGGATCTCTGATGTGAATGAGGTAAACAAACAACAGAACAGACGGATGCACCAATGAGAAAATGTCTGCGTGAAGGGAAGCGTCAAGGACGCGGCGAGAGGTGACATCAGAAAGGGCAGAGCCATCCATCCAATTAAATTTATACACCACCCCCCCCCCCCTCCATTAAGCACATTTGGCAGTCTGGGTTGCAGAAATTGAAAAATGGGGGACACGTGTCCTCAGGCGTGCACACACACACACACACACACACACACACACACACACACACACTCGATCACAGCTCCTCCAGCTGTAAGCACCATTTCAAGGGACGCCATTATGCAAGGAAAATGTCATTAGCGTTTTTACAATTTCACGCACCGACGCCGCCAACGTGTCTCTGGAATATGACGGGGCGCAGGCGAAAAGGTAAGGCCCCCCCCTCCCCAACACACACACACACACACACACACACACACTGAGGAGAGCCACTTCTATGCAGCAGTACATTTACTATAAAACACGCTGATGGCGCCTGGTCTTGGATTCAAAAACTATGAAGGACGAAAAGCGCAAAAAAAAAAAAAAAAAAAATCGAGCTAAATATCATGTATATACACGAAAAACCACTTCACGGCCCGTAGACGCAAAAAAAAAACAAAACAAAAAAAAAACAGAAAAACCCGGAGCCTCTCGTACGCGTTTAAAATAAAACGCCACACACACACAAAAAAAAAAAGCAGACGAGTGTCAAGCGGCGGCGCAGAGGTTATAATTAATCCGCGCCCTCGGAGTCGTGGCAGAGGGATCGACCCGCGGGCTGTCAGCGCCGTCGTGGAGCAGAACACGGCGCCGTGATTGAGCGGAGACGAATGGGTGGGGGCTCTGTATGAATCGATTCTTGAGATATTTGAGTATTGTATGAACCGGGCGTCTCGTGATCTCCGTCTAACAACGCTTCTACTGTGCGTCTTCGCTAACGGCGTCTATTTTTAGCCGCTCTGTCGCCGCCCGCTCCTCTGCCCGAAGGCCAAACTGTGCCAAGACAACAGGGGCGAGAAGAATCTCACAAATAATCCATAACGTACCCAAGATAATTATTAACGCACATCTGAAGAATACACACACACGCACGCACACGCGCACGCTCGCACAAAAAGCTCGTTCTCAGCCCGAGACAAACAACGATCTGTTGGTTCGTGTTTGATTGACGACCGCGTTCCTTTTAATTCCGTCACATATATTTGCCCGCTTTGGCGGGACGCCGTCGTGTCGGCGGCGCTAAATCAAATCCAGGAACTTGAAAGCGGGCTCGCGTTTGTGTCACGGCTCGGCTCGGCGAGAAGGCCGAGCGTTGAGGCCGAGCGTTTGGCGGCGGCGGTGGCGGCGGACGGGGGCCGACAGCGGCCGGGGGCAGTGTGCAAGGCGGGCGCAATTGTTCGCCACCAACCAGCTAAGCTGTGGCCGGAAGCGGATTGGATTAAAGGCGCGGCTGCGGAGAAGAGCCCGTGAAGACGGCGTGCAGGGGATTAACTGTTAGCAGATGTGCTATCATCACATCAGACGGGATTTGAAAGTGTCAGTCGGGGGTGGATTTATGCACTGTGTGTGTGTGTGTGTGTGTGGGGCAGGGCGCCATTGTTTTAGGAAGAAAAGGAGCTGACATCATGATGTCGCCGTCAAACATGAGCAAAAATATCTCGCAGCGACGTGGGCGCCAAACCCCAGCGTGATATTTTCAGTTTTTTTGTTTTTTTTTTAATGTGCGATTTAAAGAGGGAAAACGCCCCGGTTTGTCACCGGCGCCCACCTTTCATTTATTTTCATTCGCGCCTCACTTCCGGCCTCAATTAGCCGGCGCCGAAACTAATTAAAGAGCCGTTTCCGAAGCCTAATGGATGAGTCAGAGGAATTAAACGAGGAGCCGGTGGCCGCGCGCATTCCAACATCAATCCAATTACCTCCGCGCCCTTGTCGGCTTTGTCCCCGCGCAGACGGACAAACAACCTGGAGTCCGCGCGCCTCCAAGCGTGGGAACCGGCGATCCCGCGCCGGGTCCGACGGGCTTCGATCGCCGCGGGACGGAGGTGGGGTGGGTGGGTGGGTGGGTGGGGTTATTAGATGTTATCGGTATGCGCGACGCGTTGGAGGGATTTCCATGGCGAGCGCAGGAGAAGACGCCGCACCTGAATCTACATGCTGCACGATGACCCGCATTTAAATTCAGTCCTCGCTCCCCCGTCAGTCCTCTGGGACGCGCACACACACACACACACACACACACACACACACACCATATGAGCCGTCACGGACATACACGGACACACACATACACCAATCACATCTTCTCTGTGCAGCTGTACACACACACACGCGCGCGCACCGGCCAAACGTGAACACACAGGCTCATGCATACACACATTAATGTGTAAACCTGCATATCTGTGTGTGTGTGTGTGTGTGTGTGTGTGTGTGTGTGTGGAGGCCCATTTCACACAGTCGCATTAAATGAACTTGTTCCTGTAACATAAGTCAGGTGAACACGTCCTTTGAGGTTAAGGAAGTTATGCTCAGGGTTAGAATAATGAATGGGTGTCAATGCAATGTCCTCTGAAGCCATGGACGCTGTGTGTGTGTGTGTGTGTGTGTGTGTGTGTGTGTGTGTGTGTGTGTGTGTGTGTGACAGAGAGAAAGAGCGATAGGAGGCGACTGCACCGGTCGTAAACAACAGCGGCGGTGAAACAAATGGGTGGTCCCTCGGCGGCTTCGTCCTCACGCCCGATCGATGATGCACGATAATGCAGCGGCGAGGCCTCGGGATGGGGGGTTGGGGGGGGTGGAGGGGGTGGAGGGGAGGTGGGGGTCGGAGAGACGGATGGACACGCCGGCAGCAGAGCGGCGCTTTGCATTTCTGGCGTCGCACTCAATTTAAGAGCTGAGCGGTGCGTGAGATGCAGAGCGGCAGCAGCTTGCGAGGATCCAGCTTCACACGGGCGATTTCTATTTCCATACAATTATTATTTTTATTTCTTTTAATCTACGACTTTGTTCTCGTCTCCGCCGCTTGTTTCGAAGCCTCGCCGCCCAGCCGACGCCTCGTTTTGTCCGAAATCTGATTTGCTTTTATCGCAGCGCCTCATCGGAGATCGCGTCGCCCGGACGTTTCTGCATCGACCCGCTCCTGAAATTAAATCCACGCCATCGCCGCCGAGACAAAGTGCGCCACCGATAACGTCGCGAAGTCGCGGACCGTCGCGTCCGGACGGTAACGGGACTACGTCCAGAGAGACGAGAACGGCGAGAGGCAAAAAAAAAAAAATGAAAGACCGCGAAGGAGAAACGGTAATTTTTGAGTCGAGTTGCTGCTTTCCAGAGGAATTTACTTGAGGGGGCCGCTCAAATGAAATGCAAAGTAAATACTGTATAATTGAAGAGCCGGGCGAATAAAAAAATAACAAGAAAAAAAAAACTTTGAATAATTAAAAACTCTTACAGACCGTCTTTCTGGCGTCTGCTTCTTAAAAAGCCATGACCTCGTTCAGTTACTGGCTGCGACGCATCTTTAATCTGAAATCATCCTCTGACTTTTCCTAAACCGGCTTCTGACACGAGCAGAAAAAGCCAAAATACCGTCTGGGAATTCCGGTTCGGACGGGAAAAGCGCTCGGTGCCGACTCGGAGGTGAAGTTAAAGTCACCTCCTCCGACAAACTAAGCTCCGCCGGATCACGAGAACATGACGGAGAAAACAAACGAGTGCTCGAAAAGCCCCCGGAGCTCTCGGCCATGAACCAAAACAAACAGGTCGGTGTGTGTGTGTGTGTGTGTGTGACACAGATCCTGATTGGTTTTGCCGCCTCGTTCAGTCATTTTTAACCCGCTGGGACACAAGACGCAGAATAAACTGAAGTCCAACATAAATAAATAACAACAAAATGAATAAGGAATAAGGGGAAAAAAAAAGCTTTCGCCCGGTTTCCTGTTACGAGGGTGAAACACGGAGCGGTGTGCGCATGGCCGACTCGAAGCTGAACGTTCGCCTCTTAAAAACGCATTCCAACGCCCAGTTAAGCGGTTTGGAAGCTCGATGGCGTGCGCCGCTCACCGGTCGGCGCCGGCGGCGTCTGGTCTCAGCGAGCCCGTTGGTAATCTTCCTGTTGGAAGAGGAAACGTGTTGAAATCGCCGCCGCTGCCAGTTTGTCCGAAGCTGAACACACAACGATTACACGTGTTTTTTTTCCACGGCTGAACAACGGCGCTGCCTCTGTGGGTGTTCGGGGCTTCGTCTACATTCATCCCCATAATCCAGAAGCAGTGCAGCCTATATTTAATAACGGGTTTATATTTAAAACTATATGTTCATGCTTTTTTACGTTTCATTTTCTTCTTTGCATCCACGAAGACCGGGCGTCACTTCATCGTGGCTGCGGCGAGGTCTCTGCAGATCGCTTTAGCCCTGAGCGCTAGCCGCCGATGCTAGGGAAATGTTAATTACCTCGCCAGCCGTTCAACATTCATGCGCTCGCTCTCTCTCTCTCGCACACACACACACACACACACACACACACACACACACACACAGGGCTGGCGTCTATGCCTCAGCGCTTCCTTCTCGCTCTGACTGTAGATCTTGGAGGGAGCGGCTCGTCCCACGGGCACAAAATGTTCTGGAAAACGTCCGCGGGCCTCTCGCGGCGCCTTCCATTAGCGGAACGCAGCCGGATGATGAAACAGAGGCTTTAATAAATTGTTGCATTCATCCTTACATCATCCTTGTCGGTTAAAGCTTAAAAATGTCGACGGCCACGCGACGCCACGAGTGAAAACTACCGCCGTTAGACATAAAGTTCGATGTCCGAGAAAACAACCGTGACGCCGCCAGCGGGAAAAAATCCGTCTCAGCGCCTCATCATTTCCTCACGTTGCCCTTTGACCTCAAGCGGGGAAATACGGCCCCCCCTCAGATCCCTGCACCGAATGGAGGCCGATCTGGCGGCTGCGCCCTCCGCCGTGTACTCGCCACACGAGCGCATCCTCATAAGTCATCGCCTTCGCCTGTAATTCTGTTGTGTGTGTGTGTGTGTGTGTGTGTGTGGGGGATTTACTGCCGCCGTGTTCCTGATAAGAAATTAACGAGGGGCGATAAAGCGTCCGCGGGCCGCCGCGCTTCCCGAGGGGGATCAAAGCAGCGTTCCGACGGCCGATGAGTCAGACCGAGCCGACGTCCGCGCTCGCCGTGCCCATGTGACGCTTGTCCGTTTAAGGGGGAATTTGTCTCGTAAAAAAAGAGTCGCCTCCGCCGATCGTGGACACACACGTCTTCCTACCCGGTAATAATTCACAACAAAGCACTTTCTCACGCAAACACGCCATCGCGTGACCGCCGTCATTCCTCTCGCAGGTGTTGCACACATGTTGGTGGGCGCCTGCTGCCGTCCACGTGCGTTCAGCCTCCAGCCGACGGTAACTGCAAACACGTGCGCACGCCGCCGCTGTTTCTGTGGAGCCAGACGGACAGAACTCACGTTACCTGCCCAGGTGAGCTCGTGGCGGCTCCTTTACAGCTGCAAACCTCAAACTCAGCGTCAGACCTCGGCATCGGAGGGATTTTTTTTATTCAGTGAAGTAGGTAAACGGCGCTTTTGTTGGGGGATTATTTTCAGCAGCAGATCAATAAGGCGCGCTCGTCCTGGAGCTTCACGAAGCTGCAGTTACTTCAAAGATCACGCTGATCAGAGGCCGAGCCGCGTGCAGGTTGCTCGTTAGCCGCGGCGTACATCGGTAACGGTCGCATCGCTGGTTATGTGTGTGTGGGGGGTTTCACTGAAGTCGCCGTCGCCGGATACGCCGCCTCCATCCCTTCATCCGCTCGCGTCTCGCCGTCCTGATTTCGGATAACGAAAAAGACGAACAAGCTGCTTCTCTATTAAACGGCCTCGGCTCCACCCAGCCTCCGACGGTGAAGCATCCATCGACGCGAGGCCTGAGATGACCGCCGCGTAGATAACAGTAAGTAAATGATGGATCCTTCAGGAGGTTCCCCCGGCGGAGGGTCTCTGAAACAGATCCGCTCTGTCTTCCAGCCAGAACCGACGGCCTCGGGGAAGTTAATTCTTATCTATGATGTGTGGAGCTGCATGCGCGACTGCGTTCCTCGCCCCCGGGGGTGTTATTCCCACCGACGCCTCAAACACTGCGAGGTCCTGCGCCTCCAGCCAACACAAACGCTGATGGGTCGAGGCAGCTGGAGTGGAAACGCGACACGCCAGACGGTTTGCAGGGGGTGTGCAACCAGAGCCGCGGTGCAGGTTAACAACTTTACTTCCCAATTAGCTCGCTCAGCGGAGGAAATGGCTCCAGCCGGCCTGCTGCCCCCCCACCCCCCACACACACACACACACACACACCCACGCGTCCGCCTACACAATGAGCGCGAGTGTGTCGGCTCCGTCTGATCCGATTCTGCGTTGCGTTCGGGCGCTGCTGCTCTGACAGCTGGCCGGTGGCTGTCACATGTTGCCTTCACTTCCTGTTCGGGTAAAGGGTCTTCAGAGGGCAGGTCTGGGGGGCCTGTGTGTGTGTGTGTGTGTGTGTGTGTGTGTGTGTGTGTGTGTGTGTGTGTGTGTGTGTCGAGGACCCATCAGTTCAGTTCAAATCAATTTGAGGGAACAATCCTGCACCGTATCAAACGCTGCAGCCTGGAAACCCGGGGGGATGGGGGCCGCGTGGTTTCCAGTCTCCCCCGCCTCCCTTTGATGATCAATCAGGCAAAAATCAGAGCGGTAAAGCGCTTTGATCAACCAATCAGCTGACAGATTGGCCGGGCGAGACAGTCACACGCTCCGTTGAGACTCATTTCGGCCGGATTAGTGCGTAAAAAACAAATCTACACATCCCGGGCGCCGAGAATAGACTCGAATCTTTCACCGGTGCAAGTCCCCCCCCCCCGTGGGTATTCTCCTACCTCATAGAGGATCCCGGCCGCCAGCGTGCCGTCTGCCTGACAGCGCTCCGTCAGGGCCCCGGCCTCGTCTTCCTCCTCTTTTGTTGCCATAGAAACCCAGCGGCCGTGGAAAAGTACAAGTGAGCGGGTTTGTCTGGGAAAAAGGCCGGTGGGTGGGTGGGTGGGTGGGTGGGTGGGTGGGTGGGGGTAGGTAGCGATGGTGTGCCACGCCACGCTGCGAGACAGCTGCCAAAACAGGGGGGGGAAAATAAAAGAGAGAGAGAGAATGGTTTGTGTTTTCTGAGCCGGGGGGGTTTCTGGCGCCTTCGGGAACATTTAAGGCGTGAAAATCCCGACGCCGAGATCGATTAGTCACGCGAAAGTCGTGAACGATCACGATCGCGGCAACTTACACGTGCGATTTAAGAGTTTTGGGGGATTGGAGACTGAGGACGCCGCTCAGGGCTGAGGGGGAAAAAAAGAAAAAAAGAAAGAAAATGTTTTATATGAAGAGATTATCTGCCGCGGACATCAATCGTAATCGTCTGAAATCGAACCTGCACCCGTCAGGTTCTCGCTGCCGGGAAGAAAAGAAGCGTATTTTCCTCAAACTGCTGCTTTTACACGATGTGGACGTTCACAGCCGACGGTACATGGAGCCTTTGTAACTGTGACAGCAGCCGCACTACTGAGCATTTATCCCTGCACTGAAGGAAGATGTTTTTATTCATTTATTTTTTTCCGGGGCCGTATGCAGTGAAATTAACACTCGAGTATTTAGCAACTTTTTTTAAAAATGTAATTAAATTTTTATTTTGTGGAGTCAAAGGTCAACATTAGTGCAGCGTGCATAGGCGCGGGTTTAATGTTTGTATGCGAGTTTTAACGCTAACCAACGAGCGGCGTGTCACGAGGTTACGAGACGAACGGCCGCCGCGAGCCGCGCTCATTTAGAGAAGGCGGCAACGACGGGAAAAGCCTCGCCGCGAGCGACGCACGCGAGTCTATTTAGGGCGCTCTTCAGAGAGATCCGATCATCAATAATGAACGGCGTGCCCCCGTTTGGGGAGCGGGCTGCTTTTTTATCTCGCCGCAGCCCGACAGCTAATTTACCAAGCGCTAACGGTGTCACGTGAGCTGCAGTTGCTGGCAAAAAAACAGCGACTCCTCCGTGGAGCTGCGTTTACCAACGTGTGAAGGTGTGATGTAACCGCCGGTTGGCCTATTTTTTTTTTTTTTTTTTTTCCATAATGAGAGTCGGCCAGCGATCGCACAAATAAATCTCCTGTGAGCGGCCGGGGACTTTTCATGATGATTCATTGGATAACAAAAAAGGAAATGACACGGTGTTACGAGTTTTAAGAGGCGCTGCACAAAAAAAACTTTATCATTTAATAACATATTTGTTTACACTGGGCATAATCCCACATGCAGTTTATTAGGAACGCCTGCTGCTGCTGTTGCTGTGACCAGGAAGTCTCCCCGACAGAAAACTTGAATTCTCCAAATGCTCGATGAAGGAGTCCCACTCTCCTTCCTCCTTTACAAACACGGAGGATCGTTCCTCAGCGAAGGCAGATACCTCCATCCCACGGTCCGCCGCTCTCACAATATTTTAAATATTTCACCTCTCGTCTCGTGACACTTTCCATTAAAAGCGACGAGTCCGACTCGACTCAAATTATGAGGCGCTTTCATCCCGAGGATCTGGGGACCCGACCGGGTTATTCGCTGCTGTTTTTCCCCTGTAATTACATGCCACCGCGGCCCCCGCTGGGAAAATCTTATCATTGCCGTTCCTGCTGTCCGCGCATATTTCCACATTTTGTTTTTCGCCTTAAGCAGCCGCCTCGTAAAAGACGACTGCCGCACGGGGTTCGACGACGCCTACGACCCGCGGAAATACCTAACGAACGCTACGTTTTGAACGCGTGTGCCGCGCGCCCACGCACTCCGCCTGCGCCGCCGACCCGCGAAGGAAAAGACGGCTGTCGAGAGACAATTACCGGTTCCGTATACGTAGGTGTGTGCGGTGTGTAAACATACGCTGCCGGTGCCGTTGGGCGGCACCAACCGCATATTTACTCCCGGTGGTGACATCTAAAATGTCGCGTGCGGTGGCGATAGCCGTCAGTAATCCATGAGCGCAGCTCGGTGTCGTTCCTGAACGTCCGCCGCACTCGCGTCTCCATTTTAAAAAGTCGTTTCCAAAACGCTCTGCACAGGTGGCTTCGATATCTGCCGTCATCCCTCCTTTTCGTCACGCTGGACGGACAAACCTCGGCTCACCAACTGCTCGGCGCAATTAAAAAGTAAAAAAAAACACGGCGGAGAGTTAAAACGACAGACGGCGGTGGCTGCGTTTTAAATTCACGCGGGCGCTCTCTCCGTTTCGCTCCGCAGTCTGCGGCCCGTCCGTAAACGTGACGGTGTCGTTTCCTGGGAGAAGGAGCATGTACCTGTCTGTGAGACAGAATATTAAGAGCTTGGGGGAGGTGGAGGGAGGGTGGAGGGGTGAGAGAGCGAGAGGAGAAAACCAGAGGGGCGGGGGGGGGGGATGACAGAGAGAGGAGGTGATGGAGTGTGTTGGATCACAGGGTGACATTGGAAGAAGCCTCCGTCACTTTTCTTTTTTTAAAAGCCATTCTACCCATCCGCTATTCACTTCCCACACATCATCCACCACCTCCAACACCCACCCACGACCCCCCGTGAGGGCCCCCACCCCCACCACCCCCGCCGCCGCTGCCGCTGCAGCCGCCTGGTGGCATCGCACGACCGCCCGTCAGCGTTCTGGAGTGTCACAAACATTTTCCCAAGGCAGGCATGAATGAGATCATTGTCCTTCACCGCAACGCTGCACGGCAGACTGGGGGGGGGTGAAATAAAATGAGAGGAGAGCTGACAGGAGACAAGGGGAGTAGAGGAGGAGACAGAGAGGAGAGGAAATGAGAAAACAGAGGAAACGGTGAGAGGATAAAAATGATACGGTGGACGGAGGAGGACAGAGGAGGGAAGTGAAGGGATGAAAATGAAGGGTGGTGGTGGTGGTGGGGGTGAGGAAACAGGAAGAGAGACAAAGAGGTGGAGGAAAGGAGGACACGGGACATAAAACGACGGGCGAGGAAAGGAAGGTGTCAACGCTGAGACGAGAAAACGGGACGCGACCGGTAACGGGCCGCTAACGTCTCGACCGTTAAATCACACGCGCGCCGCGATACCAAACGTTTTTAAAAAAAAGAAAAATCAAACAATACGGCGCTGAAGCCGCTCCCCTGACCTTCTGTGTGTCTTTGCCAATGAAAGGCTTCCATTGTTCCCAAATTATCAGATAAGTGGCCGAGAGAGAAAGCGGTGCCAGCGCCGATTGTGAAAGGGAAGCCCCGCCCCCCTCCGCGAACACCCGACTCCGACCTCGACCTTGTGCTCCTGCATCAGAACCGATCAGAAAAGATCGTGGATATGCGTATGAACCTATATCAAGTTAAAAAAACTAAATAAAAATACGTAAAGTTTGGTGAGTCACTGCTGCATCAACAGACACGAGGGCAGCCACACACAAAAAAAAAAAAAAAAGGAGCAAAAGGAAAATCGGTCCCGGGGCTGTTCCCCTCCTTCACATTGTTTCGACTTGAAACGGGCACATGGCGTTGTCGTCTCACTTTCAACACACACACACACAGAAACCAAACACACCCACGTTATCGTCTTCCCTGCGCGCCGGCTCTGCGGCTACGGTTACACCGGCCCAGGTGCTGACTCACGGCGTAATGGCTCATTCACATTCCAGGAGACTTAACAATGTGTGCGTCTACCCCCGCGGACACGCAAAAAAAAAAAAAAAAACGGACGGGAGAACTCCTGCCGGGAAACGCCATAAAGATTAGCTGTAACCGGAGAGCAGCGGGTGGGAAATGTCAGGCCTGTTGTTGCCTTTCGGGGACAAAAGGTTGTGTATTCATACGGATTTTTTTGGCAAATGTCAGGTCGGCGGCGTCGCCTAAAGGACACCTCGCCACCTGATGTCCCTTTGTCTGACTGTAGCTCATCCGCAGCGAACGCTCGCCGTTACAGCCCGGCCATCCGGCCTCCCCGCTGGCCACGACGATGACATCACCGACATGAGTCGGTCGCGGCCGAGCGGAGAGGAAGAAGATCAGTGAACGCCGTAACAATAAATAAAGCAGGTTGAGCAACTTCCTGGTTTACACTCCCACCTGGTTCCTTCTCCACGTTTAGAGGACGCCAGTAATTCTTCTTCCTGTCAAAACGCCGCACGACACCCGTCACCTCGCCCCGACTCGGACAGAACCGCTGATTCGATCCAGAAATCTGGAGAACTTCACAAAAAAACAAAACCTCCTCGCGGACGCAGCACAGAGAACTTCGGCTCCCCGAGAAGTATCTGCCCGCAGGCCAAGTATCGCTCACGCCGAGTTCACGGCGCTTGTTAGCAGAGCTGCGCAGCGTGGCGGGAGACACCGGGTTCACCCTGTGGACTCAATTTAGAACTAAATCAGCATCGCAGTCCTTTTTCAAAACATTTCATCTACATCCAAATACGTGGCACAAACATCAACATTAAGGAAATCGTGAATTTAACTACTGCGAGCTCACGCCTGTGGTCGCGTGAGGACGGCCGGCCGTGCCGCTAGCTAACGCTTGTTTTGAACAAGCGACGGAGGAAGGACGCTTTTACTGTCTCGCACACGAAGAAAAAAAAAACCTGTCTTGGTTACTTCAGCTTTCATATTAGTATTCTGTTTGGAGAGGAAGCAGCCACACAGACAAAAAAAAACAAGGTTTTTGAATCCAGCTGTGGCTGAACGATCGCAGCCCGGGCACAGTTCCTGCCTCTAATCAGCCCGTTATTCACGCCGCTCCGTCCACGTGGTGACAGAACCCACGACCAGGGGGGTGTTGGTGAAGACCGGACCGGACTGACGCCGTATAGGCTGAATCATCATCCACATAAACGTGGGTTTATTTCATTTTGTCAGCAAGGATTCAAAAGAAGTAGAATCACAGGGAACGGGCGGCTCTTAAAATTCACTCATGTCTTTCACAGCAGCCGGCACTTTTCTGGAAAATGAAATGTCGAGCTGTCGCAAGAAAAAAAATAAAAAATAATAATGAGCACAAAAAAGTCGCCGAACCGGTCCTGCCTATTTGCATTGTTGTTGTTTTTTTTTTTAACTGCTGTTCGGCTCCCGGGAGGAGATAATCCCAGTGTGACAACGACATTATCTCATGCAAAAGAGGAACTGAGTTTTCCACACAAACAGCGGAAGGTCAGCAGTTGGCGGCGAGACAGCTGCTGCTGCCGCTGTCGGCCTGTCGTGACCTTACGGGAGCGAGGAGGAGGAGGAGGAGGAGGAGGAGGCGAAGTCTGCAGCTGCCTTCCTGCCGTTATCACTGGCAGACACCGTATCACCTGTGTGCAGACGAGGGGGCGGCTGTGTGTGTGTGTGTGTGTGTGTGTGTGTGTGTGTTTACAAAGACCAAGTGCATCTGTCTGTGCGTATTTGTATGCAGGAGACTGCAGCTTACGCCACCTGCATATTCATGTCGATAGAGGACGGGACAAAAAGTGCGGCAAAAAAAAAGGCCGGCGAGACAGTCGAAGGAGAGGACAAACACGTCATGAATACATGCTGTTTGTTGTTCCCCCGGTTTGCCGACTCCATGTCTGCTAACTGCTGACGAAGGAAAATGTTTGGAGGAGAAGAAAAAAAAAAGCAAAAAAAAAAAAAAAAGTGTTTCTCTCACCTGCTGTGCTTACTTAAAACTTTCTCAAACAGCCGGAGGACTGCGTGCAAATCCAACATCACTCTGCCAATAAAAAGATGTTTTCTAGAACATACTAGAAGTTCAGCGCCCCTGACCCTGGACCCTGGTTCCGGCTCATTTTTTTTGGCATATATTTCCCAAAAAATTCAAAGAGAGTGTCATATTTTTATTAACCTCTTTTCCCAACAGCAAAAACACGGCCGCGAGAAAGCGTCCGGACTGGAGAGGGACGTGTGTTTATCTGCTCTAATTCACGCTGGAAAAACATTAGCATACCGAGCTAACATTAGCGGCACTGCTCAGCAAAGTCTAACGACGACAAAAAACGCCGCCACTGATTCCCATGTCTGTGAGTGAATTGAAGACCATTTTTTACAGCATCATTATTGTCATTTCAGTCAGGAAAAGTCAACAGTTAGAAACTGTGAGAAATGAGAAGCCCTCCTTTGTCAAGTTCTGCCTGAAGCCAAACTCAAATTCCCCAGGAGTCGAGGCGGTAAATCTGCCAGCGTCGCAGTAAGCCGCACGTGTGCCCGCGCAAAAAATGGAGAGCTCGTCGACGGGCGGCGGCGACAGCTGGGCGGGAAACTATATTACTACTAATAACGCAAAAGGTACCGAGGGGGTTTGGGCAAATGGAATCGAAAAGGTTTAATCAATCCTAAAAATACACCGAAGGATTCCAACCCACGTCCTGTGTGAAAAGGATTTTCAGCCCATATCATAAAAGTAATGATGATATAACTCACGCGGAGAGGTGAGCGATAAAATGTTTTCTCATAAAACACGGTTTTACAGTCAGTGCCGCTGCGAGCGCTCTGCGCCCTCAGTCTGGGTTTTATAGAGGTTTTTTTTTTTCTGAGGCTGCAGAGACCAAGGTGACATTTCTGCTCCTATCGCCAACATCCCACTGTAAACACCGAGAGGCCGGGCCGAGCCAGCTGACCGGCACTGCCTCTGCCCGGCGGTTTGGCAACAGGTGCTGCACTGTGTGTGTGTGTGTGTGGAGGTGGTCCAGGACTGAAGCCAGCGAGCACAGAGCGGGTCAAAGAGCAGGGTGGACTAGGACGGCCAAATCTGCAAACAGACTCTACACACAGAGTAACGATCGTCTGAATCTGACAAACTGAACCCAGCAAAAAAAAAAAATGGGAAGGAGCGACGACCTCGTCCGCCCGGGTCGGGCCGCTTTGCCTCCGAGACGTGTTTGCACAACTGAAGATCCAGTGTGCGCCCACGCCCGCGAAAACGGGCAAAACGACAGGCTGACGTCTTCGCCCACAAAAAGCCAGCCTGCCTCGCTCGTCTTTTTCAGTTTCGCTTCTTGCCATTTGGGTCATTTACATAGAAAGTATAAAAACGCACAGATTCTGTCCCGCTGAGCAGATGGCTAAGTATTCCTGGATTTTTATATCCGCGTAGCAAACTGCACAGCCCGCTAATGGCTGAGTGCATAAAGTATAATGGTTTAATAGGGCTGAATAGTCAGAATGAAGATCTAAAGTATGGAATTATTCCTTTAATGCTGCTCATAATCCTCCGCTGCAGATTCTCTCTCTCTCTCAGCGGCGTCCAAACTGCATCAGAAAAACTGCACAAAAGGCACAAACAAGTTGGCTCTAATTGTGACGCACAGCCTGAGTAAAGCTCCATAAAGCAATCTTACACCTATCTGTCTTCCGCCTACGCGGTTGGAAGAAAACAAAACAGCGAGCGCGCGAGCAATCTGCTCGGCGTTCTCTGCGATGATGAGCTCGTCTGACGGAGCCCGTGGAGTCGGGCCGACGCCAGATGTCCCGGAATAATGGGCCTTTCTTCGCGTACCTGTTATCTCGTCGCCAGGCACTTTGAATAACAAAGCGGTGCGAGGGGCTGCGACATCCGTATCTGTGAGTGATGTGTGATTACAGGCGTGACGGCGATGTGGCTCAATAAGAGTGGCAGCCGAATCCCTGTAATCTGAGTAATGAGCGTCCTGAAGATGATTATGGCTTTTACGCGGCAGTAAACCACGCTTGTGCGCCGCCTGAAAAGTTTCCTAAAAATACAGAGAACCGACGTATATATATAAAAACAACACAAACCATTAACTGAATCACCGGTTCCCGCGCAGTCAGTCGAGCGTGTGGAAAGCAACGCCTCAGCAGGGCGGCAGCATCTTTGACCGTCAGATTTCTGGGCTGAAATTAGATGCACAGAAAAACACGTATAAATAATTGAGGTTTCATGAAGCATGCGCCAACGCTTCAGCCTGTATGTTTCAAAGCACCCAGTGCATTCAGCGCATCACATCCTCCGTGATGCCGTGTACAGGTGTGCGTTTAGGCACGCCACATCTCATGCATCATAATAAACACACAAGAAGACACGCTTAGGAAATCGTGCACAGGCTTTCAGGCTGCATCACCGACCAGGCAAAGCGGGGAGCTTTTACCCAAAGACCCTTCGTGTTGCACACAAAAAAATCCACCAGGCATCTGAGCAGTAACACATCAGGAGCTCATTCAAACCAACGCCAGGTTTGCACGTACTCGGTCTGACCCCAACACCTCTACAAACACTAATGGACGGCTTAGCCTGCACAACATTTGCATTTAACCCTGAAGAGAGAATCACTATCTCTGTATCACTAACAAGCCACTTCACAGCTTTAACCGAGATGCAGTTTGTGGATCAATAATCCTCTGAGTCACTCTGGTACTGTATGACATTCAGCCTAATCAGACCCAGTGGGTCCTGGGAAGGATATTGATTGCTCACAGTACCCTGGGATTTACAAACACATGAACGCAGTCCTATGAAATCAGCAAGGCGTGATAAGTGTCATGTGCTGTTTGAAAGGCAGCACCGTGACATACATATAAATGGTCTGTTTTACGAGCTGGATCGTTTAAGACACGGAGTTCTGGATATCAAGAAAAAAAAAAAGATAGCATTTGAGGGACTGACAAAGTACCACAGGGAAAGGCAGTTCAGTCAGTGAGGAGTTTATGAAACACACTACATGTCTGTATTTAGAGAACAGAAGAGAGGGCTTGGAGGAGGAGGAGGAGGAGGAGGAGGCTTGTCAACATAACTTCATCATCATCACAAGCTGGCCACCAATACCAAATGACAGAAGGCAGCCAATGCCTGCATCGCTCCCAAAGATTAGCTCGAAGCTGCTACAGTCATTTATTAAACATGCGAGGGATTTTGATTCATTTTGCTGCCATTCTCAAAGCATTTTGTCACCTCAGTGTTTCCGCTCCATTTGTTTTGAGACAGAAAAAAAAAAATCCTGGCAGAAACACTGCACCTACGATTCATCAGGCATTAATTGAAAAACATCCCCCTCCTCAAAAATAAATTATTCAGCATCTTGCTAACGCAGCAGCTTCTGAAGCACGAGACATGCAGCGGTGATTAGGAATACCGGGAGCTTAATTCTGGCGAGATTCCATAATTTACTCAACAAATCCCCCAAAAAAGACTCAAACTAAATCGTATTCCTCTTTGCCACTGAGCTCCATTTGTTGTCCAAAAGCTATTATAAACCTATCAGTGAGTCCCACAGTATACACATGTCCTGCTGCTGGAAATACTCACCACAGCAGCGAATGTGCATCCACTGCTTCACTGGCATTTATTAAAAGCTATAGAGTCTATTAAAAGCTAATTTAGGAAAGTACTGGGCTGTTTATATAAAATATATATATATATTTTATAAGCACTGAGAGCCTTGGTCTGTTCATGGTATTTGTTAACAGTAGGGAAATATATAGAGTATCTCCAGCCTCACTCTCTTTGCTGGACCTTTTTTCTTTATGACAAGATGAATCATTAATAGAAAGAGCTCTTTTATGTGCGTAGGGCTTCAGTGTTTTACACAAAACTGTGCATTCTTGAAAAACAAAAAACGTTGCTGAGGCACAAATCTGGTCTCCAAGTTCATCCTGAGTCACTTTTATAGCCACGTGTTATCGCAGGTCCCCGTGTCCTCCCGCAGATCAAAGGGGAGGGAAAAGGCTCGCGGTCAACCCACCGACACGAGGACGGAGCGACACCGGCTTCTTGCGTCACGTTGCGCAAAGGGCAGCAGCTGCGGCCGCCTCAAAGGGACGTCGACAACAGGAAGGACCGCAACTGTGGGTGGTCTCTGACTTGCAGAATAGTTTCAGTGCAAAAACAACCAGGCACAAAGCCACCGTTTCCCGTCACGTTGTGAAAATTGCGACGTTAACGGGCGCTGGGCCCACGCACACGGAAGTTAGAAGCAAAACCAACCGCCGAGCGAACGCCACCGTTGAGTACTCACACAATTAAATGGTTGACAGATGATGGCGGCTAGCCTCGGCTAGCAGCTAGGGGAATCCTCTCTCTGTTCCACGTCCTGGGCTGCACTTGGCTTCCCGGAGAACTGGCTGGTGAAACACACGGTCTGTGGTGATCCAAAGAAATGTCGAGACCTTTGCCGGGTCGCTTGTATTCTGCCTGCGATGTTCAGAATGCCCCAGCAACAGCTAAATTAGCTAGTTAGCTAGCTAGCTAGCTAGCTAGAAAGCTACACGGACGATATCAGCTATCATATATCATTGTGCCCATTATTGAACTTCTCACGGTACTAATACAGATTTTCACTGGTTAGAATAAACTGCGCACTTTTAAACACGGGTTCAGTCTTTTTTTTTTTTTTTTTTACTCTCCCTCCAGCAGAGAGTTTAGCTAACATCGCCGCTCCCTCTCTTTTTTCACTCTACCCGCGCACCTCTTCAGGTCACGCCCCCCAGCCAATAAAAATACCGGAAAAATAACATGACTCACAATCAACCAATCACATGCGGTAACGTCACACCGTTTACAGTCTCACTATGTACAACGCCAACAACCTGAATCTGACAGAAACTTTAGAGGGAATTGAACGTGTTTATACTGGACACAACAAATTTATACTTAGCAGAAAAAGAAAATTAGTTACTAGTAATGACAGTTGGACAAAAAACTAAGATGGGACTGTACATATTTATATTTTCATTAGATTAACGAGTTATGTTATCTGAGTTTAAAGCTAGTTGTTGATTTCCAATGGAATCTCTTTGAAAGAAGGGCTCCATCATTAATCATATTATATTCTCTATTAATTTGTCATTACACTTAGTTTAATTAGAGCTTTTGCTAAATGTTTGAAGCGTAAATGCATTTCCCATTACTGCGCCTGTGTGTCTTTCCAATCCCCCTGTAAAGAAAAGAGGGAAAGCAGGATTAAATGGACAGCAGGTGACTGCGGACTTGAATATTGTGAGAGAACGGCTGCTTTCCTGACACAGCCATGCTCCTCTGCAGCAGCAGATCCCCTCATCAAAACAAGGATGCCGTCACGCGCCATGCCTTTGATTGAATTAGCTTGGCTTTAGACAGGCGAGGAGCCAGGGGGGGGCCACGTGTTGCTTTTGACATTACAGGCCGGCAGTTTATCTGGGTGGCAACAACTGGTAGTGAAACCCAATTCTTCACACGGCTTCTACTTTTAGACCAGGAAACAGGGGGTGAAAGGTTCAGCGGTTTCAAAGCATGAAAGGCCGGGCGCCGACAGAGCAGCGGCTAGTTAAACAGGTCATTTAAATGACCCCCCCTACGGGGCCGACATTGATCTGCTGCTGTGTAAGGCGACAGAGAGAAACCACACGAGACACCATGCTGTGTTTGTTTGTTGTTTTTTTTTAATGGAATGTATCTTTTAAAGGTATGAAAATAGATCTCACGTTGAAATAAGAAATTGGACGGTGGCTACAAAGGGCACAGCTATAACTGTGTGTGTAATGATGGCAACAGGAAGGCATGTCAGAGAAGCATCACATCATTTGATAAAGGGCACAGCGATTACCCTGTGAGCGAGCTGACGGCAACACAGAGGCATGTGCTGGCGATACGCTGGCAAGAGGGGTCGGCGGCAGGAAAACACTTCAAGCGAACAGGAAACGACACGAGCCGAGGTGAAATCAAACGTTTCCTGACAGCAAGACATCCCTCCATCATCCCTCCAACACAGGGGGCAGTTTCTGAGGCTGTTCCCGGTCGTGTCCCACTACACGTCGCCCTGTGTATCACCTCACCTTCTCATAAAAAAATAATTTCACGTCCCAAAATATAAACTGGCAGAGGCAGAGCTGCTTCTCCGGCTCAGCTCTTCTCTGTTACCACTGAAGGGAAACTGATTTAAGACTCACAGGAAACCAAGAAATAGCTTTTGCATCTGTGAATGCAGCCGATCGATGAACCCAATGAAAATACTAAGATGCACCGTAGCAATTAATAAATCAAGCCCTTAAAACAAATTACGTATCGGTCGAGCAGGCGTCTCGTCATATACAGTATCTATAGTATTTGAGTATAGTATATTCTGAGGTGTAACACTGCACACGAGAGAGATGTGATGAAATGATTCTTTGGTTCAGTTGAAAAATGAAAACATGGATAATGAGACGTGTTACCAGTAATGATCTGATCTGACTAATCTACAGCAACCATCCTAAGATAACTACATACCAAAGCTTACTCCCAGCGGACTTACGAGTAACCGGGCAGAGTATTTCCTGTTCCACGCGAGCAACAACCACACTGAACATTCTTCAACAACATAACATTATTTTTTAATAGAAAAGATATATATACACATCTAATAAATAAGGGATAAACCCATCGCACGGTAGAATACGGTTGTTTCCTCACATGCTTTTTGTCCATCAGTCTTTTGTGAAATAAGTCTCTGTATTGAAAAGGGACGGGGGCACCGGTTCTTGAGAAACCACGACATGGAAGAAAGGGGCTGTCCTGGAGGATGGAGCTCGGCGGTGAAGCGGCAGGGGGAGGGTGGAGGGGGTGGGGTTGGGACGCAGCCTGGGGTCGATGCTCATCCTCCGGCTGAGCGTCCAATTAACCTGCGGATGGAAACAATTAGACAAGACTGCAGAGCTGTGGAGCCCGACACAGGAGGCGCAGGAAATCCAGCGGTGCGTGGAATTAACATAACAGTACTTAAGGCATCTTATTTCACTGGTCTGGATTTTATGAAGGGATGCAAACTCACACTAATGAAGAAGCTTCCCCCCTCTCTAATGTTTTAACTGAGGTTTGTCTCTTACAGTTAAGACAGAGCAGTGTTTTGGGCTGCTCAGTAGGGCCGCAGCAAGGATTTTAGAAATCCTGGGGTCATGTTTCTGCTAAAAACTGTAAAATTTAAACACACTGGGACAATAAAAAGAGTCTAAGATAGTGGAATCAGTTTATCTGCCCCAGTGTTGCCCAAATCCCAGATAAATGCCAAAGACATGACTTCAGTGGAAGCGACAGCAAATATCAGCACATGAAGACTAACTTACTCATTTAAGTACTAAAGGTTTTTGGTTTGCTGATGAGTCACAATCATCAGTTTCCGGATGTTTTGCAGGGTTGGAGCCACTGACAACAGTCTCCAAGCGCCTCAGGGAGCCACGAGTGTGGAGGAAATGTGCTGTCAAACCAAACACCGGAGCGTTTCACTCCACACGAGACGAGCCGTGACACCGACACTGCGCCGGACTTAGCACGGGTCAGAGGGTCTGAGTAAAAATGGAAGCGTGAACCACATCGGGGCGTCTCCTCGCCGCCTCTCATGTCTAATCCGTGCGTCCATACGCCCCAGTTTGGAGTCACAACTTTTCAGACGCCCGACTGATGGTTCCAGCACATTCCGACATGTAAATCTAATTTCTAAACAGATTATTTCGCACGGACTACCCCTCTCCTGTGCTGATGTAAATAAGTGGCCGACGTGCGTAATGGTAATTGAATCCACGCCGCGCGTAAAGGAGCTGCATGGGGATGGAGATCCGCACTTTCCTGCAGAGGTTTTCACCTCCGTGTGAAGGGGAGGGGGCGCGGGGGGTACGCAGGCCTGCAGCGGGGGGTCGCAAACTTTTCTTTACCCCACAATAAATCCACCTTTTGTGTGAAGACACTCGTGTTGGAGACGTCCAGAGACTAAAGCAAAACCGGAAGACGCGTCCGTAATTTGCAAGGGATCCCCCCCCCCCCCCCCCAGGTGGTCTCCGGACCTGGGGAGCCCCACCACCCCCACCACCACCACCCATCTCTTCTCGCCTTCTCTTACCGCTAATGGCGCACCAGCGTCCGCGGGACTCGCCGCAGGTCACGCCACGTTGGGCGAGCTGCGGACCGTCTTCTGTCCGGGCATCTGCACGACGAGCAGCTGCTGCTTCTGCCGGGTGGACTTGACGGCCAGGATCGCCTGCCGGTTCTTGTACTGGACCATCTGCAGGGTGATCTCCGCGTTCCAGCCCTCGTCCTGCGGGCACCTGAAGTCGATCTCCTTCCCCTCCGTCATGACCACCGTGAAGTACACGTACTTGCCCTTGCGCTCCACGCAGTCCACCGTCTTCATGTTGGCGAAGTGCAGCTCCTTGACTTTGCCCCCGGCGTCCCACCCGCCGCCGCCGCCGCCGTGGTGCGGCTGGTGGTGCTGCGGGTGGTCGTGCTGCTTGGGCGGCAGCAGCAGCACGCCGTCCTCGGTCAGGACGCAGTGCTTCTTCTTCCACAGCTGCAGCAGCCCGTCGCTCCGCTTCTCCAGCAGACCCTCCTTGAACACCTTCCTCCCGTTTTCCAGCATCTTGACCTGCCGCCCCCCGCCCGCCCGCCCGTCCGTCCGTCCCAACCCCAACCCCAACCCCACGCTCCGCTTCGGACGCTCGGGGCTCCCCGCCTCCCCCGACTGCTGGTGCGGACCGGCGGATGGACCGACAGACGGACGGCTGTCTAACCCGGAGCAGGTGAAGGCATGAGCGGCTGCTGTGACTGCGGTGGCTGCTGCTGTCTGACTGACTGACTGTCTGACTGGTCACAGTGTGTGTGAGGGGGAGGGGGGGGGGGGGGAGGAGGGGGGAGAGAGGTGCACCGCCCCCCCCAGCTGAAAGGATGAAAACAGCCCAGCTGATAACAACTCATTTGTCGTCGTGTCCGCCTCTACGTCACTTTAGCTTCAGCGCATTAAAAACCCATCTATATATAAATATACCACGATAATATAAGGTCATATCTCTTCACCTTTATGCAGGTAAGTTCCGCGTCACGTCTATATGAGCGCACGTGTTTTTAAATTCACCGTAAACCACGTTTCCCGTCGGGAGTATTTGTCAAGCGTGTCAGCGTTGCGCACAATTGCGCAGCAGCGGCGCCCTCTGCTGGCGCATTGCGCATGTCGCAGTTTCTTGGAATAGGTTTGAATTAGGTGATGTCCCAAAAAAAAAAAAAAAATAAAAAAAAAAAGTCAACCATGAGAGCCATGTTTAACCAATTTATTCATGAACATACACGAACAGTTATTGAGTACATTAGTATTTTTGTAGCATAGCATTTTGCCTCGACAACAGCTGCTCAGAGGGGACCCGCGCACAACCCCGTCCTCCCCCCCACACACACACACACACACACTAACAGGATGTGAATACTCCCTGCAGAACGAGAGGAGCCCCGGCGACGCCACCAACGAAAAAGGCGAATAAAGAACGGGCCGGGGAGGAGGAAGGCTGCGGTTTCTGCTCCGTCCCCCATCCCCTGGCTTTATATATATACAGTATATATATATATGCTCTGACGTGCTTCACTGCGGCCTTCTGGGTAACAAAATGAAGGAGGGGGGGTTGGGGTCAGGGGAGGGCGGTGGGTCACCGGCCGCACGACAAGCCTTATCACGCTTCCCCTGGTTCTTTCACAGTGATAGAAATGAACAAAGACCTCCGGGGCGAGGTCCACGAGCGTCACCTGACCACGACCCCAGGGGGTAAAGGTCATGAGCTGAAGAGAAAGGGGGAGGGGGAGGAGGGGGTCAGGAGAACCTGACGCGTCCGTCGGCCTTTTCCCTCGTCATCCCGCGCTACATCCGCCCGACCCGGCTCCTCTCCAAGCAGGAAAGATAACGCCGCCAGATAGCACAAGTGTAACCCTCCACAGAGCGGGGGGGTGGGGGAGGGTGGAGCATGATGGGGTGGGGGGGGGGGGCATCAAAGTGCTGCTCACACAGATAACCCATGACAGGACACCACTGCTACACCACACACACGAGTACAAAGTGCTATAGAAACGACAGCCACGCCACCGCGAGCCTACGAGGAGCCTGAAGCACCGGATGACCCGGACGGGCCCGTCCCGCCGAACCCGTCCTCGGCTAAAAGAATTCTCTGGAATGTTCAAGAGACGACCCGACGAAGGAGGCGAAACGAAACGCCGTTTTTTTTTTTTTTGTTCCAATTTGGCCGAGTCCGGTCCAGTTGAAGAGCGGCGGACTCCTTCCGAGCGAGCCGGTCTGCTGACCGGAATGTTTTTGTTTTTGAGAGCGGAAAGTGGTCGGACCCGAAAGGAAGCACCGACTCGGAAACCCGGAAATGGACGCCAAGGCCGCCGGTCCGAACCCGGTCTCTACAGCTGGAAATGCTACAGTGCTAAGTGCTAAAAGGCCCCGCTAAGAGGAAAAAGAAAAATCACCTGTCACATCCAGAACTTTCCAACCTGGAACTTTGGTAGGAGCAAGAGGAGGAAGTTTTGGGGCGGTGGGGGTGTCGGGGGTGTCACCGTGTCTACACCACAGCTGTTGTCTAAGAGCAAATACAACAAAAGACTTCACAAGAACCCAGACTAGTTTAGCAGTGAAGAAACATGCTTTCTGAGGGAGGTTGTTTTTTTTGTTTGTTTTTTTTACTTCCTGTGTTCTATCTATTTTACAGTGAAGGAGAAAACAGGTCTAGTAAAATACTATGTATAATGAGCCACGCAGCTCCCAGTATATTACCATGAGTTTTTGTAACAAAAATCTTGAAACCAGTTTGTTTGTTTTTTTCTTCTTCTTCTTCAAATTCTCTACCAAGAAAAATACAAAACATTATAAGGCGGTAAGTAACTATTTCTTTTAAAATCTTTTTCTTCTTTTTTTTTTTGGATTTTTTTTTTTTATTATTTTTTTTTTCTGTTTTAATTTGAGAAGCCGTTACAGTGCAGCGGATCCTGGAGGCGGGAGGGGGGGGCAGGCTTTCACTGCTGCTTGCACTCAGCTGGGGGGGCTGCATCCTTCTGCAAGAAACAACAGGGACGGGGGGGGTTATTAGCACGAACATCTCTCCAACACACACACACACACACACACACACACACACTCTCTCTGATCTACACACACAAGCCAAGCCACTTGAACACAGCGAGCTGGTACAAATGTGACGTCCAGTTTCATGTCCCGACTGACGCACGTTTATCGGAGTTCTGGATCCTTCGGATCTAGTGAATGAGCCGCGACCCGCCCCCCCCCTCCATAAAAACGCTCGGGTCTAAAGTAGACTGGGGGGGGGGGCTACAGGCCTTAAAGCAACAGCGACGCACAATAAAATGTTCCACGTTTACGTGACAACATTTCTGTGCCCCCCCACCACCACCCGGTTGTTGATGGAAACTGTGTTTGTTGTCGTTTGTTTTGTTTCTTCTTGTGTTGTCGGACTCGGCAACACGACTCACGAGGACATGAAAGGAGGAGAAAACCACCAACACATGGACCAATGATGTTTCGATGGGTCTTAAAAAAAACATCCACAAATAAAAAGAAAGCACAAACAAACAAACAAACAACCCCCCGCCCCGTCCCAACTAGCCTGCGTTTGTGGACGGGACGAGCTCGACGTGGTGGAGGAGAAAAAAAAAAAAAAAAAAAAAAACGGGGAGGAGGGGGGGGGGGGGGGGCGGCTGGTGACGATCTTCAACATACAGAAACGATACGGGTGCAAATGCAGAGCTCACTACGGGTTAAAGTCCAAAAAAAAAAAAAAACCAACAGCAAACCAGCGGGTTAGTGAGTCAGGAGGGTGCAGCACGGCGGAGGCACGGGGAGGATGGAGGGATGGAGGGCGGGGGGGGTGCAGAGAGACGGATGGGAAGTCAAAACTGAAGGAGGTGGGGGTGGAGGGTGGAGGAACGGTGCGGTGGTAGTAAGCTGACGAGTCACAAGCGTTACCTACCGGGACAGGGTTATTTTTCTACTGTCACCACTTAAACCTAGTGAGGAAAAATTTAAAGAGGAGCTGACAAGAGATGCCAAAGTGACCGGAGATGAAGAAACATTAATGAAGAAAAAATAAAAAAAAAAAAAATAAAAAACCAGCAGAATACAGAATGTCAAAGACGCTTGCTTTTTGTTTAGCCAGGAAGCAGCGGAGGTCATGCTGGGCCGCGGCGACGTGTCCGACGAATCGACACGGGGAAATAATAAACTAGTTTCTGAGCTGGTTCTGAGCTTTAAGGCCACGTTTCAGATTTTAGTAAAAAAAAAAACAACATGCAGCTGTTTCCGGGTCGGGTAATCTGGAAGCCGAATCGAGGTCACGACCACAAACAGCTGAAGCGAAAACCAAAAGCACGATGAGATGCATCTGACAGTGTGTATTCTGTATGTTGAGATCAAACCGTTTCTCCGCTCGCCGCAGGAAGGAGCGTCCTGAGCCGGCGAGCGGAGAAACGCCGAGTCAGGAGCTTTAGAGGGAGGAGGGGTGGGGGGGGGGTGGGGGCGGGGCTGTGTGAGCATAAGGAGGTGGGGGTGGTGGTGGTGGGGACTCACCTTGGGATCGTAGTCGGGGTCGTTCTCTTCATCGGCCTCCTCCTCGCCCTCCTGCACACACACACACACACACACACACACACACGTCAGCTTCAGTCGCCCGGCTTCAGTACAACCGCGATCCACCAGCTGTCAATCATCTCACCTCGTCGTCCGCCTCCTCCCCCTCCTCGTCGTACTGCGAAGCACAAAACGACAGGATTAGCGACGACACACACACACACACACACACACACACCGACGCGGTTCTCCTGAGAGTCGGCTCGAGCACTCACGTCGTCGTCATCGTCCTCGATGGCCTCGCCCGTGAAGTAGAGCACGGCCCGCGGTACGATGCGCTCGCGGATGAAGTGGCCGATCTCGAAGTCGGCGGCCAGGATCGCCTCCGAGTCCTCGTCCTGGAGGAGAAGGGGGGGGGGGCGGTTAAGTTCACGTCGCCGCGAAGCCGCAGCGAGTCACATGTTCAAATCGACAGGAGGAAGACTCACCAGCTCTCCGTTCTCTGGGACTGCGAACAACAAGGAGAACGGATCAGAACAGAGTTACACACATGAACCCAACACGTTCCCTCCCCGCGGTTCCCCGGGTTCCCTACCTCAGGCGGGGTGAAGAAGTTGAAGAAGGAGTCGTTGGGGACCGTCTTGGTGACCGTCCGCACCGTGCCGCGACCCTTGTGCTTCTGTTTCTTCTTGATCGTTTTCAACGTCACGTTCTTGCCCTTCGTCCACTCGATCGTGCAGCTGCGGCGAAACGCGGCGGGTTCAGAGCCTTCAGAACCTTTCGAAACGTCCAATCGGAACGGGACGGCCGCGGCGCTCAGAAGCGGACTCACCCCGTGCAGCACATGATCTCCGGCCCGTCGAAGGAGAACGGGTCGCTCTCGTCGGGCTCCGACCTCAGCTTGTAGGTTTTCGTCAACACTGTGTTTGTGAAGAAGTCGTTGGGCTCGAAGTGGAACTCTAACGTGAAGCTCTGAGGGCGGGACAGAGGAGGTCACGGTCTCGTACGATTCGTTAATGGGGTCGGCGGGCGGGTCGGTGCGCTCGCTGACTCACCATGGGCTGACCCGGGTCGGAGAACTTGACTTTGATGTCTTGTAAATGTTTGAGGATGGGCTCGTCGTGTTCCTGAGGAGGAGGCGGAGAGGCACAGTGGGTTTCTGGGAATTTTTTTTTTTTTTTTTTAAATCACGCAGCTGCACAGTTTGTCCAGCAGGTGGAGACAAACCCCGATGTTCTCTGACCCAGATTCTCCGGTTGTCCGGGTTCCGGGCGGACCTACCTGCAGCATGTCGCTGAGCAGGTCCACGTTCTTGAAGACGGTTAACCAGAACTCGGGG
Organism: Psettodes erumei; assembly: GCA_016785225.1. Classification (NCBI taxonomy): domain Eukaryota; kingdom Metazoa; phylum Chordata; class Actinopteri; order Pleuronectiformes; family Psettodidae; genus Psettodes; species Psettodes erumei. The sequence continues at coordinate 508,385 of JAFBJZ010000239.1, read as the reverse complement.
ATCCCTTTGGGGTCCTCCTTCTCCTCGTCCTTCTTCTCCTCCTCTAACTTGGCCTTCTCCTTCATCTCATCCTGAGCGAGGGAGACATTTTCTCTTCAAAAATAAAGGCCCGCTCGCCCATTTTCTCTCTCTTCACTTGCCGCGAGGCGAGAGCATGCAGCGCCGAGTCGGACAGGGAGCATGCAGGTGTGGGCGTCACCTGTACCTGCTTACTTACTGTCAGCTCTTCCTCCTCATCCGCCTTCCATTCGCACTCCTCGTCCGTGGGCTCGTAGGCGGCTTTCACGATGTCGCTTCTCTGGGGGACGGGACAGAACGGCGGGTTAAAGAGTCGGGACCTGCGACGCGCGTTACGTTCTCGCCGCGTGATGAAAAAAGGTTAAAAAAAAAAAAAAAACAAACACAAAGAAAATAAAGGTCGTCAGTGTTTCTGTGCGGGGACCGCCTGCCCCAGGTTTGTGGACATGAAAACAAACGCGCCCGAGGAGCCGCGGGTCGACCTCGGCCGACAAGGAACATGTTGTGAGCTTCTCGTCGGCTGCACTGAACAACAACGCAACTCTGCTGAGTCATGCGTGTGTGTGTGTGTGTGTGTGTGTGTGTGTGTGTGTGTGTGTGTGAGAGACGTACTTTATCAAAGAGGGGCTGGTAGAGAGTCGCGTACTTCCTCTCCAGCTCGTGCACCTCCTCGTAGAACTTGGCCTCGATGTGGGCGCACTTGACCTGCAGGTTCTTCAGGGCGTTGACGCGCCTCTTCACGACCTTCGGTAAACTGCGGGGCGATGAGCGCGAGCGGCGCGAGTCAGGGCGCGGGCGAACACACAAGTTTATCTTTGGAAATTGTCGCTTTCAGACTCTTCAGATGCTGAACATCTCACCTCTCGATGTAGCCCGACGGCGAGCCGTTCAGTCCGTCCAGCCTCTCCTGCAGCGCGGCCAGGATCTGTGGGTTCTGCATCATCTGCACGGTCAGCTGACGGGCTGAGGACACACAAACACACACACACACACACACACATCTTCAGGACAAGTTTCGCAGCGATATCCGAGCCAGCCCGAGCTTCATCGCCGGCGCTGACGCGTCTTCACCTTTTTATCAAACCACATTTTCCTCCCGCTCATTCTGAGCGTCGCACAGCGCGGTGGCAGTCGCGTAACCGGGCGGGTGACAGATGGTGCGATCCGATCGCAGCTGGCAGGCGACGAGATTAAGGAGATTGGAAGTCAGTTTCCCCCCGCCCCCCCCCGTCGGCGCGTTTCGCTCGTCGCGCGCTAGCAACTCGAACAAGTCAGCCGTCGCACAAACACGACGAAACGCAGCAGACACGGCCGCACCTGTCGCAGGTGACGACCCGGTTCGTCCCACAAACAACTTTGCGGATCCCGGGAGTTTGCCGCACGAATACGCGACTTTGTTCCGCACGTTAACTGTATTACTCGACTTCGTGCCGACACATCGCTCACAAAACGAGACTTCTTTCAAGTTTCAAGCTTTTGAAAAACACCTATAAATACAAAAAAAGGCCGAACTGTTTCCATCCAAGACGAGCGGCGGCGGCGGTGGGGGGGCTAATATGCAAGAAGCCGCCTGAATCATTTATGGAGCATCAAAGGAAGCATAAACAGCATCCAGAGCCCAAAAATAAAACGGATTAGCGCCTCCCGGCTCTCCGCCGCGAGTCCACATCACGTCACGCAAACAACCGCTCGGTTTAAAAGAGCAGGCGGAGGCACGCGGGGTTCAAACTGACACTTTAACGCCGCTAAATTATTCAACGCTCAATCCGTGACGGAGACGCCGCCGCCGCCGCCCGGAACTTCGACAGCTTCGCGTCGACGTGACAGGAACGTCGGTTTTCTCCCCCCTCACCTTTGCTGTTTTCATCTTCTCCGGTCTCCTCCTCCTCCACTTCCTCCACGTCCTCCATATCTGCCGGGTCCATCTCAGCCTGGTCTTTGCTGCTCAGGGTGGTGTGTGTGTGTGTGTGTGTGTGTGTGTGTGTGGGGGGGGCACACAGAGAGGGAGGGGGAGGCAGAAGGGAAGGTCAGACACTGCAGAGTGTTCATGAGGATACAGAATCAACACATCTCTGCTGTTTGGACCAGCGGACGCAGTAAACAACAACAACTCAAATTGTTGTTTTTTTACCCATAATGCTTTGGTAAGCACTGAAACATGACACCCTGCTTTGAGATGCGGTGCAGAGCGGCTCGATACTGAACTCTGCTCTCATCCACCCCGTCTGTCTGCAGCACGATTTGAAAATCAATGGCTAACAGCAGGAGTGTGTGTGTGTGTGTGTGTGTGTGTGTTAGTGTGTCGATGTGTGTGTCGTGTGTGATGATGGCCGTGCGCACATCGTCCCAAAACAAACGTAAACAGCAGATCACGCCGGAGCAAGCCGAGGGGCGACCTGCTGCACCGGGTCCGAACGGGGTCGTATCTGGCCACGCCCACACCCGTGATGTCACAGCAGGTGCGTTCTGTCTGTCAGGAAGCGGACAGGTGGAGGCGGGTGGAGGAATGTGCACTCACTTGTCGATGTCTGCCATTTTAGCTGAGTCTGGAGTGATGCTGGAAAACAGAGAAGAGAAGACGATCGTCAGCTTGAGGTGCGATGACCTCACGTTTTCTCGGCCTATCACGCACTTAAAAAAAAAAAAAACCCAAACCACTTCCTGCTCTCGGCAGACAAAAAGCGTTTTGATTTAAAACAAACACCTTGGATTTGGATAAGTCGGGCCACATGCCTTTAAAAGAAGTTCCCTGTGCCGGTCCAAACGGGATCAACCCTGGCTGTGACTCACCTGCCCCCCCCCCGGGGCAGACGGATTACCCCGATGTTCTTTTCTGAGGCTTCAGGTCTGTGCGACTGTTCGACCAACAGCCGAGACAAAAACAGGGAACGCAAACCCGAGAGAGGGGCCGGGTCTCCTGCTGCCTCAGATGGACCCCTGGTACTGGTACCGGCTCGTGCAGAGCTAAGAGAGCTAAGAGAGCGGGGTCCAATCCCCCGACCCCTCTCATGTGTGCAGGACCCCCATGTCGGACCTGTTGCTGCTGTTCCACGGGGTTCTGTTTTTCGGGGTCAAGCTGCCCCTCCACCCACCCCAGGACGACAGCGGCTCAGATCGGCGACGAGCTTGGGCGCCCCGGTCCGGTCCGGCCGGGTTAACGTGGGCAGGAGTGAGCGAACAGAACTGGTTTTCTCCAGGAGAGAATATCTGAGCTGTGCTACGGACTTCAACCCGCTGTTACATTCTTATACTGAACTCACATGTTCATGGGAGATGGCGAGAGCGACAGCGACATGGAAACCCACGACCCCGGTGCCCAAACGGCAAACGACTTCCTGCCGGGTGTCTGCGTTCACCTGTCGTCAGGTAGACGAGCGTAGCGCGTGACGGCAGCGCAGCACAGACCTCGCTAACTTTTCAAAGAGCCGCAAAAACATCCTTTCATCACGATTGCCGTCTCTTTACAGCTCCGACAGCGAGACTATTCACCGACTGTTCCCCGAGCTGGGAGCAGCTGAGTGACAGATCACGCCGTTTCCTCCCCCCCCCGTGAGGGGACGGAGGGACGAGACTCCGATTTCCGGCTTTAATCGCGTCCCACTTCTCGACCGACAGCTTCGCTCCGTCACTTTTTTATTTATTTATTTTTTTAAAAATACAGAGAGCGAATAAACGCACAATATCCGCTGCTGCCGCCCCAGCCATCTTGTATTTCCTATGATGCCAAATTATTGATGGGGGAAAGCTCTTAGCAGCAGCAGCAGCAGATTTCTCAAATTTACTGTTGGTGCACAAAATGAGATGGGGGGTGGGGGTGGGGTTAAGCTGGGGTCAGTACTTAGTTGCAGGGACACGACATGATGTGGAGAAATACCTGCACATGTGTCAGCTGTCTCCATGTTGTCATGAAACTAAAACAGAACCAGCCACATCCTGAAGAATCTGCCCCCCCCAAACATGTGGTCATGTTCAGTGTGAATCACCCCCCCCCCCCCCATTAAATAAATACACAACAGCCACAGAGCAATAAATGTTTTCTCGATTTGTGTATGAGCACTGCATGTGTTTTACACACACACACACACACACACACACACACACACACACACACACACACACACACACACACACTTTTTCCTCTGTGGGACACATGCCCACCCCCCACCCTGCCCGGCGACCACGTGTTGCACGCTCAGGTCCAGCGAGCCATCAATGACTAACAAAAAAGAGCCGTGTGTGTGTGTGTGTGTGTGTGTGTGTCCGCCGCCGCTCAAACACACGTTTTCAACATCGTCTGACAGACAAACCTGTTGACCAACTGCCCCCCCCCTCCCTTAACGTCCACCACACACACACACACACACACACACACACACACACACACACACACACACACACACACACATTCCGACCCCCCCACCTCCACCCACCGGCTGGTAAACAAGCTAACTTTAGCCGGCCTGCCCCTCGCCGTGTCCGGCTAGTTCAGCTAGCTTGTGCGCCAGCTAGCTTGGTGCGCACTACTCCGGGCTGAGCGGGGCGGGAGGACCAGCTTCGACGGACGCGGTGCTACAGAACACGGGCCGGTTCGGAAGCCAACCCGGACCCGCCCCGGTGCCGCTAGCGTGAAAGCAGCCGCAGTGTTTAGCTTTAGCCCCAAAAAGTCCAGAGTCCCGTCCCCGAGTTCTCATCCTCCTCCAAAAAAAAAAAAAAATAAGGTCAAGTCCTAAAATACAAGACACGTGTCAACAAACGTCGAAAAACGCCAACAATTACGGGAGCTAGCCGCCGTGTCGTCGTGTCTGTCGGTGCGTTTATCGCCCGGACAAGCCGCGGGAGACGGACATACGCGATAAAGGCTGTTTTATTCTTTATTTTTTATTTTTTTTAATCGCGTGTTAACACACATCATGGTGGAGCCAGGCTCAATGGCTGCTGCTGCTGCTGCCACTGCTGTCTGACTGGTAGCATTAGCAACGCGGAGCCGTCTCCCTCCCACCGCCACCCCCAACACCCCCGGCTTCGTCAAATTCCGTTTTTAAAACCGGAGAACCGGGGCGTGACTGCGGCGGGGCCCGCCTGCGAGCCGCGTCCCTTACCTCGTCTGGTGTCTGTGGGCCGGAGGCTGGACAGGTCAGGCGGCGCTGCGCAGCGAAGCAGGTCCCGGGGAAGAAAGAGACTCCGCTCCGATGGCGGTAAAAGGGAGAGAGATCCCGCCGCCTGCGCTCATATACATCCGACGTCATCACGTAAACTGGCAGTCGCCGGGGCAACGCTGCTCGTGGGCGGGGCCGAGGCGAGGCTGCCCCTAGGGGCGATGCGATGCGCTTCCTCGTCGCCTCGTTCCCGTCGCTGTCTTCTGTCTTCTTCGTCCCCCTTCGCCATCTTCATCACCTGCGTCCTCATCTTCTTCTTCTTTTCATCATCTTCATCTCTCTTAGATTGCGTCATAATCACCTGAGGCGGCGGCAGCGTCATCGTCGCTCACCTGCAGGAGCGGGACCCGAGTCATCTTCAACTTCTTCATCAGCAGCAGCTGGGACGGGAATACGCCCTCATCATCATCATCATCATCATCATCATCAGTGTAATCAGCATTGTTGACATTACATCATCGCCATCTTCATCAACCTCAGCCATCATCTACATCGCTTCAGTTTCCCCATTATATTTCCCCTTGAGTGATTCAGAAATCAGATTTATCTTCAGTTTCCAAACATCACCGCTGCGCTGAAGTTACGTCAAGACTCATCACTGAGCTTCTTACTTTTTAGAGCTTTCACCTCCAGGTCATGATCTTCATCGTGTCATAAATGCAAACCTGTCTTCAATTTAAATATTCAAATCCATCATGGAGCCTGGTGTGGACGGCAGTAATGCATATTTTGCACAGCGAAGCTTTCCCAGCATGCACCTGCTATCTACAAGTTGTCAACACACCCCCCCCCCCCAACCCACCCCCACACACACACACACCCATGGAAACGCCATACCTACATTACACACATCATGCTCGGTGATGAGGCGTCTCACAGGCGGCGAGGATTTCCGAGTGTTACTAACACCCGCACGCCGCTCGCTGAGCAAAAATCTGGCACGGGCCCAGAGGTCGGATCTGTCATCTTTTCCGACAAGCTTTCCCACGTACGCCATCCGTGTCAGAACCCGGAATGTCTCCCTGAACCGCGCAGGCCGGTACCGCAGCCACAGGAAAACCCAGCGGACCAGATGACTGGAGGCGTTCAGGGATGAGCCTCTGGTCCTGTTTCATTACAGTTCGTCCGAGTTCCACCTGAGAGCTGCCAGGTGTAATCACAATGTGACACCAGTGGATGCTCAAGAGACCCTGATGTCAGAAACGACGTCTTTGTTCATTTACGTACATTTTTTAAAATTTATTTTCCACCTTTAAAACAACAAGAAGCTCAAATTAAGCAAATCTGTATCAGTAAAACAAGCTTTGTAGCATGAAACGCAGTTAATGCCTCGAAATGAGTCTCACTTTAACATAATAACGTCATGCTGATTTAAACTGATCATTTGGAACTTTGCAATAATCAAATTTAAATGTCAGTCTGGCCTTTTGGAAATGAAAATCCAGTTAATTTTTCACATTTTGGACTTTGTGATAGCACAGTCGGTGCAAATGTTCCTCTGCCCTCAGACCACCGCTGCCTCTGGTCCTGTGTGACGTTTGGCTGCTGCTTTGTGAGACCGTCCTTTCAGTCCCGTGCTAATAAACTAAACTATCGCATCATCCCAAGTTGCGGGATTTCAGCGGCGTTCCTCCTCAAACGCGTTCCCCCGTTGGGAGTTGTTATATCCATCTCAGAGGAGAGGAATACCGTCACGAGGCGTGCACACAGTGTCAACACGTTACTCTTCATTTGACGCCTAATTAGCCGGGGGAGCTAGCGGGCGTGTCTCCCCCATCGGTCGCAGTGTCTCTTGTCTGTTAATAATGCAGAGGGACGGTGAAACTTTAATTTTCGACTTGAATGCATTTTGCAGGAACGAGCCGGTGTGCGGTTCCCCTCCCCGCACGCTCGGGTCGCCGTCGCCGTGTCCCAGACAAAGCAGAACCATTTACGCACTTAAAACTCGATAGCTCCGGTGCAATTGGCGCGAACAATTGCGAACGCGGCCTCCTCGAATGAGACGCCCCGACTGAAACGCGACGCTCGGGGAGAGCGGTGACATTTCAGAAAACATTTCGACACCCGTCTAATTAGTGCGAGTAAAGGGGGGGGGGGGTTTCAGTCCACTTAGCAAATTTAAATTTATTTCCCAATTACCTGAAAACAAATGCTCTGTTAGGATGCTCCACTCACTGCTCCGCCTCCCAGCATGGCTTCACCTGCACATTCCCTTCAAAGCTAAAATGCTGCTCAATTACTATGGACTCTGGGCTGATGCTTCAGTTTTATAGGTCCATCAGGAGCTGCGCACTTATGTGAATCAATTTGACGTGAGATTATTAAATTTTGCATTTGTTCTTGTTCCAGTTTTGAGGAACAGAGCATTTCAGTGAACTTTGGGATGACTCCCCTGAATCCACTGGAAAGCGATGACCCGTAAAAAAAAAAAAAAAAAAAAAAGAGGTGAGGCTTTGTTATCGGAGATCTCCTCGGCGAGCGGCGAGCATCTGACGCGGCGGCCCGCAGTGAGAGGTTCTCTTTAGGTTTGAAAAACATTTTTTCACACCTCCCCCCCCATCCCACTGCTGTGCCTCAAAAATACCACAGGAGCTCAGTGAGCTCTTGGCATCATGTTCGTTCATTTTATATTTCATATGGGAGTTACCACAATGCTCCATTTATAGCAATCAAGAAGTGAATTTTTCCTCAAATTTACAGAGGAATAATTTAGCAAATGCTATAGAAGCAACGCTGTACTAAGTTGGATCATAGGAACAAAATTATATTTAAATTTAAATTAAATATTTATTTATGTGAGTTGGACAGCCTCATTATCTGGGCTCGAATTTGCTCCTGTGTCATGACTGAAGCCTAATATACAATAATAATAAGACCTCAGACCAACCGCACCTGCAGAGCCTCTATTAAACAGGAGAAATGCCACATCCTTCTCAAGGGCGGCGGGCGGAGCGGCGCGGGAAACGCGTCCCGTGGCCGTCGCGCCGCAAACGGCCACGCCGTGAGGCTCCCTAATGGGCTGTTTAACGAGACCATCAAATGCAAATGGGACCTGGGTTGTGACTCCCGAGCGCCGAGGGAAGGCGTTTCGGCCGCAGAGCGCGTGGGAGTGAATATTCCACCTCGGCAATTTTCCATTCGAGAGCAGCGACCGCCGCGGGAGGCGCGGAGCGACGTTACCGCGCGATGAGCCCTGCCGCCACACTTATCATAACTGAGGCTCATCGTTAGCTGGCAGCTTTTAAGTGCTAGATAAACTGTTTGTGTCTGTGTGTGGGCTGCTCCTCATTTGTAATGTTTAGCAGCGTTAGCGCTTGTCGCGCACCTCACTTCATTCAGACCACTGATTCCTGTTAGCTTGGAAAAATACCCACCTCATCCATAGTCATGCTACCATGCTAATGGTTAGCAGGTGGTCACGTTTAACAGGCTCATCCTCTTAGTTTGACGTATTAGCATGCTAACTGTCATGCTAATGTTTAGCAAATGGGATGTTTCGCAGGTTCATCCTATTAGCTCAGCATGTTAGCATTGCTAACACCTGCTAATGAATGCTAAAAACAACATTGTAGCTTAGCTTAGTTTGATAATAGCGCAAGAGGGGCTGAGCAAAGTTTAAAACAATTAATCTGGGGGTAAATGTGGGCTAAATGTGAGCTAATGTGGGCTAAATGTGGGCTAAATGTGAGCTAATGTGGGCTAAATGTGAGCTAAATAGCGGATATAAAGTTAGCTAAGATATTTTAGTGTTTAACGCTGTTGCTGATACGGCTAATCGATTTGATTTGACCCGTTTTGACGACGGACTTTTGCGACTGAGCCCCAACCACCTAAAAATAGTTCGATAAACCAGTTCTCATGTTCACGTAGGAGCCCCACAAAATGAGTCAAAGGTCAAAGGTCGTGAGCATGGCTCATACACAGGTCTCTCACACTTTCAGGTCATAACTCTCAGTTTCTTTTCTGTGACTCTGCAGTATGGAACTGATGACAGGGCTGCACGAAAGTGCAAAAGATGCGACTTGACATCCTCTTGGAAGCTGTAAGGAGAGACGGCCGACTGATGTGCCAAATTTAAATATTAATGACAGCGACCAGCTTCCTTTAACTCCTCGCTGGTCGGTGGATGTTTTCCCCTCTCTCCTCTCCTTCCCACAGAGAAAAAGGATTATTGCCAGGGTGACAGTGAAAGCATGAACACAGCAGGAGGTGATGAGGATGGGGGGGGACTGAGGTGTTGTCTCGGTGACTCGCTAATATTAGCCGTCGGGCTGAAGGAAATCTGGATCCAGCGTGGGGACGGCAGCTGCTGCCGCCGCCGAAGCTGAAAACGATGTAAATACACTGAATGGATTTTGCAATAAATATTTGATTTCATGGCACTGTAGCTTTAAGGAAACAGTATTCTTCATGTTGTGCGGGGTCGAACCTGGACACACAACACTTGACCTCCTGCAGCAGCAGCTCACCCGCGTCAAATGTTCAACTAAATCGTGCAAACGCTGCTTTGCACTTCAAAACCACCAGATTAGACAGGTTACGGGGTTTTGTGACCAGCAGAAAACTGATGATGTCATCAAACCGGTTCAATTAGTCATTCATTGAATGCCACTGTTCTGCTTTCCCGGACAGAACCTCTTGGGTCGGACCTGGGACAGAAGCCGTGTCTTTAAAAACTCTATTCTGTCCTTCCTGGCATTTGTCCTTCAAGACAACGTTTGTCCTCTCGCGTCCCGGGCAGCTCACATACCAGTTTTACCTCTTCGCTCGACGGGTGTGATCCGCCGGGCTCCCGACAGACAGGCCCCGGCGCCGCGCTCTCTGTCTGCCACCTCAGAGCACAATGGGGAATTTGAGTTTGATCTGCCAGATGGGATTTTTGTCACCGTAAAGACCAGCGACGTGAGTTGCGGCCGCGGACGAGCTCCATCACCGCAGTGTTGATTTTCTGTCTCGGCGTGACGCCAGGTTTGCTCTCCCCCCGTTTCCCCCTTTCCTAAGTGAGTAGGAGCGCGGCAACGGGAGTTATGAATTATGACGCCGCGTCAGAGCGTTATCGCACAAAATCGCGTGTGGAAGCTTACACACACACACACACACACACACACACACACACGGAGCGGCTGCGAATGCTCATAATGGGAAGGATGGGTTGTGACATCTGGGGAAAAATAGATCCGGCTCGATCGGGGGGGGGGGGGCTTGATAAATACTTAACCAGCCTGTTGCATAACAAGCAATGAATAAGGCTCGGAGGCTGTCAGCAGGGTGCAGGTCAGAGTGTGTGTGTGTGTGTGTGTGTGTGTGTGTGTGTTGGGGTGGGGGGGGTATAATGCTATCTAGGCTTTGCAATGACCATCCTCCTCCTCCTCCTCCTCCTCCTCCTCCTCCTCCTCCTCCTCCCTCCGGCTCCCAGGGGTGATCTTCTGGATGTGATCCTGATGTTGCGTCACCGCCTCGTGTTCGCCGCCGGTGATGTGGCACTTCAGCGGACATGTCGTCACTGTCACCAGAAATAGAATTATAAAAACTGAACGTTGGATTTACATCAACGCAGCGACGCGACGAGGTCCAACTGTCAGATCGTGATATCGTCGCGGTCGCACAAGTAAATACGTGCAAATGGAGCGTGTTATTTCCACAACTTTTCCTCCGAAGGTAGGAATTAAAAAAACTGGGAATCCTCGCAACTGTTTGTGAGAAAAAAATTAAAGTTGAAAAAGGAGGGAAAGGAAAAACAAATTTGATTCAAAACGATTTGCGCAAAATGAATCGTTTCTGTTGAGTCACATATATTCAGACGGGACTAAAATAAAGCTCCGGTAATTAAGCCAGGAAAAAAAAAATAAAGTTGATGGGTGGCAGTGCAGCATGTCGCTTCAGCGAACAGGCTGAACACAAATACTTGAGCTCTGGAGCGTGTCCTCAAAGGTTCCGCCCGCCTCCCACTTTCTGGAAAAGCAGAGTGTGAGTGAAGCCTCCTCCAAGCCGGAAGTCATTTTTGAATTTCCCCCATGCATTATTCATGGGCTGGCTGCCGCCGCCCCGCTCGGGTGCCATGGCCTATTTACAGAGCCACTCGTGAATCCATCAGCCGTGAACGGCGGAGTGCCGGGGCTCGTCTGCGAGCGCGGATCCATTCAGACGCAACGGCAGCCGTCATCGCCCGGCCCACCAGCAAAGAATCATCCGTGACGATTACATGCCGCATTTTATTGACTTTTTAGCCGTGCGAGTGTTACGGTGTGTTACAGACGTTCAGGGTCCCCGCAGGTTGAACCCTGGCGGCCCCCGGGCTTTTCTCAAGTTGTCGAGCGTTTCAGTTGACGACCACGTCCTTCGTGAAACGAGCCTCAGCTGTCCTCTGTGCACACGGCTAACGTTTAAACCTGCTCAGCTAATGCTAATGTTAGCTCAAAGCACCGCTGCAGCTCAGTGACCTCTAGAGGCTGTAGGAATTATGACAGGAGCAGAGGAGGAAGTCATGTGACGCGCTGGAAGGCGAGATCACGTTAGCTTGGCTGGCGGATAGAGAGGTTATCAACACACAAAGAAGATTACGCACGTTTTTTTTTTTCTTTTTATCCATTCTACGTTTTATTCTTGTAACCATGACAACAAAAGGTCCAGTACGCCGCTGCCGGTACATTCTGTAGTATTACTCCTTTTTAATCAGCTCTGTTTTAATCACCTCAGCTGCTCATAATTAAACAGCGTGACAGCTTCAGGCTGAGGCCTCTGAGGAGACGAGCGACCGCCGGCTCCTAATCCTCAGGTTCAATGAAAAGCGCCGCGTCGGCGGGGTCCCGGCGAGGTCATTGTCGGCGGCCGCTCGCGGCCGGACGGGCTCTCACGCTACATCCAGCCTCCGCGCCGAAACAAAGGAACCCGGCAGGTCGCTGAACCTCGACGATGTCAGCGGTTTATCCGGCGTCGGAAACTTTAACATGTTTAACAGGAGACCCGCGGCGCAAACTGGACGGTGGGATGTTTATCTCCTGATGCAGCGAAACTTCAAAGTCAGCGACCAAAGCACCCGAGCCTCGCTCCTTAGAAACGCTTTTTGTCGTCCGGGTCGGGGTCGGGGCGTCACCGAACCGAACGGAGGCGTCCGATAAGGTGATGAGGAGTCAGCAGATCGTCTGCCACACACACACACACACACACACACACACACACACACACACACAGACAGGCAGGCGACCAGAGGAGGCAGCGCTTCAAAACCTCTGAGTCATCGCCTGGCTTCCTTTGATTGCCCCCCACCACCGCCGCCGGTGCTCCTTCTCCTCCTCGGGTGTTTCAGCCATCAGTCTCGGCGACAGCACATGCAAATAGAGCTGTTAGGAGTCAGGCAGCAGCCGCACACAGAGGATAAGTGGGAGAATTCATCGCCCGCCATGAGTGTGTGTGTGTGTGTGTGTGTGTGTGGGGTTACAGTGATGGACAACTCAGGGGAGTTTGTTACCGGGCCGGAGCAGAACACGCGTGTAGTGATCTTTACATGTGCGGTCAAACGACAGGAGGAAGCAGAGCTCTCTGACCTTTCTGCCATCGAGTTCTCACGATTTCGCTGAGTCATGAGCGAGATCTGCGCAGATGAGACGAAAAATACGAAAAGAAGAAGAAGAAGGAGGAAAGAAGAATCACAAACTGCAACACAGAAGGGCTCAGCTTTCACCGGCGATGTGCGATTTGTCTATTTATAGCAGCCTGAGATGAGACGAGGCGAATGTTTCTAAATGTAATCAGCTGCTTTCAGAGCGAAACGCGCCTCATTCAGGTGATGTCAGCGCGGGTTATTAGTCGGATCGGCAGCAGCGCCACGTCGGATGAAATGTTTTTTCGCCGAGCTAACGGAGACGGAGCATGACGGTGCAAAAGCTGCAGCTCCTCTCGCACAATCTTAATCTGATCCTCCCGCATCCTTCAGAGGTCAGAAGTCATCGAGCCGGGCCGACGGCGCGCGGCGAACGCTGGCCCGACGCCGCCTCTGCCGAAAACGCTGCGGCGGCGAAACTGAATCCGAACAGACTGTGCCGTGTGGATGATCCGGCCCGCTACGCCACCGTCGGATCGGCTTTTGTTTTTGTGGCGATGCGAAGCTAAACGAGAGAAACCCGAGACAGGAGCCGGGAGTCTATTAATGAGACAGAGAGCGGAGAGCAAAGTATGCAAAGAATTTGTCTTTGCTGCTGGTTCTGGATCCGACCGGACCCGGGTCGCAGGGCGGGGACGAACTAACAGAAGTGTGTTTCGGTCGCGTTGGCCCACATCGATCCAGGATCCAGATCCAGTCTTCATCTCTTTGACCCAGCACTGGCTGGATGGTCAGAACATTCATGATCCCCTGAGGATGAATCCTGAGGGCCCGGGGGAGTTTGTTTACCTCAGCACTAACAGCAGGTTTAAACTGAATGTATTCAGTGATATTTATTAACATTTAATGGGTTGGACAGAGATTCATGATCCCTACGTGGCGTCAGCTCGGCTGGTACCGAGGCAAAATAATACGGGCACCACTACAGGAGTACTCGTGTAATAATGTAGTAAAACGACAGAGTACTCGGGTCGGAACATGAGGACGGTCCCTCCCTTGCTCTGATTTTCTACAGAAACGTTCAGAGGTAAAAAAAACCAGGAAGGAAACGTCTTCGCCCTGAGCTGCAGCACGCGTTGTGCGTTTGAGGTGTGCGTCGCGACACGCAGCTGGACCCACAGGGCTTCCCCGAGCACTTCCTCTTTCTAAAAATAGCCGACCTGGACAGGAGGTACATACGTTTAAACGGAGATAGATGCATCACCGTGCAGTTACATGTCACACTTTCCTCATCTGTGACCCAGATGTGAGGAAGCGCAAAGAGCTGATTACGCCGACAGCACCGCCCCCCGAGAGCCAGCTACGTCTGTGTCAGCGTCAGGGGCAGGCGGGGTGAAAAGAAAAGAAAAAAAAAAAAAATCATAATAAAAAGACGACTAAATGCTCCGCTAATCCGGCCGTGAATGAGAGCGGCTCGCTGCAGCAGTTCTTTTATGCTCTGGCGATTCCACGGGGGGATAAACGCAACGCTGAGCCAGCACCCGGCGCACCCTCGCCAACCCCGCCGCACTGCGAGCACTGCGGATTACCTCATTTTATGTCTGTTAACCCGTTTAAGCCTGCCGGCACCCGGAGCTGCCAAGGTGGGCAGAGGGCTCTGCGGTGACGTAACGCCCCCTCTGCCGGGCGGCCGTGCCGGAGGTCCACCCGTCTCCGTGTCCGGCGGCGTCTGACCCGCAAAGGTTGGAGGAGAAAAAAAAAACAAACACACACTTTGAATGACAGTGCTGACGTTGGATCAAACGAACGATAACGATGCAGCGTTCGACACTTCAATCACCTAAAAGCGGCGCTCTCGTGCACACAGTGACTTTCGTCACGTTGTTGACGTCGAAACTTTACGACGGAAGAGATCAACACGAATCCATTTGTTTTTCGCCTTTTATTTACTGCACGTATCATAACACTGTGTTCATGTAGCGCTCGTTACACAAAGCCTGACACAAAACTTGGTGCAGTGAAGTGTAACCACGACTCGCGCACCTCAGCTCCTGGAAAACGTGAACAACCTCTCTGATGAATAAATCAAAAGGTTTCACGCGTGTAAGCGCTTCCGCCCGACCGCCGTACGTCCGCGTCTGGTCACGCCCAGCAACATCAGCCTGTTCGTCGGCCTGTTGCCAGGACGATGCCGAGGGGGGCGGAGCCTGCGTCTGGGCCCTCGAGGAGGAGGACGATGACAGCGCACTGTGTGTGTGTGTGTGTGTGTGGGGGGGGATTACATAATGACAAACACAGCATCAGGTGTTTCCCTCCTCTCCTCTCCTTCCTTCCTTCCATCCTTCCTTCCTTTACTATTTGCTCCTCATCTTCTCCTTTCAATCACATGACCTCCTTGACATTTCTCCTTCCTTCCCTCTCCCTTTCCTTCTTTACTGCCTCGTTCCTCCTTCCTTTTCTCTTTCCTCCCCACATGACCTCTTCTACCCCTCACAACATCCTCTCCACCTTCCTTGTCTCCTTTGCCATATCCTTCACTCCACCTTCCCTCTTATATACTTGTTTACATCCTTCGTCTCCTTTCCTACCCCGGCTCCCTGCTCTGTATCCTCCGTACATCCCTTCCTCATTCCCTCCTCCCTGGTTCCATCTCCAGCCTTGAAGGGAAGCCAGCCAGTCCTCGGGAAGGTGTCTCCTAGCAACAGTGACATCCATTCAGCATCGGGATGAACCAAATTTAATTTTTTGGACGGAGAGGGAGAGACTGTGATTGGAGGGAGTGGGAGGCAGGGGAGGAGGAAAGCAGGGTCCTGTCAATAACACAGGAGCTGAAAGCTCCCCAACTCCGGAGGGCAATTTTCATACTTGAGGTCAGCAGCAGCAAGTCCTGGATCTGACGTGGTCACGTGTGATGTCATCAGGGTGGATAAAATCCCAGTAAAAATACTGTATCATTCCTAAATTGGAAAACCACCACAGCACTGACACAGACTTCCGATTCAACTATCGTCAGCTAACACACTGTTATAAAATAAATGTCAAACTCACCCAAAGATCTTTATATTCTGCCGAAGGATCGTCTCCGCCTGTCACTCTGCCGAACCAACTTCCGGTGTCTCTGTGAGGGGCCGCGAGTCGAACGGTTCCGTCTCTTTCGGGTCACGGCTGTCAGTCGTGCCGCCGGCTCAGCCGCCTCACGTCAGTCTCTCCGCTCCACGTTAATCCAGAACTGCAAAGTTAAGATAGCTGGCTAGCGGAAGTTGGGCGAGTCGTCTCGCTGAAGCTAGGCTAGCGGAAATCAGGCTAGCGGGCTAACTGAAGCTAGGCTAGCGGAAATTAGGCTAACTGAAGCGGCAGATATTTAAGGACAGGTTCCTTAGAGGAAGCGACTGCAATCCCCTGTCCAACTTTTAAAATTAAAAATAAATATGTGATTTATCAACAGCTTGATTGTCATGTTTTTCGCTAACAAAACAACAAAATGTAAATGAGTGTAGAAAAACAAATCTTTCCGGCTCTGGGTAACTTCAGGACTTATGTTGGCATGTGACGTCACGACCCAATTAACCAATATCTTGTCAGATAAGAAAATATACTGCTTTCTGATTGGCTGTGAGGAGACACAGCGAAACACCGATAAGGACCAATTACTGTATAATTTGGTGGCTGCTGCTGGATTTTTTCCCCACGTATGTTTGGCGTTATAAACGAGGCGGGGTTCGGGTCCAACCGGACTGGTTCCGAGGTCCATGATTCAAATTCTTGAGCCCCCTCCCGCCCACCATCACACTTTGCTTGATTCCTTCTGCCATCTTGCTTTTTTCCCTGCCACTTCCGGTGTTTTCCTTCTTCCTTGTGGATCAATTTTTACCTTTCTCCATCCTGTCAGGCTTTTTTCTCCTCCTCCCTCCATTTTGTTGTCTCTCCTCACCCTCCACCCCCCATTGGCAGCACCAGGCGGGGCGAGCCGGGCAGAGACGGGATGGAGTGGGCATCGATATCAGATGTTTGGTTGTTATCTGAGAGGGACAGGAAGGACCGTTCTGCTCTCTCAACCTTCAGCAACGTCCTTGGCTGAGGAAGTGACACAGGCACCGGCCCCCTGGATTCAAACTGATCGAGTTAACTCGACAGGTCGTGGGAGAAATTCAAGGACACCGTCAGCTATTTATCCTGGTGCTCTTCGACACTGTTGGATGTTAGACACAGGTATCCCTAATTTTTCCCCAAAAATGAACAGCGTGGGAACTTCTGACGGACATTGTTTCTTATCACATACAGAGAATGAGGAAAACACAGATCTCCATCTCTTATCTGGACTCGGCCGGGCGTAGGAAATCCCACTGACAGGTCTAATCAGTCCCAACAAAAGTGGAGAAGACTCTCCACCTCCCTCTAACGGTGGCCCAGCTGACTCACAGTTTTCCTTTAGATCATCCAATAAGATCAGTGACGCTCGTCTGACGAAGACAGTCGGGATAAGAAACCTAATGAAATCTGACTTAAACCAAACAAAAAACAGAAGACCCCAGGATGTCATTTGTTTTTATTCTGTGTTATGTTACATGTGACCATAAACTTCTAAGAAGTTATAGTTGCCGTGGAGATACACTAAATATATTCAGGTAATCAGATAGGAAAAAGTGTGTGTGTGTGTGTGTGTGTGTGTGTGGTGGCAGTGGGGGAGTCGTCAGTGGACAGTGTGCACGAGTCGAGGACACAGACGCTCGTGTCTTACTCGAGTAAAAAGGAGTGGAATAAAAACCAAACCGCCATTTTTTTTTTTTTGAAAAACACTGAACGGGGGAAAACGGTGTGCTGACGCTACGAGCAGAACAAAAACAAAGATAAAACATAAACCCATATACAAAAGAGTAATAAATAAACTGTATTATTTTACAGACACAGCAGAGATGTGAGAGAGAGACGAGATGGACGACAGCGGGGAGGAGAGTCTCTCTTCCTCACCCCCTCCCTCTCTCCTCTCTCTCTCTCCGGTGGCAGGAATCAGCATCCGGAAACCTACAGGTGCGTTACTATGGCGACGCCTCAGGAGAGAAGGCAGGAACCCGCGTGTGTGTGTGTGTGTGTGTGTGTGTGTGTGTGTGTGTGTGGAGACACACTCGTTTCTAAGGCTTCATATGGCACGTCCACTCTGAAGAAACTCCACCGACCCTCCGCTCCTCCTCCACCTTAAGACCTGGACAAGCTACATCTGTATGCTCCACACCACGCCAACACACACACACACACACACACACACATGCCATCCCTCTCATCACCATCCGCTAACACCCCCCCCCTCCCGGGTCCGACTCTAGAAGGCACTGGTATATACGTATTTCTCCACATTCTAATATCTGGATTCTCTATTTACCATGAGCGATTTGAGGCAATGAGGATACACAAAAAGTACAGATACACGCGGGCCAGCCGGGTAACTTACAGGTGGGGGGGTCGTGTGTGTGTGTGTGTGTGTGTGTGTGTGTGTGTGTGTGTAGGGGGGTTACAGCTGGCTCCAGTTCTTCTTTATACCTGTGTTGGTCTTCATCGCTGACGGCGGGGGCAACCGGATGTGTAAACGTGGACAAGGCCGACAACCGAGGCAGGTGAAGAGATGCGCTAAAAAAAACCCCGATCGGATCGATACGGTCCCGTCTTCTGGAAGGGCCTCGGCCCGGCGGTTACTCGGGTCAGACGTGAACAAACGCAGCTGAGGTTCACTTTTCTAAACAAACTATTTGTAGGATGTGGGTTTTGTCGGGGACCTCGACGTGGTCGGGCCTCGTGAGCCTGTAAATCTTTGTGTCATTGGACTGAATTTTCAAAAATCGCGTTCCCCCGGTAATGTACTTGTGTGTGTGTGTGTGTGTGTGTCTATGGAGCAGCGGACAGAAAGACACACAAGGTTGAAAAGACTGGCTTGCTTCGCGGGCCTCGGCGCTGGTATTTACACGATGGGCGGGGCCCGCTCCTAAACTCTACACACTGAGTTTTGGCTGGTACGTCTGGAATGGTTTTTACTACGGTGACAGCAGGGACGTAGAAAAATGTCTCTCGCTAAAGCGTCTAGTCTAGTTCTCCCGGTTAACACGGAATCGAACGAGCGACTGGAAGTGGAGAAAAATAACGACGGCGTCGACGCTACAAACATTTCCGGTGCGTTTGTGCCTCGAAACAAAAAAAATAACCAAAACTGTACACGCTACCTACAGCAGACAAGGTGACACACACACCGCTCAAGTTATAGCTTGTGTTCCTGTCGACGGCGTCCTCCTCCACGAAATGACAACGCAAAGAAACGGAGCAATTAAAAACACAAAACATTCAAATTAAAGGAGTTAAAAAGGTTCCCTGTTGCTTGAGGTGAAATGTGAACTGACAGAAACAAAAACAAACAACAGCTGAAGAAATGGCTGCCGTCCTCCGTCTCCGCTTTGAAATCTTGTGGATCTCTCACGAGTTTTGGAATGGACCCGTTAAAAAATAAATACGAGTTTTTTCTTTTTTTAAAAAGTCTCTGTTTGCGTCGGACGTCTCCGCCGCTCTGGACGTGTGTAAGTGGATTTAATAGAGACAGAGAAGAAGAGAGCCGGAGGAGACTGTTGCTTATTGAGGTGGGGGTCAAAGTTCGCGTACCCCCGACATGACGCCTAAGGCTCAGGGAGTGTGTGTCTGTGTGTGTGTGTGTGTGTGTGTGTGTGTGTGTGTGTGTGGGGTCGCTCTCTCCGCGGGGGGGGGGCGTATCTGCTACTTGAAGACGTAGTTGATCAGAACCTGAAGGAGGACGAGGAAAACGATGATGACGTAGTCGCGCTGCTGGAGGAAGGAGCCGGCCTCCGCCCGGCCCGCCGCGCGGCTCCGCAGCACGCCGATGCTCACACACACACACACACACACACACACACACACACACACACACACGTAAGCAACGCGGGCGTGGCATCGCGCCGACGGCACCGCGCGGCCCGGCTCACCTGTTGATGTCCTCCAGCGTCTGCTTTATAGATTCAATGGCACTTTGAAGTTCGCTGAGGTCGGCTCCTTTCTTCCTCAGCCGGCTGTTGTGTTTGCTTTTGTGTCCTGCAACACAACTCCACAAAGTCAAGTTTGTTTGGGCGTAAAAAGTGCAGGAGGTTGTGTCGCGTGCGTGTGTATTTGTGCGACTCACGCTCGCTGCCGGACGAGTCCTGGCGGTCGGGTTCTGGCGAGGAGCAGCCGCTCTCCGGGCTTTTGGGTTTGTCGCTCTTGTGTTTCCTCTTTGGCACCGTTACCTGCGCACACAAACGCACACACACACACAAACAGGTCAGAAAATAGGCCACACGCACCAGCTGCAAATAAAAAGCACACACACACACACACACACACACACGAACATGCTGGTCAGTAATGACAGCGGGTGCGAGGCATGCTGCGACATCATCACACACAACGACACACAAACCAGGATTAAACTCAGATTACAGCTCTTACTGCTTTTTACTTATTATTTTTTTAATGTGATGCGATTTGGTACGACAAACATTCCAAGTGTGCGTTTGTTCCAGACACACAGATCACGTTGGTTTGAGACACACACACACACACACACACACACACAGGACGGCAGACAAACATGGCAGCCGCGCACAAAACGTGGAGACGAACAGGATGAAGATGGATGAAGCTGGTGAAGCTGTTCTCTCTCGTTGTGTGTTGTGTTTTGTCGCCACGGGAGAAATGAATACACTCTCCTGTGTGTGTGTGTGTGTGTGTGTGTGTGTGTGTATATATGTGTGTGTGTGTGGGGGGGGTGAAGCCACTACAACCTGATTTACCCTCCACCCGTCCAGCTGTTTAAGAGCTGACAGAGAGAACAGTGGGCGGTGGCGGCGGCGGCAGGAAACGAAAAAAAACGGAACAAAAAGGAGGCGGCGGCGGCGGCGGCCATGACCACACAGAGAGAGAAGAAGCGACAATGGAGGCTGCGTGGCGGCGAGATGCTTTTTTTGGAATGAGTGGCGGGCTCCGGGTCGGGTCGACCTACCTGGCATTTGCAATTGTCCCTCCGCGGCCCCTGGTTACTCAGACTAATAAGACTGCCAGAACGTACCATAGGGGTGCGGTGCCGGACCTTGGTCTGGATGCAGCCGTCTTTCTCGAACTGGATCAGGTCGTTGAGCGGATCCCACGGCCTCGTGCTGGGACACACACACACACACACACACACACACACACACGTGCAGTTATAGGCAGTCGCCGCTAGATGGAGCCACATGACACTGGACTGGATGCTGAGACGTGTCGAGCTGCAAGTCACACTGCGCCGTGTCGTTGTGTAACTTTCTGCGTAAAGAAAACTGTATTTGTGTATCATCACGTGTGTGTTGTGTTGCACAGGAAACTTGTGGGAATTTGGACGGCGCGTTTGCAACGACCTGGTTTTGTCCACAGGAGGGCGCCCCCTGCTCGCAGCTCGCTCAAAACCACGTTTCAGGGGATTTTTCCGTGAAATCTAATTCATCCAAACCGTCGGGGTTTGTTCCACCAGAACCTCGCGGGTCCGAGGATCCGGCGCCACTCACTCGGCATATCTGTAATGCCACTCTCCGGTGACGGGGTCCTGCTCGAACAGGGCGGGGATCCACTCCTCGCACTTGGCTTTGCGCTCGCGGGCCGACTTCCTCTGCGCCTCCTCCAGGATGAACTTCTCGTTGGTGGCCTCCGTCTGGTCCTTGTTGTTGATGGCGCGGGTCACGTGCTGCCACAGCCTGGAGACGCGGGGGACAGTCGGGACGGTTGCGGGGGTGAAAACGCGGCGTGACGCGAACGCGCGGCGCGGCGTCGCTCCGATTTCGAGAAGGCGGCGTACCGTTCGGATTCGTACTCCCCCTGCTCCTCGGGCGGGACGGTGCAGCGGGTCAGGCGGCTCTGCCTCAGCTCCGGCGTCGGGTTCCAGAAAGTGTCCACCGTCCCCGTCTTCTTGTCGTTGATGAAGATCTCGCTGTCCTGTGAGACAAAGTCGACACGAGTCGCATCGTTTCGAATCAAAACGCCGGTCGCGGGAGAAAGAGGGGCGGCGTCGTACCCAGTGCCCCTCCAGCGTCGCCAGCACCTCCTTCCCCAGCTTGATCTTTCCGGAGACCTGATTGACGCTGTCGCTGCTGCCCAGGAACGGCTGCAGGGCGAGGACAGAGGACGGCGAGACAGAGAGACAAAAGACACGCGCTGTAGATTTATCTGCGTCAGTGCGACTTCACAGCCGGTCGGCGAACGTTTAGCGACACGCCGCCGGCGGTACCTTGAGTTTGAACTCCAGCTGAGCGCTGTAGCCCGTCTTCTCGCACGCGATGGTGATCTGGCCGCCGAGCTCCAGCGTCATGGTGCCGTACACGATCCCTGCGGGAGGAGGGAACGGGCGCCGTCAGCGGCGACGGGCGCGGTACGGACTCGCGTGTCGGGGGTCACGGGGACGCGCTCTGACCTTTACAGTGAGCGTAGGGCATGTTCATCACGTAGTCCTCGCCGCGGTTGAGGAACGTGAGCCGGGCCTCCCCGTCCAATATGGCCGACAGGGAGTTTCCTGGAGGGTTAAGCGGCGTGAGAGCGAGCTCGCAGCGGACCGACGTACGTTGTGTTACTGCTGCGTGTGTGTGTGTGTGTGTGTTTTTACCGTAAAACTTGGACTTGGCGAGGATGCTGCCGCTGAGGCAGAAGCCGTCCTTCCTGTTGCTGACGTAGAAGGCGGACACCGGAGGATGGTGGGACACCTGGAAACACACAGCGGGCGGAGTCAGCGTCCGCGTGAGCCGCGCGAACCTGCCGATCGATCGGATCGATCGATCGATCCTGGCTGTCACCTGCTCTGCGATGTAGAAGGTCTTGCTGTTGGTCTTCTGGTGGAGCCACATGCAGCGGTACGTCTCCCCGATGATGGGATTGTACGGCTTCTTCAATCCCTGCGGATTAAAGACCCACGGGAAGGTGAGCAGGGTGTGTGTGTGTGTGTGTGTGTGTGTGTGTGAGCCGCGAGGGCAGGTGGGTGCGTTTGTTCTGCGCACCTTTGGCTTTTTGTAAAATCCAGAGATGTACCACTTCACCACCTTCTTCATGCGGTTGTAGGCGTTCTCTTCGATCGCAGCCCTGCGGGAAGACGCCGACAATCAAAACCAACGCCCCCGCGCGCGTCTCCTCCGCTTTGTTTGGTACGGCGGGGACTTACTCGGACAGGAAGTCCGCGTGGTAGTAGTAGTCGGACAGTTTGTCCAGGAAGGACCTGGGCTCCAGGATGAAGGTGGGCAGCACCACCTTGGACAGGTCCATGCCGGGTCGCACCTGCTTCAGCAGGGTCCAGATCAGGGACTTGTTCTCTTCCGACACCGTCTCCGTCTGGGCCGCCTCGCCGGCCTGAGGGGGTGGAGACGCACACGGGCCGCTCAGCACCGACATGCATGTCAGACGCATGCACACACACACACACACACACACACACACACACACACACACACACACACACACACACACACACACACACACACACACACACACACACACACACACACACACACACACACACCTCTCCCAGCTCCTCGTGGGACTGCTCCAGGTACGGCGTCTCCCGCAGGTGCTCGTTGGGGTCCAGGTCGATGTACGAGTCGTCCTGGCGCTCCGACGTGTCGCTGTCGCTCTCCTCGCTCTTCTCCAGGCCTTCGGGGTCCGACTCCTCGTGGTCCGGCTCCCCCTCCCGGTCCGACTTGTCCGAGTACAGGTCCGGGTCTTTCAGGTGGTCGCTGTCGTTGAACCTGCGGGAGGAGAGAGGCGGACGGAGCGGTGAGGCGCGGTCACAGGGGACGAGCTGCGGCGTGGGGTGGGGTTGTCGGCGCTCACTGGAAGCCGTGCATGTTGTGCGCTCGCAGGACGCTGTAGAAGTTGATGGAGTGTTCCCCGCTGGCGGCGACCGTGCTCATGTCCTCCTTCCCCTCGCGGATCATAGTCCTCTTCAGCAGGCTGGAGCACTTGAGGGCCAGCTCCAGGGCGTCCATCCAGCACCGACCTGAACGAGAGACCCGGCGCCGTTAGCGGACAACTGGACCGATTTCTGATTTCCGGCTCCTGCTCGGCCGATCTACCCGGGCGACTCCTCTCACACCGCCGTCGTAAAAACTCGCCCGGTGTCTTACCGTCGGACTCGGAGGCGGCGCGGAAGATGAGGTGGCTGCTGGGTAACGGCTGCGTGATGGAGCCCACCGCTTCCCCTTTCGGACCCTGTCGGGGGACAAAGGTTCGGGTGTTTGAGGGCTGATTTGATCCGCGTTTGCGTTTTTTTAACCGTTTATAAGTGGAGGCCATCCAGACTCCCGAGGACGCCATTGCGCAAATGAAGAGAGAGAAGCTGGAGGACGTGAAGTGTTTATTCCAACGTCTAAAAGCGCAGACCCCCCTGATTGTGATTCACGCCTTTTCTCCACGGCGCGAACAAAAAGAAGGGGGGGCACTCGAAAGCGCGAGAGCGGCGACGAATACCAAATCACGGCACAAAGACGAGCTCTTAATTATACGACGGAGGGTTTTGTTTTGTGAAACGCGCTCGTCTGCACGACAAACCGAGCGGCAGAATTATTCTCCTCTTTCCGGGACTTTCCCCACCTTGACGGCCCAGATGGATTGCTCGAGCGGGTGGAAGAGCTTGAAGCAGAAGCCGTCCTTCTTGCTGGGCCTCTCGATGAGCTCGCAGGCGTTGAGCAGCACCGTCCCCACCCACTGGCCGTTCTTGTGGGTCTTGTAGATGAGCAGGACGCCCGGCTTCAGCACGCACCACAGCTTGGTCCAGCTCTTCAGGGTGCCGCGGATCTAGAGCGGGAGGGGAGGGAACGCCACAGGTGCTCAACGGTCCCCGAAACGCGGGGGGGGGACGCGGAACGAAACCGACTCCCACCTTCAGCCAGTCGGCCATGACAATGACCGACGGGTCGGTGATGGTGCTGAGCAGCTCCTTGGTCGCCCTCTTCTTCTCCTCCCTGTAGTTTTTCTTCTGCACCTGCAGGGAGGGCGGAGAGATGTGAGTCCACGCACTGAACAACACACACACACACACACTGTACATAAACACACATAACACACGTGCTTACTTTGAGGGACTCCTTCTTGGTGAGCTTCCCTCCAGACGCCGACACGTCCTTGTCTGAGCCATTGTACAGCTTGGTTTCAGACTGGGGAGGAAGGAGGAGGATTTTTTTTTTTTTTTTTTAGGCCGACACTAACAAACGGACGAACGGGAGTCCTCGCTGGAGAGAAACTCCAGACGCCCACGTGTAATCTGACTAATCAGACCCGGACAAGCCGCCTCCACGCCGAGCTCAAGCTATTTTAACATTATTATTATTCTTATCGGTGCTAACTGTGTGTGTTTTTACGTGGTGGGCTCTTACTTTGCTCTTGGATATGGAGTGTGAGTCCTCCTTCAAAGGCAGAGGCAGGAGATCCTCCTTCCCCCTCTCGAAACCTGGAAGAGAAAACACGGTGGCGTGAGGAAACGCGTCCCGGAAACCCAAACCGATCCCCCCGTGGTGGGATCTCTCAGATTAGCCGGTGAAAGGCCTTCGTCGACGTTTGTGCCGATTCTTTCCAACCCCGGCAGACGGCGGCGCCACCGCTGCTGCTCCGGAGCCCGTAAATATTTTATAGTTTCCGTCTCCCGTCAGTTCGCAGCCTCCGGAGCGAAGGAGCGGCTGCCGAGCTTCGTTACACTCGCCGAGCGGAGCCGCGTCGCGATTCGGCGGCCATTTGCTTCACGGCGCTGAATTTCATAACCGACTTTCTCGAACGCATGATGTTAACGACAATAACGTGGCGTGGGCCGCAGAAACGTGCAGACGCGTCAGGCTGTAAACGAGCGACTCTGCAGAGAGGAGCGGACCATCTGCCTCCACTCGACGGAAACGTCTCCACGCCAACTCCAGCTGGAAAAACGACTCGAGAAGGCGAGTGGAGCACCGCGGCGAGCGAGGGAGGAACGGACGACAAGCTCCGGTGCTGTGACACACACACACACACACACACACACACGACAGACCGTGTGGCGATGTGCAAACACCGGATTAAATCCGAGACGCTCACGTTTGGTCGGTTTAAGCGAGACGGCGAGAACGCCAAACTCCACACGGAGTCGGAGGTCGAAGGTCAGAGACTTGGAGGACGCTCCCTTTGCGTCCTCGCCCCGTCTCCGCACCTGAACGTCCCGTTAGGACCCGGGTCGGCTCGGCGCTCGGAGCGTTTTTAAAATCATTAAAAATATATATGCAGGGCGGCTCAGTCACTTACAGTATGGATCTAATCTGGCATTGCTGTGTGTGTGTGTGTGTGTGTGTGTGTGTGTGTGTGTGTGTGTGTGAAGGAGACTCACGCCGCGCTGCAGACTGACTGAGAAATTTGCATGTAAAAAAAAAAAAAAAAGCTGCAGTGATCTCACTCTGCAGAAGACAGAAAGAGGACGGGCTGCACGTCAACACGCGCCTCGCATCGATCGATCCCCGATCGATCGATGCGAGGAGGAGAGCTCGCCTGACGGAGCCGGATAACGCAGCGACGTGCCCACTTCTCTTTGAACTGCGGTTAAAAAGACAAAACACAAAACAGAAGCAGCGTTTTTCGTTGGAGATGTGGCGGTTGCCACGGCAACAGGTGGCCCGAGAACAACAGGTGGAGGGAGGGAGGGTGGGGGGGGGGGTGTCGGGCCGGTTCCTCTTCACAAATTGCCCGAGTGTTTGCTCCCGTGTGAAACTCGCCATGGCAACAGCATCACCGGGCCGCAAATACGCCAAAACTGAAGGATGGCCGGCTCCCGTCTGGACGGGGTGGGGGTGGGGGTGGTGGTGGTGGTGCGGGCGGGGGGGTGGGGGTGGGGGGGTTTAGACTGAAAACCGGATCCTGCATCCGTCGTGCACCACCTCCTCGCTTTAACCGAAAACCCCGCAGACTCGCCCTGAATGTCCCACGTCACGCTGAGCCGCGCCTCCTCCTCCTCATCATCATCATCATCATTCTTCCTGCTCTCTTATTAGAGCAATTACGGCTCCGTTTTCACCCCCCACCCCCGCCGTTACTTCCTGGCTACGGAGGAAACAACGGTAAACAAAGGGCGCAGACCGCAAGAGACGTCGGCTGTAATTTCACTAATGAAAAATACATCTCGCTGTGGGATTACGCTAAGTGTGTGTGTGTGTGTGTGTGTGTGTGTGTGTGTGTGTGTGTTGGGGAGTTTTTAATAGCAGCTAAATATAAAAACAACAAACAAACGATCTTTTTAATCTCCAGTTCTCCTTCCTGCCCATTAGTCCATCAGAGTACGAGTGTGTGTTTTAAAAGAGAACACACACAAGCTCATGTGCACTGGAAATGAAAATGTTCACGTCATGGTGGGAAATTAACACACACACACACACACACACACACACACACAAAGTGAGTCATCCGCCTGTTTTTGTTAATCAGATGCAAAAAACCCAAAAAAAGATGAAGGAGACAAAATGACCGAGGACGGAGGCTGAGGACGCTGCGTTCAGGTTACAGGAAAACAAACAAACAAACAAACAAACACACACACTTTGTGCAGAGTCAGCGTTTCCTGGATTAACGCGGAGGTGGAACATCCAGGTCCTCTCCGGCAGGACAAACAAAGGAGCGGGATGATTTAATCCTGACGCTCTGAGGGATTTGATGCACTTTGAGTGCATTATGAGTGCACTCTAACAGAGAGGTATCACCGGAACCCGACTGACACCAGAGCAGCCGACCCGGTTCGACTCCCCCGACCATTAATGGGTGCGTGTGTGTGTGTGTGTGTGTGTGTGTGTGTGTGTGTGAGGACAGAGAGAGTCCTTGAAGTCAGGAGTCACCAACAGACGTCTCACAGCGATGACCAGGCACAAAGTGCGCTTCCTTCAAAATAAAATTTCAGATCAGCTGTTGTTACATCTTCTTTTCTCATCGCACACAGACACACACACACACACACACACACACACACACACACAGGCGTCGATGCATCATTTTATCGACTGTAGTTTCTACTCGCCCGCGGTGAAAGCGTCGCGCTCGGACGTGCAAACAAAGTTTTGAGCGGCGGATCTCACCCAGACCCGGTCAGGATCCATCCTCCGGGGCCACAGGACCCCACCACACACACACACACACACACACACACACCCCCAAGTCCCAACACCAGCCACAAGAACTTTGTCTTCATTTTCAGAGAGACGTCTAACACAAAAACAAGCTAAATCTGAGGGGAACGCACACTGCAGGACGACACTACTCCTCCGCTACTCAATCACGAGGCAGGACTACGGGGGGGGTTACTAACGGGCCGGCAGCTGCCCCCCCCCCACACACAGACATGCACCAACCTGGCAGCGAGATGGGCGACAGCTCGTTATAGCCCCCGAAGGAGGCGTTGCGGATGAGCTTGCGTCCGTCCGGGTGCGGCGGCCGAAGCGACGCCGTCCCGCCGCACGTGGAGAAGCGGCGGCGGCTCAGCAGGCCCTCCTCCTTCATCATGGGGCCGGCGAGGGGGCTCCCTCGGCGGGCGGCGTGGCGCGCGGCGGAGGGGGGGACTCAAGGGCGGAAGGTCGAGGGGAGGGGGCGGGGGGGCGGGTCGGGAGACGGTCCGACGTGACCCGCGCAGCAGCTGGCGTACGAGCGGAGAGATCCACCGACACACACACACACAAGCAGACACACACACACACACACACACAGCTCAGAACCGGCGCAGCGTTCTGCTCGGGTTTCCTCCGGCTCGCTCTCCCCTCCCTCGCTCGCTCGCTCGCTCGCTCGCTCTCCCTCCGCACTGCGAGCGAGCACGAAGGCAGCGGCAGCCTGCGAGCGCTAAATAACGAATAAGCCCGGCCCCTCCCACTCCCCCTGCTCCGGACGGGAGGAGGAGGAGGCGGGGGCTGGGAGCGCCGCGTCCCATCTTCCTCTTCAGCTCCGCTTCCCGCTTTTATTCCTAATTCGTGGTCGCGCTCAAAAGGGGCGGGGGTGGGGGGGGGGGGCACTTCACTTCATCGCCTCGCAACCTTTGTCCAGGCGGATTAGTCACAGAGGTGACGTCAAGCGAACCTGAACGTCTCCTGAGCGCCGCCAACGAGCTGCTTCCAGCCGGAGGTCGGTTTCTCACGGGATTTGTTTTTTTAACGTCGAGCTACGTGTAACCTGATGACGATACACCTGCTTAAATACAGAACAGGTACAGGTGGATTTCTGTGGGGGGAGCGGGATTAACTTTGCACCGTGTTTAATCTCTATTCAAAAGGAACTTTATTAATAATAATAATGATGATACAGCAGTGACGTGTCGCTTTAAGACGCCCTGCACGCACACTCTCCTTCCTCTACTTGATAACCACACAACGTTTTCCCCACAGGGCGTAAATGCTGCGCAGACGGAAATCATCCGACGACAAACACACACACACACACACACACACACACACACACACACACAAGCGATCACAACACAAAGTCTACCGAGGACAGGAGGAAGCGCTCGGACGACCCAAACGAACCCACCTGCTCCGTCAAAAATGCAATTTAGCAGCGATTGGTGCATCTGCAGCAGGAAACGAACAGACCTGGTGTCGGGCCTTAGCTTTGGGATACGGTCAGCGACGACAACGATGACAACAACAACAACAACAACAACAACAACGATCTGCAGGTTCACCTCTCAGAGCTACACAACCGGCTGGAGTCTACCTGCAGGCCCGCGCGTCTCAGGTGCGTCAGGTGAGCCGGCGCCGGACAGGCCGACGCCGAACTCGTCGTCTGAGCGCTAATTAGCAAACAGCTAAAAATCTCAGCTACGTTACACCCGCTAAACATCTGCATGTTAGCATTTAGCTCGCGTCGGCCCAAGTGTGTTTGCTGGTTTCAGACCAGTGCGTGTCCCCACCCCCCACCCCACGCTGGCGAACCACCGGAAACCTAATCTGAGGTCAGTGGCCCAGTCAAGCTAATTAAAACGCGGCTCCGTAGGATAGCAAAGTGCCAGCAGGTCCAGGAAGCGGACGGTTCGTTAAGCGAATAACGACGCCCACGTTGAGCCCGTCGCCAACTGCGACCTTCGTTTTTCCGTCATTAAAAAGGATCGAGAGTGGATTTGGACGCGACGTCGGGGCGAGGTGGGCGACAAAACAAAGCTTTCTGAGCCCATAATGGGTTTAGGTATTCTTTTCATCCGGGCCGGCGAGAGAGGAACACAAAAACTCCCACGGGTAAATTAAAAAAAAAAAAAAAAAAACGAGCTTTGTTGCCACGTCAAATGTTTTTTGGACGACAGACAGCAGTGACGGCTGGAAGCGCGTTGGGGACAGCGAAGCGACGCAGGCGGGAGGTCGTGTGCAGACAAACATCTCCCGTCTTACGCGAAGGCTCCGAGGAAACGCGGCCGTAAGCCCCGGGATTAGCGCCGGGAACAAAAGAGGCTTTTTTTTTTTTTTTTTTTAAACGCCGGCCCGCGGGCTTCTTCCTGTCCACCTGACCACTTTCCTTCTGCCCTCACACAGAAAGCGCACACGCATACAAAAGACACGCACTGGGACTCAATGTGGAGGGGGGGCGTCATGTGACTGGGGTCAACTAGGAGGGGGGGGTCGCTCTCTAGCTCGCCAGCGGGGGCGCTTCATACCGTACCTTGCTTCACTCCAGGCTAAAAACAAAGCGGGCCAAGGTCAAGCGCTGACAGCCGTCTAATCTCCCGAGTCATGCTAAGGCCCCGGCTCCTTCAGAACCAGATCGGGTCGGTCCAGGCGGGCCGCCCGCCCGCCGGGCAGAGCTCGGGCCCCGGGGCCGGGGTATCCTCCATCGCGTCGTCCTCCCGTCGCTTCCGCAGACTCGCCGCTAACCGCGGTGCGTATCTCTGCAGTCCAGCCTCGTCCCTCTAACCCCCCCCGCCCCTCCCAGGGGGCTCAGCAGCTCCCTCATTGGACGAGAGCGCAGGCGGAAGCAGGGACGCTGCGCCGGCAGTGGCTCAGGCCACAGATAAGCCCGCCCCCCCCCCGTGCCGTTAACCCCCGTCTGACGAGGCTTAATCCCCGAGAGGCTGAGCTCAAATCCGCGCTGACCCCACCTGCTCTCCTCACCTCCGCCCCTCCCCCTCCCGCTTCTTCCCCTCGCCGCTCCGCCCGTCGTCTTCCCGTGCGCCGCGCTTCGACTTCACGCCTCGGCTGTGAATTTCCCCCCACACGGCTCAGAGGTAACGGCGGCCGGCCGGTCGCACGTCTGCGGGAAAACCCTTCATTACGCCCGTTACCGTCATCGCTGCGAGTCGGGTTGCCATGGAAACCCGTTTTTGGGCCGCTGGGAGCTGCGGGTCAGAGAAAGCCTGGAATGACGCCCTCTTGTGGCGGGGAATCCCATCTCACCGATGACGCGAGGGATCCACCAGAGGGCGCTGCAGCACAGGCAGCGGGCGCGAGGGCTGACGTAAAAAACCCCTGCAGCTTGTTTTCTTTCCACCGCAGAGTCGCCGCTTCTCCAGCGGGAGAGTCTTGGGAAAGATGGAGGCCAAACGTGACGCCGGAGCGCCGAGCGCCGCCACCGTCCCGCCCGGTCGTAAAACACCGGAGACGGAAAAAGGAAGCGGGGGTCGTGCAGAAACCTGTGACCTTCAGCAACCAAATTATATATTCACGTGTTTCATCCCTGAACGGAACCATCGGAGGAGCGGCCGGTTGCGTTAGCCGCCGTTAGCTCCCGGTCGTGACCTTCTCTCGCAGCGTAACACGAAACATGGGCAGGAAGCGCCGAGTTTTAATTGGCAGCAGCTCTGGAGAGCGAAAACAAACCACAGACAGGAAACCGAGCCGCCGCAGAAAAAAAAAAAAAAAACGCACCTCGCGCTGCAACTTCCTGTGACATCAGCTGGCGAACGGTAATGAAACATAAAGGAGCAGGGCGACCCCCGGGTCTTACCGTGGCTGTAGCTGACCCCCGGGCTGAGGGTGGAGGGGTGGCGGCGGCGGCATGCTCCCTGCTGGGCGTCTGGAGGCCCGCCTCCTTCTCGCGCTCTTTGTCGCGCTCCTTCGCCTGGCGCTGGCTCATCCTGCCTGGGGTCAGAAGCGCGGTGTCATCGCCGCACGCTACAGCAGCTGGGGACAGATCGTGAAAAAAAAACAAAACAAAAACAATTATCCGCCGTTAGTCGCAGAAATCTTTCAGATGACACGTGGAAAACACATGTTTTTCTAAAGGGGCATGCAGAAAGCAGACGCACACACACTCTCTCACACACACACACACACACACACACACACACACACACACACACCCCCATGTTCAACCGGGCCCTGAACCAACACCAGCCCTCAGCGCTGCCTCTGAAAGGTCACTGGCTTACCGGAGGTGGCATGGTGCTCTCTCAACTCTGCATGGTGCTAGCAGGGGGGGAGAAAAGCACAAGAGGAAGAGGAGGGAGGGAGGAAGAAAAAGAGCGGAGAGCGAGAAAGAAAGAGAGCGAGAGGGATTGAGGAAGAAGTGTGTCAGAGATGTGGGGATGAAGATTAAAGGGGTGGGGGGGGGCGTCCATCATGTGTTGTTGACCAGATGTTGGCGGGTGATGCGTGCAGCAGGGTGGAGAGGGTGGAGTGGGGGGTGGGGGGGGGGGTTGGCAGCATCAGCAGAAGTGGGCAAAGCCGCAGCCGCAACACACGACGACAACCAAAAAGCACAAAGACACACAAAAAAAAGAGGAGACAGAGACAGAAAAGAAAAGAAAACAGGACGTTAGTTTAAACTGAAACGATATGACGAGGGGGGGGGGGCTGGTTTACATGTAACTGGATTAACGGCGCCGGAATAAATTACAGATATAGATTATAATCTGGTGTTGTGAAAGACCGTTACTGTCGACTGGAGGGAAAAACAACGCTCCGTTAATCAGGAAGGAATACGTCGAACTCGCTCCGCTCCGATTGGTCAGGACACGGGGGTGGGTGGGGCCGGCCGAGAGGACAGGCGGCGCTCGGAGCTGCTTACAACAATAAGGCGGGTGGATTAGGAAGCCGTCGCCGGAGGTCAGAGGTCGATTAACGGGGGCTCTGCAGGGTCTTCTGACTTAATCTGGGCTCGGCCCGTGGATGTGACGGAGGACGGGTTGGGGATGTCGGACGAACGCCGCCGCCGTTTACCGGAGCTCCGCGGTGGGCGGGATTCGGGCCGTGGGAACCGGCGACAGCTGCGCTTGTAATTTTCCAGGAGGGAAGGAACAGGTGCGCAGACGGCGTGTTTTCCTGATCACGTGATCAAACCCTGTATTGACACGGCTTATCGGGAGCGCCGCAGCACATCCGTCACGTGCGTTCGTTTTAGCGGAGTTCAGCGGTGGCGGTGCAAAGCCCGCTGGGAAACGACGGCAGCGCTCCTGATGTTTAACGGCTGGAACGATAGTTTCCGTTCTTGATGAGGCGTTTTTTGTTTTTTTTTTATTTTCCCGTTTTGTTTGCTGTGTGAAATCCGGACGGCGTGGCGAACGTTTGGATCTGCTGATCGGCTGACGGCTGCTCTCGGACGTAGAGCGTTTATCTCCTTCTGTAGATAAAGCTGGGTGTGTGTGTGTGTGTGTGTGTGTGTGTGGGGGGGGGGGGTCGAAGCCTCGTCACGGTCGGACAGGAAATCCATGAGGAGATAAGGCGACGTTGAAGCAAACATTTTTTACATCCTCAAACTCATAACGTCACCTCACAGGCTACTGGTGTGTGTGTGTGTGTGTGTGTTTGGGGTGTCTCAGTTTCACCTAAGCGGGGGGGGGGGGTTAATTCCACTGTGGTTACAGTCTTCAGTAATGAAGTGGAGGCACTCCGACTGTCGGGCCGTGATAATCCCGTGATTGATCGCCAATCGTGCACGTACAAATGAGAAAAGTCCATTAAGACCCACCCCCCACCCCCCCACCCCCACACCCGCTGACATGAGAGGCAGCGTGGGGGGGGGGGGCAGACGAGGCCGTGCACACGGCCCAAAGTTCGGGGGACGGAAACTAAAAGCGCTTGATTGTGTTGTTTTGGTGAAAGTGGCAGCGGGTGATCAGCTGCACTGGGGTGCATTAAGGAGCTATTGTGTTTCTTTATCGTGCAACCAGAGACACCCCCCCCCCCCACACACACACACACACACACACACACACACACACACACACACACACACACCCCCGTCATTAGGCTCGATTAGATCGACCTGCAGCCTCCTCCCCTGCTCGCTCACATGCAGAGACGCTCAGCCTCTCTCTCTCTCTCTGCCAGGCTAATAGGAAGTGCATGATGCGCGTAGCGACAACACGCCGAGCGGAACGACCGCGAGGTCCGAAGCTGGAGAAGCGCCGAAAACCACGTGGCAGCAAAGTGTTTAAACAAGGTCGAGTGCCAGGTTTGAAACGAGCGCACGCCCCCCCCCCGCACACACACACACACACACACACACACACACACACACACACACGTGCTTCCTGTTCTCACGGCCCGACGGCGCAGAAGTTCAGAAGAAAAAACAAAAAAAAAAAATCGTACCGTGGTGCCGCTCGGCCCGGGGGGAGCCGGGTTGTCGCCGCTGCTCGGTCAGACTGAACGTGGCAGGACGAAGCTGCTGAGCTCGCTCTCTCTCTCTCTCTCTCTCTCCACAACACACACACACACACTGAACACTAAGGGGAGGAGAGCGAACGAGCAGAGAACAGGAACCTCTCTCTCTCTCTCTCTCTCCTTATCTTTTCCTCTCGTCCGTCGTCGGGAGCGATCACTCACTTCCTTCTTGTCCTTTGTTTACTCTTCCTCAGCTTTCATCCCTCCATCCCTCCATCCCTCCATCCCTCCACCCCTCCATCCCCCCACCCCTCCATCCCCCCATGAGCCGCGGCACATCACGCATTTTGACATCATCTGACACGCGGACCAGCAGAACGCCGCATGACCACAAAAAGCAGGAAGTGGCTTCTTGTTGTCGAACGACGAACCACGTGGCTCTTCCTCGCGCTCTCTCATCCACCGAGGCCCTTCTGCACCAATAAACCGAGGCCGTCGTGGAACATCACCCCCGAGGAGGAGGAGGAGGAGGAGGAGGAGGAGGAGGGGGAGGAGGCGCGTGACCGTATTACGGGCCGAGCGATGCTTCCTCCTCTGCTTCTGTTTTTTTTTTTGACAAAACGCAGAAGCTGAGCCTTTAAAATTTTACCTTGCACACACACACCACACACACACACACACACACACACACACACACACCTCTCTGTGTGCGTTTGCATGGCGAGCTGCAACTTGGGCGTGAGACCACCTGAGGGCGCGACCTCTCACTATCTCACTTCCTCTTTCCTGGAAGTCAAACTTCCACAGAATTCAAGTTTCTGACGAACAGAAATTGTTTTTACCGCCGTGGGCAGGACGCCTCGTCCGGCCGAGGAGCCGAATACAGCGAGATGTCGCGCTGCGACGCAGAACGCAACATTCGTAGTCGGCGGTGAAGTACCAGTGTGTAAAAGCGGAGGAAGGCTTCACGTCAGCGGCCCAGCAGCCACCTCCACCGGATCATTCTCTCAAATCCGGAACGCCTAAATCCACGGCTCCGGAACCGGCGCGTAATTTCAGATTTTCATTTGCAGTTTGTCCCCAAGTCAGCGCGATTAGGTTTCATGACAGATCCTGGGCGAGCCGCGGCCCCGTCGTCCACGCTGACGATTCATTGAGCGGCGGCTGGGCTTCCTGTCACGCTCCAACAGCGTCCAATAAGGAGTCGCACCGTGTGTCGATATTTACCGTCAGAGCGATGGCGTCCGCGGGCGGTAAACAACGGGAAACCGCACACCCGCTTTACGTGTCGGTGACTCACCAAAGACTTCTCAGGCTCCTGCTGGGACTCGGAGGAGGACTCCATGCTCGCGTTCAACCCGAGTCAGGCCCGTCAGCGCCGCTGCGACGGCTGCATGTCTGTCAGGAGGGAAAAGTCACGCGTTAAAACACAGCGGCGCGGGGCGAGGACTCGCCACGGGAAACGGACTTTCAGTAACAGAACGGATGAATCCAGGATTTCCAATCAAACGCTTTCCAGATTAGCGCAGCCACTCACTCCTCACTCCGTTTCGTGTGGACTGTGGAGGCCGTTTGAGAAGGAAGCAGCTGTCGTGACCCGAGGCGACGGCGCTACGACTGAAAACAGGAACGCACACGCCCCGTTTCTCTTCGGTACCAGTAAACGATGGCCCCCCTCCGGGAGATGACTCCAGACTCAGCGCTCGATTTTATTCATTTGTTCTTTTTCCGGGACGCCTCAAGGTTAAAAAAAAAAAAAAATACAGCGCTGGATTTGGCCCCCGCTCGCTTTCACCCCACCGCGCCGAGACCGAGCCGATCCGGACCGTCCCGATCCAGACCGTCCCCCTCCCCCCGTCCCGCACTTGACCGACACACCTGCCCCTCCTTCACCCGAGCTGGCGGGCGCGAGCTAAGTGCTATGAATCGCTGCCAAAGATCGAGGGCAAACGCTCGGGGATTCCTAAACTCGTGGTTTTGGCAGCGGCCCCAAGCGCAGAGCACCGGCTGGCCCGGTGGTGGTGCTGGTGGGGGGGGTTCCCCCACTTAGCCAAAAGATAGCGGGGGAACCTCGGGAGAGTGACTTCGCCAAAAAACCCAGAACAATCGGACGGTTTCTGTGGAAAGTCACGACACGGCTGACGCCAAACACCCACGCGGCGTCACGGTTACTCGAGCCGCGTCCGAAAACAAAAAAAAACCCACCAGGGCTCAGTCAAACAACACAAATCCAGACAAGCTGACAAGGGTTTTTATCGAAGCGTGCAACACGGAGATTGAAAGATGACAGAAGCAGATCAGACAACGTTTGTCGTCTCTCAAATCTGACTGCGATTTCGATTGTTTTGAGATTAACAGCGGAAATCTGCTCAAGGGCAGGCAAGGACAGCAATCATTTCAGGATCTAAGCTGATTGTGGGGGGGGGCAGACCCGTAGAGGCCCATCGGCGCCGAGCGTTGTGGAAACGAGCCTGAAGACGGATTCCAGCGGCTCTGCTCGGCGTGGAGGTGAAGCCGCCGATCTGGACCGACCGGAACTCGCCGGCGAGGAAGTCCACAAACCGGTCGCGGAGCGAGGGCCGGCTGGCGTCGTCGAGCTTCGGCCCGAGGCGACGATAAATAACCCGAAGCTCTGACGACGCTCCACAGGTTGAGGGAGAAAAAAAAAACTTCCACTTTTCTCCAGGGACAAGAAGATTATTATCAGGAAACACACCAGGCTCAGACTCACATGATGTGTTACGAAAACTGCGTTACGCCTTCAGAGTCCACAAGGTGACCCGCCGGCATCCGCTCGTCGGATCCGTCAGAGCCGCGCGTGGACGGGAATGCCGATGAGGAGCGGAGGAGGAGGAGGAGGAGGTCAAGGAGGTCCCAAACTCCCGGCGACCTCGGAGCGCCGAATCGCTCCGGACCGTCGGCCGCCGACACGCAGCACAAACCCCATCACCTCCACAGAGACGGAGGGGATGAAAGCTGCGCTCCACAGTGTGTGTGTGTGTGTGTGTGTGTGTGTGTGTGAGATACCTCTTACATAACAGAGGAGAGATGTGACACATCCAGAGCGACGCCATTGTTCACGTTTTACATTTGGCACAACCGGCGGAGGAGTGCAAAGGTCGCGGCGGCGGCGGCCCGTGTTCCCGTGACCTGAGAATGACCTTTAAAGAAAATGGCGCGTGGGAAAAAAAAAAAAAAAAAAAAGGAGCTGGAGGACAGACTCGTCTCCAGGCGAGCGGTGCAGATTCACCCTCTCGTCTCGCGGCGGGAGACCGGACGCACATCTGCCGTGCGACGCGACCTGATTTGTCAGCCCCGCGACGCCCAGCGGACTGTGAGCACGCCGACGAGAAGCCACAGCGGCGCCCGCCGCGCGTGGGAACCGCGAGCGAATTTTAACCTGAACCGCGGACGCGGCGTGCACGTGTGGAGGAGGAGGAGGGTGAGGAGGGTGAGGAGGGTGAGGAGGAGGAGGAGGAGGAGGGGGGTGAACGGAGGACCTACCTCGAGCAGCTCTGGCAGCAGAAAGCACCGTTACATTCACAATATATCAAAGTGTCTGAGGGAGGGAGGGAGGGAGGGGGGAGGAGAGGGAGGAGGGGGGAGAGAGAGAGAGAGAGAGAGAGAGAGAGAGAGAGAGAGGGGCAGAGACATCGAGATGACATCACCGTATTTTCCTCCCTCCTCCTCTGAAATGTAGGCTACTGCTGCAGGGCAGAGCTCTCTCTCTCTCTCTCTCTCTGTGTGTGTGTGTGTGTGTGTGTGTGCATCCACAGAGCTCTGCACATACACCCCCCCCCCCCCAGATGGGACACACATACACACACACACACAAGAAATTTGTCCCATTTCCGAGGGGTCGATGCAAGCCGAGCGAGCGCTGCGTCTCCCCACCTGGAGACGCGATGATGACATTTCGCTTTTTCTGTTTCCCGCTGGCGTAAGACGGCGACACGGTGATTTTTTTTTTTTTTTTTTTTTTTGGGGGGGGGTCGACAGGAAATTAATCAGCATCTGCTCTGACGATGGGTCCGTTCACAGAGAAACTGTCCTTGAATGTGGTTCCAGTTGGCTGGTTTTAATCTTCTACAATAGCGAAGTGAAGATATTTTGGTTTTGCGGCCGAACAATGAAGTAATCAGCGGATTTAATCTGTAATAATGAGGCGCAGAAAGTTTTAATCCCTCCGCTGACTCAGCACCATCGACCTGAACGGAGGGCGGAGGAGACGGGAGATAACTTATCTGCGCGCCGATAAGGCGGAGGCTGGAGGAGGGGAGGTTTTGAGAAAACACTTTAAACGCTGATAAGAAGAGCGCGAGAAAGGAAGCGCGAGCGGGACTTAATCGGAGCGTCGCATCTCAGAAGATTGTTTGGGTTGTTTTCTGCTCGGCCGAGAGATGCGTGGAAAAAAAGGTGTTGATGCGTAGCGAGACGCAGAAATGTGCGTTTTATCTCCAGCGCTCCTTTGATTCGCCAGCCGGGAAACGGCGATCGACCCTCGCCGACCTCGCGGGGCTGCAGAACGAGGACGGGGAGCGGAGCGTGGATGCCTGCGACGTCCAACGCGAGCAGAGAGACGTTGGGAAAAAATCACGGCCGCGGTGTCGGCTCGCACGTGATTCGCCGGCGTCGCCCGCGAGACGTTTTCTTCAGGATGTTTGTCCTCTTGCAAATATATTGCCGAGGTTGGAATGTCTAGGTGCGGTCACCGCCGAAGATTACGATCCCACGCCACGCGCTGAGTCAACGGTGAATCATGTCATGAGTTCAGACACGCTGGAGGTTAGGTGTGTGTGTGTGTGTGTGTGTGTGTGTGGTTCTTCCATGAGGGTATAATTTCCATACGTGGTCCGTTAATCATTAAGCCGACACGGTGAGGGATTACTGTGGTTGTTATTCTGCTCGTCAAGGTCTCTCACGCTGAAGGAGCTGAGTGAAGGTGGAGCGATAAGCATCGCGCCAACTCTGAGCGCCGCAAGGTCGCAACACCGGAAACAGAGTAAAAATCCTGTGGCCGGAGGAGGAGGCAGCGGCTCAGGTGGAGAGGAATAAAAGTTCCTCGCCCAATAAATAGAAATCCAGCTCATCTGTGGCCCCCGACACAAGGAAGCAACGGAAAGGAGAGCGGCGCAAAATTAAAGGCCTGTTTGCTCAGTTCTGTTTGATGTCCGAGAGCGGCGGGATAATAAAGGCTGAGGCCACGAAAATGAAAAGCTAAAAGCGGCTGTTTGCTTTGCAGTAAAAGGCTGCTGAAGACGCGCTAACCAAACGCTAACCTCATTTGCACGCCACCGCTGGACAAATCCACTCTGACAGGAAGTCACTGTCGACTATCTCACTCTGGCGTTCGTCGGCGCGAGCGCATCCAATCGGCCGGCGTCATGGGCTGCAGGTGGACGTTTGATAAGCGCGGGGCTGGTGTTTGTGTACAAAACACGCTCAAACAGACGGATTCGGCTCTAATGCAGTTTCCAGCGGACGACATTTTGCAACGGCCGCAGACGGGCGAGTCGCAGCAAGTCACAGTCATGTGCTGGTGACGGCACAAACACGTGAAACGCATTCAGAAAGTTCCTCAGCGTCTGCAGCGACACACGTTTAACAGAAAACACCTCGAAGATGGAGACGGGTGTGAAATCCTGTGAGGAAGTCAGGCCAACCGTTAACTTCATATCACGACTTTTATCTCTTTTCATAACGTGAAGGCCGAGGCCGTGTCATCAAAAAGCTTTGGGCTCGCCACATTTTCGTCCCACCCACAGTGCTGATACCATCTGACTTGTTCCGCACGTGTAAACACGTGAAAACCACGAAGGGCGAAATGAGAGCAGCTGTGCAGGGACGACACGAGACGACACCCTTCAGCTCTGCAAAAAAAAATAAAACCGCACGGGCTGACGTGCAGCCGACGCTTCAGGAGGAGACAATTACCTCCAACCACCCGCTCGAGATGTTCTCAGCAGGCGCCACCTTGTTAAGTGACTGTTACACAAAGAAAGGGCCGCTCTCCCCCCCGGTTTAATCCTCCTGCCCAGCACTTGGCATAATTAATCAGCTGCTCTCACACAACTGTGCAGCTCAAGGTGAATGCTCCACCTGATTTCGTGGGTCTCAGTGATTCCTTTCAAAACTGCAAATGCACCACAACGTTTGTTTCTGCACAAGCAAACACATTTTTAACTAATAAAAGTGACAAACTGTTGCTAAAAATTCACACAGAGGAAGAAAACCACTCGTTTTGCTGTTCTGTGCACACTGGTTGTGTTGCCCTGTGTGTATTCCACCTTCCATCGCTGTGCAAACACAACCGCACAGCTACAACACGGCTCTGATTTCCTTTCTAACAGCAGCACCGATGCAGTTCGGCGTGGTTCCGACCGGCGGCCCGAATGGAAACTCCATTTGACTGACAAATGAGCGGGTTCCGACCCCCGGAGTGTGCGCGTCGCCTCAAATAAAAAAAAAAAAAAAAGTTTCCCCATGGAAAGTCTGAGATTACCCTGGCGTTTTGTATGCAAACTACACACAGGGTGGAAAACATGGAAATGCAGCATGTGACTGGCACGGACACAGACAAACCTACAGACCTGACAGCCATCGTGTGCCAAAAAACAAAAAAACAAAACAAGACGTGCACTTCCGTTATAATCTTGCCCATATTTGGGGGTAAAAAAAAAGCCTTCACGCTTCATCGAGGGGCAACAACAAAACCGTTCAGACGGTCGAAGGGAGAAAGCTTCACGCCTGATATCGAATAACAGGCCGGGACCTACCGGAAGCATCAGCTGTCTGACACGGTTAGGAACTGGTCCGCATGCCGGCCAGGCTCCGGTTTCTGCCCCCGGCTCCTGTCGGGTGAAAGTGGTAACACGGCACCGGGGCCGGTGGGGTGGAGGTGGGGAGGGTGGGGGTGTGGGTGGAGTATCTTTACAGCCACACCGGTTCTACGTGCACGTCTCCCCTCCACAAACTCACCCAGCTGCGACGTGGCTGATGGAGACGCGAGCGAGCCTTGCTAACCGTATGCTAACGTCAAAACACCGCCGAGTGGATGTCCGCTTGACCGGGGGTGGGGGGGAAGCGCACCGAGAAGGGGAGGGCCGCCACTTACATGTCGGCTGTCGCTAACCCCGGTTATAATATTACATAACAGTAACGCGCCGCTCGGCTGCAGAGTAACGGCTGCCTGCGCACACGCAGCGAATTAGCAATTAAGCTAGTTTAATTAACATTCGCGGGTGGAGGAAGGCGGTGTTCGTGTCTGGATTCGTGTGCGTGGCACTCACCTTTGCTTCGCTGGGGATGGGTGGTGGTGGTGGTGGTGGGTTCCGCCGGTGGGGGGGGGGGTCTCTCGCG
The DNA here is from genome assembly GCA_016785225.1 of Psettodes erumei. Lineage (NCBI taxonomy): Eukaryota > Metazoa > Chordata > Actinopteri > Pleuronectiformes > Psettodidae > Psettodes > Psettodes erumei. The sequence goes on along the minus strand of JAFBJZ010000239.1, from coordinate 466,758 downwards.
GAAGGAAGGAAAACGGCGCTGGCTGTAAATATTCCGCCGCTCCTCGGGGGACGTTCGTCTGTCTGCTAACTGTTAGCTAACTGTTCGGAGCCGGGCAGCTGCCGCTTCGGTCTGCGGCGGCTGACGTCCCCCCTCCACCCCCTCCCCTCGGTCCGGCCGCGTCACGTGGGTCCAGAGTTAAAGTTTGGGCGGTACCAAAACAAATTATCTTCACGATTACAGGTTCGGTTTTTTTTTTTTTTCTACTGTCAATGTACCGCCGATATGTAGACAAGTTGTTAGCCACTAGCCCGCCCGGACGATTCTGTCTTGGGTTTGATTGGATAGAAATAGACTCGAGAAGAAGACGCTGCATTTCCGGTTACAGTTTTCAAAAATAAAAGCCCAAAGAAAACTCATTAAAAAAGAAAGCATTTTTTCGTCTCTTTCGTCTCTTCTTCTTTTTGTTCTACTTCTGTAACCTTTTTGTTTATCTGTTTTAAAACTGCTTCACCTTGAATTTCTGTCTTTTGCCTCAAAAATACAGTTTAAAATCTTAAATTAAATCTGTGGAGACTGTGCGTGGACCTCAGGAAACACTCAAGCAACAGCGACACACGGTGGTGACAGGTCTGGGTTTTACACGCTGCTGAACGGACACTGCCACCTGCTGCTCTGCACGTTAATAACGCCACATGCTATGCAAGGAAGATAATGAAATACCACTGTATAAAATATAAAAAGACTAATTAAGTTGGGCAGCCCGCCATTAATCTGTGTACTCCTCGTCACTGGGGGAAAAAAAACATGTTTTGAACTTTTGCTTTAAGTAAAAGCAGTGATGCCTCAGGTATACTTGTATATTATATAACTGACACAATGGTATGAATTATACATGATGTCTATGGGTGATGGACAAAACAATCCGGCACACAAACACTAAAATGGCAATGAGAAAATTACGTTTATTGAAATCAAAAACTTTAAAGCGAAAAATTAAGAAAACAACTAATAACATCCATTACTTCTACACAAATACAAAAAGAGAGGAACATTTTGTGCGTGTGTGTGTGTGTGTGTGTGTGTGTGCGTGTGCTCAAAGTGACGTCTCCTTTGAGTCCCTGGGCGGCCTGAAGGTCAGGATCTCTGTGAAAGTGTGACCTGTGCAAACACAAAGGAGAGGATAACGAATCAGCTCCTTCAAATCGTGTTCGTATCCGGATTCAAGTGCGACATCTTCACCTTTTACGTTGTGAAACTGTTTTTTTCCTGCATCAAAGCAAAACATGAAACAAGAGCTAAGACTATTAGTGACCTCTAGTGGTGAACAGGAGGTACTGCTGTAGCTGTGACAACCAAAACAGTAAATAAGTGGGCCTGAATCACACTAAAAGAATAAACCGTGAAGATCTGCGGTGTCTTACGTTTCCACTGGTCCAGCGGCAGGTCCGTGTTGTCCATGGTCTGATCGTACGGCAGCGCCTCAGTCTCCTCCTCCACATCCCTGAAGTCGCTGAAGAAGGGCAGGTCCAGCGCCTCCGAGGCGCTCACCCTCCGCTCGGGGTCCAGGAGCAGCATCTTCTCCAGGACGCACACGGCTGCGGTGCATTTCAGCAACAATCGCACGTCACATTCAGCAGAAACAGGACGTAGCGCGAGGACGGGTAGGCGAGGTGGAAAACCGAGGTCGTACCGTTTGAGCTGGCTTTGGAGAAAAGAGAGTGCAGATCTTTTTTTGGCACCTTTGTGAGACTTCGGATGTAGTTTTTGGCCTGTGAGATGGAGAGAGGGTTTTTGACATTTGCATTTGACCAATTCATTGCAGAATCAGGGGCAGCGAGCTGCGAAAACAACTGTGGAACTGAAGGAAATTGAAGAAACAAACTCCAAACACCGCTCATCTTGCACAACTCAGCCAGTAAGTGGTTTCCTGTTAGGAAAGAAGTGCATCATGTCTTACATCTTGGCTCTGCAGCTTCACAACAAAGTCAGCACTTGGGGTTCCTGTGATCTTCATGATTTCTCGGAGCTGGTCCAGGTCTGGCAGTAGCTAAGTACTGTGTGTTGCGTTCACCGTCACCGTTCAAACATGAGCTTTCTGTGCAGCTTACAGTGTGATCAGAACAGACGCAGCGGAAAAGGGGAAGCATGCAGTTATTTGTCTTCGACGTTCAAAGGGTTCAATTAGTTTGGATGCACAACTTTTACTGTGCAAACGGATGCAGAAGGAAGTTGACTCATCAGGTTGTGTCCTGTGTTGACACGTTGCTAAACAGTAACGAAAGGTTAAAACGAGCCGGTGTCGTGAGGGACGTCAAGGATACGATCGTTTCCTTGAACAGCGGCTTCCCCAGCAGCATCTCCGCCATGATGCAGCCTGCAGACCAGATATCCACTGCAACAGAGGACAAACCTCACCATCTTGTTGTTGTTGTTGTTGTTGTTGTTGTTCTGCGCTCCGACACGTTTGCGCTTTACCAGTTTGCGTGTAGTGCATCCAGTTGAGGATGACCTCCGGCGCTCGGTACCAGCGCGTCACGACGTAGCCGGTCATTTCTGCGTCCGCCTGCCTCGCCAGACCAAAGTCAAGGATCTACACCCGAGGAAAAAATGAACACAAACGTAACACAAACATGTGCAAATGCACGACATGCAATGACGTGGCTGTATTCTGAGTGGGTGTACCTTTAATTCACAGTCCGGATTAATGGCTAGGTTTCCAGGTTTAAGGTCCTGGGGGACACAGAGGGGTGAGACACAGGAAGTGTCCTCAGAAGACATTTTTTCATCATGGTTACACACACACACACACACACACACACACAGCAAAGCTCCCTTTGTGGGCATGAATGGGATTCATTGTGAAAAAGAGCAAGCACCCCACCCCCAGAGCTCATAGTCTGAAAGGTCAAAGTTCACGCACCCTGTGGATGATCCCGGCGGAATGGATATACTGAGGAGAGAGAGAAGACGACATCAGCGAGTGGGGGGGGGGCAGGTCACATGACTTTTCTTTTCTGAGTAAAGTAAAACCTAACCACTCACCTTGAGTCCTCTGAGCATCTGGTAGACGAGGAACTGCACCCTGTCCTCCGACAGCCTCTCCAGCTTCATCAGCTTCCCCAGGTCGGTGCCCATGAACGGCATCACCAGGTAGCTGAGGAGGCGACAAGGAGGGTGGAGGAAGTCAGAGCTTCCCCGCCCCCCTGGCGTGCACACCGGCTACTTTTCGCGGGAACTTACAAGTCACGAAATCGGTCCAGCAGGATCTCGGCGGTGAAAACATCCAGCAGTCCGATCACCTGCTCGGAACCAGCGGGGAGAAACGCAGTCAGAGACCGGACGGAGGGGTCGGACGAGCGCGAGGAGCCGCCAAGCCGACGTTCTCACGTTTTCGTGCTTCATGTGTTTGAGGAGACGCAGCTCTCGGTACGCCCGCTTGGCGAAGAGTTTGGACTGGAAGGGCCTGTGGAGTTTCTTGATGGCCACCTGCGACCCCGTCCGGCGGTCCCACGCTGAACTGAGAGGGGGGGGACACGTGTCCACGTTATGTCCGAAGACAGGAAATCCAGAGGTGTGGTTAATAACATCTGGGGCACCTGAAGTCAGGAGGTCTGCTGTGTGTGTGTGTGTGTGTGTGTGTGTGTGTGTGTGTGTGTGTGTGTGTGTGTGTGTGTGTGTGTGTGTGTGTTGGGGGGGTTAAGTAAGACAAAGCAGTGCTGCATTCTGTCCACTTCGGGTCTTTTGACTTCTCTGGGGGGTTTGGTTCTCTTTGTTCACCCTCATCCACACAACACACATGACAATGCATGACCCCCACACACACACACACACACACACACACACACACACGGAGCCAGCTGTGGAGACCCCCCCCGACCAAATAATCCCACACAATCCCATAGACTAGTATACTTTAAGTGCAGTATTTAAAGTAGAATAAAATAAACTTGCAGAAATGCAGTTCTTACTTTTTCTCTTCTTTTAGTTTAAGCCTGTTGTTTGTTTGTTTGTTTGTTTGTTTGTTTTTGCAACGGAAAACAAAGTTTAGAGGATGCAAACGAAAACACCTTTGTGTCTCAGGACTGTGTCCTGTACATGAAGCTCCGGACTCACCACACGGTTCCGTAGGCTCCGGTCCCGACCTGCTTCAAGTCCCGGTACCTCTCCGGAACCTCCCACACGGTTCTGTTCACCTCCTGCCGGCAGAATCCCGTCCTGGAGCGCAGAGCCATGCCGGGGCTGGATCAGGACGCGGGTCCGCTCATGAACCGACGTGATTTTTCTTTTTGTTTTGTTTTTAAAATAAATAAATTATTTCTGATTGTTGCGTGAAGCTCCGCGACGCGTCGGTCCGTCCGCCCCGCACTGAGCAGTGTGGTGGGGGCGCAGAGTCTCACACACACACACACACACACACACACACAGGGTGTTAGTCACGGGTCCTGGTCGCACCGGGCAGTCTGTGGGTGTGTCTACAATGTGGGGACACACACACACACACACACACACCAAACATCCGCCCGCCCCCGTGTACTACTCCAGGAATACTCTTATATAATACTATCAGTAACGTGTATATATACTGCATTTTTTATTGATCTTAATAACAATCATGCATCTATACTACTTTACAATAGTACTATATTACTTTATACTGCACTTTCCTATGCTATATCATATTATACTATGAGTACTATACTATGTATGCTGCACAATACTTACACTGCACAGTATATGGTATGCTATACTATACTGTGTGTGAGTGTTTTGCTGCTTATGTTCACACAGGTGCAACGTGTGCGATACACAACACAGCTGAAAGCATGAGCACACACACCTGAGCTAACGCTATCTGATTCCACACCATGTTACCTGGCTGTGAGGGGCGGCTCCCATTCTGCACCGGGAAATCAAATGTGTTTCTGAGCAGGCCTGGCTGTGTGTGTGTGTGTGTGTGTGTGTGTGTGTGTGTGTGTGTACTGTCATACTGGACCAGGCCCACACCTCTGGGGTAAAACCCACACCTGTGAGACGACGAGACGACGCAGCGACAAACAGAAACGTTTATTCTGTTGAAGCCAAGAACTTTGCTGAGTCATGTCGCCCGTCCACGACGACGAACAGCCGAGTCAGAGCCGACGCTCGGCCCGTGACGCGGCTACGGCGGAATCACATGCCACCACGTATCCAGAACATACAGTACATACAGTAAACATATACATTCAGTTTGCTATTTGAATCCACCACGTGAACGACATCCACAGAAGCACACGACACTTGAACGCTCGGAGCCGGAAGGCGACTTCCGACTCGTTCGGACCGGGACAATTTGGCTTCGTTCTGGGAAGCGTCTCTGACAGTTTGCAAAAAAAAACAAAAAACAAAAAAAAAAAAAACCAAACGCCTGTAATCTGATTTATTGTAAACACAAACCGACGGCGGCGAAAGATCCAGCAGAGGAGTGCGGGAAACCGTCAGCAGCCGGGTCAGAACCTGCGGCGCCGTGGTTCTGCTCCAGCTTTGGCATACATCAGTTACCTTGCTGATTAATAGCACAGTTGGTGTTTACTACTCTGTAAGCGGGGGTGGTGGTGGGGGTGGAGTAACATCTGAGGAGGAACCTGCAGGTTTTGGTTTTTTTTTTTGTTTTTGTTGTTGTTTTTCGTTTGTGCGAATATCTTGAACCGTGTGCAGATGACAAACGGGACGAGAGCGGGCGGCGCTCCTCGCTCCGACCCTCGTCCCGCCGCGACACCAGCGTGGCAGATGCAATAAGCAGCCCTAATGGATATAGTACAGTACCAGGAACACGCTGCGGTAATAAAATGCACATAAATCATGCAGGAGGCTAAAAGCTGGCCCCCGTCACGCGGCGCCGCTGCGAAGCCTTTAAACGGGAGCTCCAGATACGTGCGCAGCGACCGCTTATGGTATTTGTCACGACGAGGGGGGGGCCAGGCGGCGTGCGCGTCGTCTTCTTCTTCTTCTTCTTTCCCGCAGTTCATTTCCGTAAAGTTCCTCCGTCGTATGAATCCCGGCGCCCCCCCCCCCGCGTGCCGGCGTCGCCGAGCCGAATCCTTCCTCGTTTTTGGAGCGGAAACATAAGAGGAAGCAACTTTCCGCGTCTGCATCGTTCTAAAAACGCTTCCTGTAAATTTTTTCGACACACACCCGCAGAGTTCTTCTCACTGAGCGCGCCGTCCTCCTCCAGCAGGTGGTGGTGGTGGTGGTGGGGGGCGGGGCTTACTGCTCCACCTGGAGGCTGTCGGTCTTGCTGCCGGGCGCTTTGAAGCCGCTCACCTCTTCGAACACCAACTCTACGCACAGACGTGTGAGAGAAATGAGAAATGTGTTTAGGTCACCGCCGCAACACAACACAACACAACACATTTGTGGTGCCAGTCACAAAGACGCCAACGATGCAGAACCGTCGTCCATGACTCACGTTCTGCTCCGGGGGAATTTCACAAACCTTAAAACTCCTCCGCGGAGCCGAAACATGTTTGCGACGTCACGAAATTTGTCACCGTATCACGTGAAAATTCTCCGAGTTCAGCTGTGGAGCTGCGTGTCAGTTTGCGCAACACAAGTGTGCGACTGAATCTGGTTTTCTAAAAAGGAAGTGAGGGGCATTTTGAAATGCCGCAGATGTGGGGGCCGCTGAGCTCAGCGTTTTTTCGACGCGGACCTCCCTTCAAACCGCAGCTTTCACCTTTCCACTCCTCCAGAGTTCGGTCCTTGCTCTCCAGCGTCTGGTCGTAGGGCGGGGCCTCGGGCTCGTCGTCCGGGTCGTGGTACTGAGAGAAGTACGGGTGCGACAGGGCCTCGCTGGCCGAGATCCTCCCGTCGCAGTCCAGGACCAGCATGCGCTTCAGGAGATCCACAGCTGACGGAGAGAGAGAGAGAGAGAGAGACGGAGCGGTGAAGCCACGAGCGGAAACGAGACCCGCACCGGACCAGACCTGCGCCCACCTAGCGGGTTTGCTCCTCTGAAGATCTTCTCCAGGTCCTGCTGGGGCATGAAGGGCAGGGACTGGATGTATTTCTGCGCCTGCGGGGGAAAAAAACAAGAGAGCGCGCTTCAATCCGCCGCCGTGACAACCGAACGTGCCGGGTGACGGGGACCGGTCCGGTCTTACGTGCTCGGAGCAGATCTTCTTCAGCAGCTCGGGCGTCGGGGTCCCCACCACCTCCATGATTCTCTTCAGCTGGTCGATGTCTGAGAGCGCGCGGGGGTCAAGGGTCACGGCTGGAAACTCATCGGAGTATCGTTTCACGTTAGGAAACCGACTAAGGTGGAAATTCCCCACGTGGAACAAAGCACGGGGACGCGCAGCGATCAGTAAATCAACTCGGCCGGGGCTTTGTGGTCGCCCCCGGCGACGCCCCTCCCCTCCAGGACGTCCCGAGATTGTGATGCAAATGCTCGAGAGGCTTGTGTCCGCTTCAAAAAGAGGTGGCGCACATGAAGGATACAGTCAGTGCCAGGAAATAGGACTTTCCCCTTCAGCAGCTCTCCCATAATGCATCCCACTGACCAGATATCAACTGGAACAGAAACAGCGTCATTTAACGAGCTCACGTTAACAACAACAACAACAACAACAACAAAACGTCCACGCTCACCGTTCTGGTTGTAGTGCATCCAGTTCAGCATGATCTCCGGCGCTCGGTACCAGCGAGTCGCCACGTACCCCGTCATCTCGTCGTCCGTCTGCCGGGCCAGCCCGAAGTCCAGGATCTGCGGGGGGGGACAGACGCAGACTTTCTCTGAGGGGGGGGGGGGCTCACGCCGCCGCGGGCGCAGGGTCGAAGGCGGAGCTTACCCTCAGCTCGCAGTCCTCGTTGACCGCCACGTTACTGGGCTTCAGGTCCTGGGGGATTAGGATTAAAAAAAACGATTCAAATCAGGATGATTTTTCCAAGAGTAAACAGGATGTTCAGAGGTTAGGAGACAGTAATTTTCCATTTTTACATCGGGGGAAGCGCCGCCACAGTCTCTCAGACTGTCAAAGCGATAAGAGAGAGCACTCACTCTGTGGATCAATCCCGCTGAATGGATGTACTGTTGGACGGGCAGAGGGGACGGGGACGGACGGAGGACAGACAGGACATGTAATGAGGGAGACATGGCTCAGCAGTGCAGGTCTTTAAAATCACATACTGTGTACATTCATACAGTTATGTATTAGCTGATGGAGAAATGGTTTACAACAATTACATTATGTTGTCCTGTGGAGGGGGGGGGCGTGTCAGCGGTAACACGCGTGTGTAGCGTGTTGCGTGACGCAGTAAATTACCTTGAGGCCGCGGAGCAGCTGGTAGATTAAGAACTGCACGTGTTCGTCGGACAGACGCTGAAACTTAACGATGTTGTTCAGGTCTGCGCCCATCAGGTTCGTCACCAGGTAGCTGCGGGGGGGGGGAGTCTACGTGTGAGTGTCACTGCTACCATGGCAACCGTCTCCTCCTCCATCACCTGACAGAAATCAGCGCTTCTTCTGGTGAAGCGACAGGAGTCTTACAGTTCGTTGAAGTCTTCTAAAGCTGCGGCGGGCGTGAAGACGTCCAGCAGCCCGATCACCTGGGGGACGGAGACAGGGACAGAGACGGAGACGGGTCAGGGGGAGCGAGCGGGGGGACAAACGCGCAGGGAGGGCGTGGCGCCGCGGTGCCGCACTCACGTTCTCGTGCTTCATGTGCTTGAGCAGCCGCAGCTCGCGGTACGAGCGGCGGCTGTGGATGAGCGACTGGAAAGGCCGGGACAGTTTCTTCACGGCGACCTTCTGCCTCAGCACCACGTCGTACGCCGAGCTGCGGGGACGACGCACACACACACACACACACACACACACACACACGTCAGCGGGAGGAGACGCCAGGGGCCGCACACCCGACGTGTTTAATGTGGCGTGGACGTGCGAGAGCGGAGAGAGAGAGTAAAAGAGGATGTGGTGGGACACCGGCGGCGAGGACGGTGTTAGAAAAGAACAGCGGACACGTCTCATTGGCCTCTCTTCACACGGAAACGCCGAGCGCCACCGGCAACGATCAGAACCAGGAAGGAGACGCGGGCCGGCGTCAAGAAACGACACGGCGAGAAGCAGGAAGTGGAAAAAAAACACCTGAAAAACGTGTTTACTCTGCAAAACGGGCCGCACGCAAAACCGTCACCTGCCCCGACACACACACACACACACACACACACACACACACACACACACACACACACAAAAGCTCCCATGAGTGCGTCCGACTCATTTGAGGAATTTCACCTGCCGTGAAACCGCACCTGGATCGCCCGGAGCATCCGTCTGGCTCCGGGTCCTGGAACCACCTGCCGTCGGCCCGGACGTCCCCGCCGGGCTGCGGCCGGTCTCCTCCGTCTGTGACATCGACCAGGCCTCGCGCATACCTCCCCCTCCCCCCTCCCCCCTCCCTCACCCCCCTCCCCCTCCCCCCTCCCCACCATCTTCCATACAAGGGTCTGACTGCGCCGCTCGCTGCTCGCTCGCCCGAGCCAAGCCATCGATTTCTGTCCGCTGTATTTCTTTCCTTCATATTCTGGCTCTTAATGCACCTCCGGTTTCAGGGTAATATACACAAACACAGTTCTGCACACGGCCCGCGCATGGATGTGGACCAGGGCGGAGGACGGGTGAATTTATGAATTTTAAATATTCATAAATCTCTAATTATCTTGATTAATCAAGTCGTCAATGCGGCCGGTCGCCGTGCTTCGTCTGCAAGTTGGGTTTTTTTTTGTGCAATGTTCCTTTAAAGTGACATTAACCGCGGCAGCGGCCGCGTTTCAGTCGCCTCGCCGTTACACGTGTCCGCCGCACATCCTCCGCGTCTCCGGAAACAGGAGCCGAAGACAGAGCGCGGGAGGACGTCGGGAGCCGGCGGCGTGAAGTCTGCCAAACCTTCTGTCTCAGGAGGCAGTGAATTATTAAAACATCGGCGTATTTCTGCCGCCGCACAGCGACCGAACTGTTTCTGTTTCAGTTCCCCCTCCGGGCCGCGACTTCCCCGGCGCCGCCAGTAATGGATGACACCAGCTCGTCGGGTCCTTCACCTCAGACGCGCGTCATCACAATAACACACATGCAGATGTCAGGCTGGGGTGCGGACCCCCATCCCCCCAGCGTGACCATGAGAAAGTCAGCCACAAAGGCTGCAGATCAACGTGGACAATGCAGGGCAGAGCTGGGTGGTGTGTGGAGGAATGTCTTTTGTGTGTGTGTGTGTGTGTGTGTGTGTAATTTAAGTTGCATTTCGCCGGCGCCATCTTTAACTCTTATGATGCGTTGACGTTCACGTCACGAGACAGGGGGGAAGGAAAACACCTGAAAAAAAAAAACCAAACCTGTGCTGAGCTGCTTCTCCTCATTATGCCGAACAAACACAGACCAGCTCCGATCATGTGAAACAAACAAACAAACAAACAAACAAACAAACAGTCCACAGTGTGGATGTGTGTTTGAGAAATCACAAGAAGGCGAGCAAGAGACGCTATTTAAGTTTGAAGTCATGGATTGAATCATGGAAACGTCCAGATTCTCCCACTTCTGGTATTATAAAGTGTTGGGTGTCAGACGGACACATTTGGAGTGTGTGTGTGTGTGTGTGTGTGGAGTCGATGAGGGGGGGGCCCAAATGGAAAGCTCTTGCACCGTCAGTTGTTTATGACACTTGGCACTAATTTGCCCGTTTCATAATGCTGTTATGAAACCGGAGAAGTTCCACAAAGTGCTATTTCAAGCAGCAGTTCATTACTATGCGCTCGCATGACGACCGCCGCGGGGCGAAACCCGTTACCCTCGGCAGAAAGAAAAGCTTTGTGTGCAAAAGCGCAACACGCACTTGTAGCAAGGGTGTCCAGGATGGGAGCAGAGACGCACAACCTCCACCCCCCGGTCTCCTGCTAACGCACACGGCGCCTGACGACGTGACAGGAAGTCAGCTGTTGGGATCAAGCCGAGTTTAAGCAGCGAGGGCTTTGCACGCACAATCCCGATGAAATTTCGCACAGAAGGCGACATCTTTGCGTTTGTGTACCAAGTTGTCGTGGACCTCTTCACCCCCCGGTTCTGAGAGGCTTCGTCCAGGCCCGTCTGCCGGCGTCATCACTTCCTCCGGGGTCAGGAAAACGCAGATCGGCCTGACTTCACGTCCGCCCCGCTATTACAATCCTAATTAATACCGACTCTCGGAGGTGGATGTCGCCACGGCAACAGGACCTCCACCGGGCCGACGCGGACAGGTCCGGAATTAAGCAGCCACGCAATCGCAAGGTTGATTATATCTGCGTCCACACATGGAGGGAGGAGGGGCGGGTGTGCAGGGACACGCCGCCCGGCGGTGCGTTCACATACATCAAGGTGTCAGACCTCTTGATGTGCAGCTGGGCCCCGGGTTTCCCCCCCGGCATGCCTCCATACCGTACCACCGAGTCTCTGCAGAACCGGGCTCAGACTGTAGGTATGTGCGTATGGGGCGGGGGTAGGGGGTGTTTGGGGAAATTCCTGCACTGACGCCGTCTCATTCTGTAGTTCCCTGACACCCGTAGCGGAGCAGCGAGCTCAGGGCTCCAAACAAACCCTTCTCTCGGAGATCGAACACGTCTGCATGGAACGACGCTATTATTTTCTGCTTTTCCCCCCATAATTATGAAGCTGCCAAGGAAATGTTAACAACAACAACAATGACAACAATAACCCCCCCCCTCCCCATAATCAGTTTCCACAAGCTGACGTCTCTGTGCTGATGCATCATCACCGGGATTCGGTTAATGTTGGAGCTGTGCAGCCTCGCCCCTGCACCCGCCCTGCACGCACGCGCTCGCGCACGCACACACACACACACACACACACACACACACACACACACACACACACACACACTCACCACACCGATCCGTAGGCTCCGGAGCCCACCGGCGTCAGGTTCTGGTATCGCTCCGGAACCTCCCACACGGTCTTGTTCAGCTCCTGCCGGTAAAACCCGGGTCTGGCGGACATCGCTCCGAAGCCGGCCGGGAAGGAGGAGGCGGTGAGCGGGGGACAAACGATGAAAGGCGGAGAAACGGAGATGGAGGGATGAGACCGGGCCGCCGTCTGCTGAGACGAGCTGCTGCTGCTGCTGCTGCCTCACACGCCGCACCGGCCACTCACAGCCTGCCTCTCTCTCTCTCTCCTTCCCTCCTCCCTCTGCGTGTGTGTGTGTGTGTGTGTGTGTGTGTGTGTGTGTGTGTGTGTGTGTGTCTCTCAGCCCAATACCTCCGCTCTGCGGCGACGTCGTCAAAACACACCGTATAACAGACAATTATTGATGAAAAGCAATATAACATATTATGATATAGTCATGGGTCCGAACCAGTCCGACAGACACGCCGTGGTCACATGACCCGGTTCTGTTGCCTGACCGTAAAAAGTAACACTACATTTTAAAAATATAAAAATTAAAATAAAAAGGTTTTACCTGGAGCGTGAAATTTCTTACTCCCATTCTCGTCCGTGAACGTAGCATTAGCGAGCTAATTTTTTTTTTTTTTAGCATTAGCTTGCTATGCGTTCGCGGGGTCACTCGGTGGCGACGTTTTCCAGCTCACCTGAGATGACGTAGCTGCCAGACGATAGGTTAAAAAAAATCTGTTCACGCACATCATAGTACTGACTAATGACGTATACACAGTTTTATTATTGTCCCGAGTACCGTCGGTCCGGACGACCTGATATAACCCAGGCTAAAACACCGACGTCAGAAGTGCTAGCTAATGTTAGCTAGCTAGCGACATGATTTCGCGGCAGTTCAATAAAGTTTGATTTGTACAACTTGTACCCACTTCTTACCAACAGAACCGGAACCAGGATGGGCGGCACATCTGCCTCGGCCGGTTCGGGGGTGTCTATAATACGAACAGCAATGATAGCAGCACCTATTGTTATTCTCATTACTACTACTACCGGCCTACTAGCATGTATAAAGGCCTCTACTGCCGCACTGTGGTGGCCCAGCGTCGTTACACGTGATCACACGGCTTTATTGATGACGTCAGTATCTGACTTTTTGCCGAAACGTGGGAATCGTGCGTGTACGAGCAGTCAGGATGGCCGAGCGGTCTAAGGCGCTGCGTTCAGGTCGCAGTCTCCCCTGGAGGCGTGGGTTCGAATCCCACTTCTGACAGCTTCAACTTTTCATCTTGTGGACACTCATGTTGAGATCTGTACAATATTATATCCATCAGTATTATCAGATACTATAGTATAAGTACTCTGTTCATTAGATAAAACAGCTTCTTGCTGTGGTTCCATGGTGTAATGGTTAGCACTCTGGACTTTGAATCCAGTGATCCGAGTTCAAATCTCGGTGGGACCTTCAGCAAACAGTTGAAACTTTTAATAACTTTATTATTGTTGTATGTTGTTTTTAAATCTACCTCATTTATTGACCTTGGGTGATTTTAAAGCACAGATAAATAATATGTATTATTGTTGTTATCATTAGGTCAGTGACTGAAAAGACCAGAGAACAGATGGACAAATAAGAGGAAAAAAAAATTAGGCCAAAAATCACCACATGTGCAGTCAGGATGGCCGAGCGGTCTAAGGCGCTGCGTTCAGGTCGCAGTCTCCCCTGGAGGCGTGGGTTCGAATCCCACTTCTGACAACATCTCCTTTTCATCTGAGACACTATGTCTGTTCTCTGATCTCTGTGGTCGTCTATTGAGCAAAATTTTGAAAAAAAAGGTGAAAAAACATCACATGTGCAGTCAGGATGGCCGAGCGGTCTAAGGCGCTGCGTTCAGGTCGCAGTCTCCCCTGGAGGCGTGGGTTCAAATCCCACTTCTGACAACAAGCTTTTTCACCACACCTAAACCTGACTCTTGATACATTTATAGGACTTGAACCATTTAGGGCACAGTCATCCACCGTTTGTGATTAGCGAGTCCAGTAGCTGAGAACCTTTGTCATCGCATGGTTCCATGGTGTAATGGTTAGCACTCTGGACTCTGAATCCAGCGATCCGAGTTCAAATCTCGGTGGGACCTTATTTATTTCCTGAGATAAACCAACCTGTCCAGTTTAGATGTAAGTGGTCACTTTCTTGTCAAACAGTCAGGACGGAGCTGGGTTCAGGGCAAAGTCTGCTGTGGAATAAATCTGGTCTTTTCAGTTAATGACCTAATGATAACAACAATAATACATATTATTTATCTGTGCTTTGAAATCACCCAAGGTCAATAAACGAGGTCAATTTAAAAACAACAATAATAATGTTATTATTACAGGTTTGACTGTTTGCTAAAGGTCCCACCGAGACTTGAACTCAGATCACTGGATTCAAAGTCCAGAGTGCTAACCATTACACCATGGAACCACAGCAAGAAGCTGTTTTATCTAATGAACAGAGTACTTATACTATAGTATCTGATAATATAATGTTGTACAGATCTCAGATGAAAAGTTGATGTTGTCAGAAGTGGGATTCGAACCCACGCCTCCAAGGCCTCCAGCCTTAGACCGCTCGGCCATCCTGACTGTACATGTGGGAACTTTTTCACTTTTTTTTTCCTATTTGTCGTACACCTCAGGTAAATATGTCTGTTCTCTGATCTCTGTGGTCGTCTATTGAGCAAAATTTTGAAAAAAAGGTGAAAAAACATCACATGTGCAGTCAGGATGGCCGAGCGGTCTAAGGCGCTGCGTTCAGGTCGCAGTCTCCCCTGGAGGCGTGGGTTCGAATCCCACTTCTGACAGCATTAACTTTTTCATCTTGTGGACACTCATGTTGAGATCTGTACATCAATATTATCAGATACTATAGTATAAGTCTCTGTTCATTAGATAAAACAGCTTCTTGCTGTGGTTCCATGGTGTAATGGTTAGCACTCTGGACTTTGAATCCAGTGATCCGAGTTCAAATCTCGGTGGAACCTGCAGCAAACAGTTGAACCTGTAATCATTTTATTATTGTTGTTTTTAAATTGACCTCGTTTATTGACTTTGGGGTGATTTAAAGCACAGATAAATAATATGTATTATTGTTGTTATCATTAGGTCATTAACTGAAAAGACCAGATTTATTCCACAGCAGACTTTGCCCTGAACCCAGCTCCGTCCTGACTGTTTGACAAGAAAGTGACCACTTACATCTAAACTGGACAGGTTGGTTTATCTCAGGAAATAAATAAGGTCCCACCGAGATTTGAACTCGGATCGCTGGATTCAGAGTCCAGAGTGCTAACCATTACACCATGGAACCATGTGATGACAAAGGTTCTCAGCTACTGGACTCGCTAATCACAAACGGTGGATGACTGTGCCCTAAATGGTTCAAGTCCTATAAATGTATCAAGAGTCAGGTTTAGGTTTGGTGAAAAAGCTTGTTGTCAGAAGTGGGATTTGAACCCACGCCTCCAGGGGAGACTGCGACCTGAACGCAGCGCCTTAGACCGCTCGGCCATCCTGACTGTACATGTGAATTTTTTTAAACTTTTTTTCCTATTTGTCGTACACCTCAGGTGACTACATCTGTTCTCTGATCTTTGTGGTCGTCTATTGAGCAGAATTTTGAAAAAAAGGTGAAAAAATGTCTCATACGCAGTCAGGATGGCCGAGCGGTCTAAGGCGCTGCGTTCAGGTCGCAGTCTCCCCTGGAGGCGTGGGTTCGAATCCCACTTCTGACAGCTGATGTTTTTCCTCACCCGGTAACATGATGTTGGTAAAGAAAATGTCATTGAGCAGACGAGAGAGTCGCAGCAACGTTTCTGTTCATAATCCAACATAAGAACAGGTGCAGAGCTTCAGATTGTCTTTAAACTGTCGTTTTCCCTCAGGTCCTTTTTATGCAAAAATTATATTTAGGAATAGAAATATTTAAACTCAGTGTGGAGTTGTGTCATTACTCTCTGAGACAGCCGATCGGAGAACTGCTACTTCTAGAGGCGTCATCGTGGTTCCATGGTGTAATGGTTAGCACTCTGGACTCTGAATCCAGCGATCCGAGTTCAAATCTCGGTGGGACCTGACTTATTATAGCAACCTAAGACTACTATAAACCGTAACATTATCCAACGCAAGAGTTAAATGAAGATAAACGTTGTTGTGCGTTACTTCACCCTTTATTTTACACGGCAACAATAATGGGGTTTTTTTGCACACCTTCATCATTCGTCCACAGTTCTGGTCAGGTCGGTCTTGACCACCTGTCCGTCTCTCCGTCCCCTCAGACCTGCCACGTAGACCTGAGGTCTGGGCACGCCGCTCTCGCCATCTCTCTTACTCTGACAGGCGGCGTCCTTCGGCGGCCAGGTCTGGGTGACGTTTTCCCGCCTCATGTGGCTCAGATCCGTCTGCGCTGAGTGTGTCGCTTTGGTGCGGAGATCAGCCTGGGATTACAAAACCTTTATTTGTCATTAAATTAACATGGTTGTGTTTGTCAGAAACACATTGAAATCAGCCTTTCCTTAACACGCCTGGCTGCAGTTGACTGAACTTTGCTGCCCTCTAATGTACGCTGTCAGTACAACAACGTGGGGTGAGACGCACTTTAACAGGTGTACGGAAATATATATGTGAGCAACAGATGCCCACACAGTGTCTCAGATGAAAAGGAGATGCTGTCAGAAGTGGGATTCGAACCCACGCCTCCAGGGGAGACTGCGACCTGAACGCAGCGCCTTAGACCGCTCGGCCATCCTGACTGTATGTGTACATGAAATTTATCACTTTCAGAGATTACAAATATCTCACAATCAAGACAAAACAACCTGTGTGAGCTGGAAAAACAAAAAAAAACACAGCGCTAACCCCAGTAATTATCTTGGCTGTTGTTTGATGCCATGAAAGGGAAAATAATGATAACAACACTCATAGATTGTGTGTTTATTTTTGTGTGTCAGGCTCACCAGCTTCATGGCTTGTCGTCGCAGCTCCCACTCGTTCCACTCGTACGACCTGACGATGTCGGTCTCCGTCGGGTGGACGTCGGTCTGCGTGCCGCTCTCACACTTGGTGATGGACTTCACCAGTAAAGTCTCTCCTGGCTGCAACTGCAACGCCGCGAGTCAGAAACGGACGTCGAGAGCGTTATTCTCAGCGCGACCAGCAGATGGAGCCACAGCGCCGAAAACCTAACGTCGGCGGCTTTTAATAAAACGCACACCTCAGCGTTTGGAACGACGCAGGAGAGCTGCTGGTGGAGCTTGAGGAGCTGGATGAGTTCAGGAGACGTCTTGGCTTTGTTTTCCACCTTTGCGATGAAGTCGTCTGGACGGGAGGAGAACTCCAAGGCGGCTCTTTTGGAGCTGAAAACATAAAGCTTCTCTTTGTGTTTCAGGACCCCGATGTGTGGATTACCTGCAAGACGAGCGCAAAGTTCAAAAGATAAATAATTTAACATAAGTACAGGAGGTACAGGCTGACAGGAATCGTGTTATATCACATATATACGTGGATAAGATCTTCTCCCTGCGTGGATGTATAATGAGAACAGCACCTGGAAGTAGAAGCCCGTCTCTGCTCACAAGTGTGTGGCCACACAGTCCGTTATACTGCAGCACCAGATCAGTGAAACCGGTCGTGGTTTCAGGCCAGAGCCACTCCTGAGTCTTCACCTCCGCTGGAATGATCCGCTCGCCTGGAAGACGCAACCGAGAAAAAAAAATCTCAGCTCAGCACCGATGAGGTCAGACCACGTGACTCTCCGTCTCATTCCTGTATCTGTCGGAGACGTCGGCCGTACCCGAAGTCTCGGCCATCCTCTGTTCGTCCGTCTTCGCCTCCGTGTCCTCCAGCAGGACGTCCAAAGCAGCCTCGGAGAAACCGTGGGCCTGAGAGGCGAGGAAGGGCTGCAGACTGAGCGAGATGTTCCCGAGGATGCTCAGCAGCTCCGCCTCGTCCCCAAGCCCAGACCACAGCTGTGACAGGGCCTTGAACATCGGCTGAAAGACACGCGCGAGACGTTACGATAATAAGGGCTGCAGAAGTAACAACAAATTCTAACAAATGTGTCACGGGACGAGAGCGACCGCCACACTCACAAACACCGTTGCGGTGGGTACAGCTGTCTTTGCTTTCACGGTTTCTTTCAGCAGCTTCATCTGCGACGAGAGCTCCGCCTGCAGCAGCTCCACGTGCCTGGTGCACACTCCCGCATCAGCCTGGTGGCGAAGGGGAAACACGCTTTACTTTCTTTAACGTCTCCCTCGGGGGTCAAACACCTGACTTCTCCTGTTCTCAACACGACTCTGTTGAAGACAATCGCACTAACCAGTAAGATTTTGAGGAAGGCTTCGTGCTGCCTGACGTTGTAGAGAGCCTGTTTGAGGAGGACGGTGGGCGCGTCGCGTCCTCCGGGCCGACCGCCGGCGTCCGTTAGCTTCTCCAGCACGGCGGTGTATTTCTGCACCAGACTCTGCGTTGCACCCAGCTCCTTTTCTATGCGTTCGCCGACGGCTGGAAGAGTTTCGCTCAGAGCTGCAGGCACTGCAGAGAGAAGGGAAAAGGAATTAGAACCTGATCTGATGACGCCACGGAGCGTGAGGAGATACTTACAGCTCCTCTGATCCGATCACACACACACATTATATCATCTCACCACACCTAACAGTGGAACTAGCACGTCAGTAAGATGGTGCTCTGTACTTAGATGGCGGAGCTCGCTCTCCTCTTCTCCCTTCCGGCCGGCTTTGTTGAAGAGTCGGATCCCGGTGACGATCATGGCGAGCTCGCTGAGCTGCTGCTCCTTGTCCCGCTTTAAGAGCACCATGAAGGTCCCCAGCTCAGCGGGGGGGAAGACGCTCTGCAGGGCGGCTGGGACAAAGACAAAGGCATTTTTACAGAGATGAGTGACTCGTGGCTCCCACGAGTGAAGCGACAGGCTCGGCTGGTGCCGCACAGGGAACTGGAACATCACCAGCGACTCGTTAAAATACGTGGCCCTTCCCTTTACCCTACGTTCCAACACGATGCTGTCACCGGACACCGACCTACTGCGGCGCCTCGGAAACTGCGACAGGACAAACCTGCGGCCTCTTGCTCCACGTCGACCTGTGTGGGCGAGCCCATGCCGGAGCGCAGAAGGACGTAGGCGATGATTTTCCGGTACAGAGCGTCCAGTTCCTCCCGTGTTTTCCCCCTGCTGTCCGTGATCTCTCTGCTGGCCGGGCTGAGCCGGGACTCCAGCGCCCGGTGGAGCTCGTCCAGAAACTCACCTGCGCAAAACGCACAAGGTTACGGTTCACATTGTAACCTGCACATTTTTTGTTGAGCGGGAATATGACGTACACACACACACACATCAACATCAGTGATCACTTACGTCTGGAGGTGTAATTCATATCAAAGTGCACCTGCATTTTGATGGTGTCAAGGGCCGGGCTGCATCTCTCCGTCAGTTTCTCCACACACAGCTGTGGTATATTATATATAATATATAATATTGCAGAATAGAAACAGGCTGGTTTAAGTTGAACCACACTGAGCTCATGTCCTCTGTATCGTTTATTATTGTATTATTATTGTATGTGTTTATTATTTGATATACTACACTTTATACAGTGTGGACATGGTGTAACACAAACCTTACAGTCATTATTATTCCGCAGTTAACTAAATAAACATTTAAGAGGAAAAAGCAACTCACCTCCTCAAGTTTCTGCACGTCTTGTTTGGTCAGTGTCCGGTCAACGTTGAAGCCATTTCTCGGGTCCAAAATAACAGTTTTCACCTAAAAAACAATAATAAATAAAACATAAATAAATAAAACACTAAAACAATATTTCACTCCGATAAAAAATCTTCTAAAAAAATACGTTTCTTGCTTTACAATTGTATATCACAACCTTCAGCACACGACTTATCGTTTTAATTAAACGTGCGCTTCGATATGAAAGTTTAAAATCGACTTTTACGGCCTCGCAGCTGCGGAGCGTTAGCTGTTAGCATAAGCTAACGCTAGTTAGCGAGCTAGCTTGACGGGCAGCAGGTGAGTTCGTTTCGCTCACCGTGAACGCCACCAAAGTGTCGGACACCACGTGCTCCCGGGCGGCGCACTGCTGCGCCACCGCACGGATGATGCGTTTAATCACGCTTTCTGCGTGAGGCCGAGACATTTTTTTTAAATTTTTTTTTAATCCACCGACACAGAGCCACCGGAGTGGATTTGTTGGTAGCCGGTTGCCATGGGAACGGCGCGACGCGACAGCGCGCCGCTCGACGGCGCTAAAAATCCAGCCACGCGTTTCCGCCTTTTCATTTACAATAACAAACTTTAAATAGGCAACTATTTATAATATACTAATAAACCAATACATGTTAAATGTTAAACTTCCTCCGTTATATATTTACTTCACGCTGCTGCAGTGAAACTCCACGAACAATTAAAAAAAAAGGGCCAAGTCAACACGTCGAGATTAAAATATTTATTATAAAAAAAACAGACGTGACGGTTCGGTTGAGCGATTGCCAGACTCGGTCCAGACTCACGGTACATTCAGAGGAGGAGGCGGCTCACAGAAATGTACAAAAGAAAAAAAAAAAGAATAAGAGTATACATGCAAAAGAATAATTTACATGCAACAAATCATTTCATGCACAAAAAAGAATAAATACACAGGGTTGAGGGAAGGCTTTTTCCATAACGCATGGTAATGGGATGAACACAGTCATTTTGGCACCACTGGAATCCCTTACAGAAATAAAACATTACTGCGCAAGTGTAAAAAAAAAAATAAATCCCAACACAACCAACATTCTCAGAGAAGAACAATATTTACAAAAACACCGCACACAAAAATATTCAGGAGATTTTCAACTTTACACAGCAAACACTGCAGCAGTAGCGTCTAACATCATCCAGCAGACCGGTGCTGTAATTCACATTATTTACAGTGGACACAAACCTTCACCCACAGAAAGACGACTCAGGTGGAGAACCAACCTCACGTCCCACAAACTCTCCCTCTCCTCCTCTGCAGATGACATGACCTGTACTTCTGCTTCGACTCGAGTCCCAACGCACCAAAAAAAAAAAAAAAAGATCATTCGTTATAGCAAATTTACTTTAAAAATGGTATAAATATAACTTGATATTAGGTCAATATAAACATATACACTGAGAGTCAGCACAGTGAAACTTCTACATGTCCCTTAAACTGCTTATTTTGGACGCACGGTTAGACATCGATTAAAGACCAGCTTCAATTCTCGTCTCCGGGGCACAGACCTGACCCGTCTCCGTCGTGACGCACACAAACGCACAAACGGCGACAAAGATTTTCAGGCCTGAAGGACGCGACAACAGTTTCAGTGTTGGTCCTTTGACTTACACGGAGCAGTTTATATTAGTGTAATATTTTCCTTTTTCAGAAAAACACGAATGTAATAGACTTAAATTCTCAGGACACAGACATACAAAGACAGTTAAAAAAGGAGACTTGATGACAAACACTCATTTCATCCTCGCCGTCCTCGATGGAGCGGAGCGAGACAGGAAGTGAGAGCTCACAAGTGGAGATCCACGACGACAGAAGACAAATATATAAAAAAAAAAAAAAAGGGTCATCGTGGCTCAGACCGGCCTGTGTGTATTGCACTCAGAAACACTTCCTGAGGACGATCTGCGGGCCGAACTCGCAGTACTCTTCCTGCGTGATCCACGCCGAGTCGAAGGAGGGCAGGTTGGCCAGCACCGCCCCCCCGCTCCACACCGAGAAGTCCCTGTCTCTGGGGCTGGTGACGCGGACCCCCATGTCGGCGGCCGGCACCAGGCCCCTGATCTCAGCCTGGAGACGCTCAGGCAGGCCGGGCAGCAGCGTGTTCCCACCTTCAGCCAGAAACCAAAAAAAAAAGTGATTTAGTGAAGGTGCGTTTGATTTGTTGGCACAGCTGCAGCGCAGCTTCCAGCCGTCAGGACTGTTGCGTAACACCTTAACGCAAACCAGCTGGTACCTGACAGCACAATGTTTCCCAGGAGGCAGCGCCGCAGGTCTATGTCTGAGACCAGGATCGACTTGAAGACGCTCTCGTGCATCCCGTAATGGTCCCGTCCAATCAGCTCGGGTTTAAACAGAATCTCGGGGGCCCTGGATGAGGCGGGAGGGAGGCGGTCACGTAACAGTCGGCTGCCCGGTCCAAAAAAAAAAAAACAAACGCTTCTCACATCTGTCCCTCACGTGTGAGAAACGTGAAGGTGGAATATCTCTGCTCCTTAAAAAAACGGTTTGACCAACGTCTGCGCTTTCACGACAAACCTGCATTTTGCTTTTAAAATTCCCGTCCGGAGCGGGACACGACGTTCCCGTTACCTGAACCGCTCGGTGCCGAGGGTGACGACCTGCCCGTCGGGCATGGTGTAGTGCATCTCCTGGCTGGAGGAGCCCCCCCGGGTCAGCTGGGCTTCGTAGTCCAGAGCCACGCAGCAGCACTTCTCCTTCATCTCCCTCACGATCTCCACCTCGGCCGTGGTGCGCATGCTCACGCCCTGCTCCTGCAGGAGCTGTACACACAACGAAAGCCGTTCGACAACAACAACATCCCACTAGCTCTTATTTTGACCCTTAAGAACATGGCTGATATTTTGTTTAGTGTCAAAAAAAAAAAAAAAGCTGATAGACCAAAAATGTCTCGTCTGCTCTGTGGCTCTCAGCCCATCCAGGAAAGAAAAGCTCATAATAGTTTGAAAAAGGCTCAGTAATTTCCTGTTGCATTTATTGGGGACTGTTTTTTTTTCTTGCTGTGGATTAGTCCATATTTAGAGCACTAGGGGGGGGTGGGGACATGTGGGACTGAGTCAAAATAAACTGCAGCGTTCACGTCACTTAATGTGCTGAGTTTTTAAAAAACTAAAAAACTGTGTTTGGCTCCGCCGACCACCGGGAACTCTGACATCACCGCCTACCTTTCTGAGCTGCAGCGTGACGTCGGCACCGGCCAGAGGGAAGCGCTGCACGGCGTGAGGCAGACTGTAGCCCTCGAACACAGGCACGCTGTGGCTCACGCCGTCCCCGGAGTCAAACACCACCCCTGCCGGGAAACGGGAGATTTACTCCGATTTATCAGCAAAAGCAAAAAAACCTCCAAAAAAAAAAACAAACGCTGGACTCGTCAGGCGAGCAGGTTACCGGTGGTTCTGCCCGCGGCGTAAAGCGCCAGCACGGCCTGCATGGCCACGTAGGTGAGGGGGACGCAGAAGCACTCGAACATGATCTCCACCGCGCGCTGGCGGTTCTCCAGGGGCGTCATGGCCGCCTCGGTCAGGAGAACGGGGTGATCCTCCGGATCCGCGCGCAGCTGCTGGAAGGCGTGGTGCCAAATCTAAAAAAAAAAGGCCCAAACGGTTCGGATTGGAGATTTGGTTTCCCCAGGGTTCCTCAGGAGAACGGGAGCGCTCACCTTCTCCATGTCGTCCCAGTTCCGAACGATCCCGTTCTTTATGGGGCGTTTCAGAGCCAGGACGCCTCGCATGTGCTGAGCCTCGCTCCCAATGTACATCTCCCTTTCAAAGTTGCCATTCATCACTTCCTGCGAGGACGAACCACAGCATCAGAGAGGCTGGCTTGATGCAGCGCCCCATTCTTTTTTTTTTTTTTTTTTCTCCCCTCTAACACTCCAGGTTAATAACTGCGGCGAGACTGAGCCCTCACCTCGTATTTTGGCGTTCCAATAATGGTTGGGAATACGACGTTTGGACGGTCTTGATCTGCAAATCCTGCTTTCATCAAACCGGACCCGGTGTCCAGGACGATGGGGGTGCTGAAATCAATCATCTGCAATCACACGGTGGAAAAAAGGTCAGTTAGCCTAGCTTAGCATTAAGACTCCACCTCCACGTCCCCTCTTCTCGTCTCAGAAACAAAAGTTGAACACTCAAATGTGTAAATGTAGCGTAACCTGTCTGGCGCCGACGTCGAGCTGGGCCTCAGTCCCAGGCGACCCGGAGCCCGACGTCCTCCGAACGCCACCAGCCCGGTCAAACTCCAGCGGCCGTGGATGTGGGCGCTGCCTGAGGAAGACGAGGTCTGGATGTCCACCGCTGGGGGTGAATCTGTCCGCAGCACGCAGTCCACTGACAAATCCTCTTCATCTTCAGCGGTCGGCCGCTCTAACTGCAGCACGTATTTCTCCGGGAGGAGGAGGAGGCGGCGGCGGTTGTTGTTGTTGTTGTTGAGCTGTTCGTTTACGTCCGGATCGAGAAAGATGGCCGGAGCGACATTCTCTGGCACGGGGTCGAGTCGCGCAAAACCCGGATCCTGAGCTGGACTCGGCGGCTCGGTGGAATGAGGAGTTTCTGGCTGGGCGAGGTCGGCGTTCGCAGGGAGGGAAGCTTTACTTGGCGCAGGCTCAGGAGGGAGGAGGGTTTCTCCACCCGGGTCAAACACGCCATCATCCAGCCTCATGTCAGGACTCAGAGGAGCGTCTGCTGCTCTTTGTGATTCCTCCCCGCAGACGCATCCCTGAGGTTGGACTTCCAGCTCTTGCGTCCAATCAGAGGCGCCGTTCAAGGCGCCAGACGGCGCCGACTCAGGACAAGTGAGACCTGGACTTTGAGGAGCAGCACCAGGAAGCGATTGAGCCTCGCACGCGTCCTGGTTCTGGTCCGAAGCGTCGGAGCGCGTTCTCCTGACGCAGCTCTGGGACAGCAGCTCCTCGCAGAGCGCTCGGTCCTCCTCGCTCTCGCTCGTGGCCTTGTCCATTATCCAACACTTGACAACCTTTGCGGCTCCGTCCCGTTTCTTCACAGCACGCTCCGCGTCCAGACTCCTCTCCAGCTTCTCCACCTCCCGTTTCTCCTTTTCCACTTGTAAGCGGAAAGCCTCCCTCTCTTCGTTCCCGCTCGGCGACGGTTTGCTCGCCGGGGGTTGGTCGTCGGGGTTTTCTCGCCGGAGCTCGCGGAGCTTCAGGTTCTCCTTGGCGATCAGCTCGTCCAGAACGTGGACCATCCTCAGCTCCGTCAGCAGGTCCGGCCCGGTGTGAAACGCCGCTGCTTCTGTTGCAGCAGCGTCGGCGCCCTTCGCCTGCAGATTTAGTCCATTGCGGTTCGTCGAGGCCGCGGGACTCTGCGGGGTCGAGGTCGTCGGCTTCAGACAGCTTTAACAACGAGCAGAGGCAGATACATCATCGTGAACGTTTGTTCTCCAGCTGTCCACAGATGAGACGGCATTCAACACGTACCGCGCCGACCGGGTCCTCGCTGTCCCACGGAGGCCACGGCGACCTGACCTCTGACCTCAGCAGGGCCTCCAGCAGGGCCTCCTGAGCCAGGACCTTTTCTTCCTCCTGCGCAGACACAAACGATCGCATCAAGTCCGAAACACCGGCAGCCCGCTGTTGCAGATGAACATGATCTCACCTCCAGTATTTCATCAGTCCTGCCCAGGATCTCCTCCACCTCCCGCAGACCCTCCTGCTCCCTCTCATCCCAGTCCTCCTGGGAGATATCGACCACACTGCAGGGGAAAAAAGGGCCATTCCTGTTACTCTGTAATCTAATCTAATCTGAGGCAAGAACAGGGAAATGGTGATGAGGAATTCTTGAGCATGCAGCAGTCACCTAAGGTCACATGTTCATTTAGAAAAAGTCCAGCCGAGGACTGAAGGTGCAAAGTTTCACATTCACAATGAATTAGCTGGAAATCCTTTTCAACCAAGGCCCAGCATACCTGTACAGGTATTTCCAGTTATTTGGGCTCATCATGACATGATGCATTGTTCGCCGGATTCCTCAATTCAATTAAAAAGACGGGGGGTTGTCAATCAAACGGTCGGCACACGCCCACACAGCACCTGGTCTCACCTGCGTGTGAACAATGCGTGTGCAGGTGCTGCTGGAAACATTTAGCACATTTATAAGCTGCAGCTTTCAATATTCAAAACAGGAGCATTACCCGTCCGCAGGGTGCTGGTTCTGGTCGTGGAGGTCGTAGGAATCCCAGAGCAGAGTCGGGACGCCCTCCGTGGTGCAGACCGACTTGTCTCCCGCGTCTGCGATGGTGCTGGAGAGGATGTTGCCGACGGGACAGAACTCCGGATCCTCCAGACTGCTCTGCGAACGCAGCGTCCAGTCGCCGTCCGCAGTCGCCTCCGACTCCGCGGGCTCGTCTCCAGACACGGGCGCCTTCTTCTGCGGCGTGGCGTTGTGCGTGATGGTGACGGTGTAGGAGTTCTCCAGGTCGTCCACCGGCAGGCTGAGCCAGGGGTTGCTGGGCGGCGCCGCCGAGCGCTTCACTTTGATCTCCAAGTTGAGGGAATCCCCGCTGACTTTGGGGATGATGTGGATCCTGGCCCCGGAGGAGTTTCCCACGAAGTCCAGCTCCTCGGGATCCGAAACGCTGGAGACGTTCTCTCTGTGGATCCGAGGGTGGCTCGCCGCAGGTCTCACGAAATCCCCGGTCCCGGCCGACGGGGGCAGACCTTCTGCGCCTCCCCTCCCTCCCCAGGCCTCCGGCTGGCCGCTCCCCGCTCCGTCGAAACCCGAGTCGAAGGAGCTGAGGGACGGGGGTTTGCACTCGGCCGACGCCACCGCGATCGAGCGCTGCGTCCCCAGGAGACGGGCCTCCTGCTTCCCGCTGTCGCGCTGAGCGACGTCCGACTCGTCTCGGCCGTCCCGGACGTCCCCGGCCGTCCCGTTTGTCACGCCGTCAGCGGGCGACAGATTTACACGACTGCTCTGAAACAACTCGTACTGCCACTGTAAGGCCTGCTGGAGGTGACCCACCGACACCGGGCCCGAAGAGATGAGAAGTTTCCTCAGGGTCATGCACCTGATGAGGAAAAGAAAGAAAAAACAAACCTGTAAGGTTCGGACATTTTGCGAGCAGAAGGTTCTGGATGGAATCAAACTCCCTCCCACCGCTCGGACATCTGCCCGCCCGCCCGCCGGACCGCCTCGTCGGGGATGGCGTGAGACAGACGAGCCAGAAGAACCAGCTCGTCCAAATCCGGCGGGGGGTTCTTCTTCAGGAAAGCGGACAGCTTGCGCCTCCACGCGGGGACCATCCCCCAGGTCCTCCTTCTCGTCTGAGGCGGCGCGTGAACGCCGGACAGCAGCTCCTGGAGGAAGTTCTCGCAGAGCGCCAGGCCGTACCAGCTGCTGGCCTGGAAGAGCAGGGGGGACAGGGTCGTGACGCGTGAACGCAGCGGCGCTGAAGCTCCAAGCGACTTGCCTTGAAGCAGCTTGCCTTGTTGAAGCAGCGGTGGTAGCTGCTCACTGCTCGGAGCGTGTGCAGGACGGCGTGCACGGCGGAGCGCAGCTTCTCCTTCAGCCTCTGCAGATCCACGACCCAGCGCTCCCTGCTGCGGCCGGACGTCGGCAGGACGTCCGCCAGCGCGCGGATCACGTCGTCAGCGCCGCAAACGAGCGCCTGACGGCGGGAGGGGGGCGTGATGTCAGCGGACATGTGACCACCATCAACTGAACCACACTAAACAGGCTGCGTGTGACAAAGTTAACAGGAGTACCATGGCAGGAGCGTGAACGGACGCCTCAAAGTGGGACACCAGCGCCCCGGCCTCTGCAGCGTCCCGGGCTATCTCCACTCTGTAAGGGTGGAGCTTCTCCTGGAACAGAGCCTCCATCTGCTCCGTGATCTGCGGGGGGGGGGGAACCAGCGGATTGTAGCCGCGTTATGAAGCGAACCCAGCGAGCGAGGAGCGAGGCGGTGCCGCCGCCGCCGCCGCCGACTCACCTGCAGCGCATCCGCTCGCAGCCGGAAGAGCTGCAGCTGCTGCCACAGCAGCTCCACCTTCTCCACCGCAGCAGTTATCCTGTCAAACGCAAAAAAAAAAAAAAAAACTCACAGGGGCCGTCGTCGCTGCAACTTTTCATGTTTACCGAGAGACTTTTATTAATTTAAAACAGGCGAGACTTGGCAGACTCACAAACATTCCTCAGCCGACAAAAGACCTCGTGAGCGAAACTCACGTTACCCGTTGTGCAACACAGCGGCGCTGCAGCATTGTTGTGAGGAACGCGCGGGAAGCGTTCTCACGGGGGGGATTAAGAAGACGAAGGCGCACGCCGCGGTACCTGCTGTGGTTCTGCAGCATGTCGGAGGCGGTGCGGACGAAGAGGGCGGTGCCGGCCATGTCCTGGTAGCACGGCTCCTTCTCGGGGCAGCGCAGCTTCTCCACCACGCTGTCACAGCGCCTCAGCAGCTCGTCCAGCCCCAGCTCCCTGCACCGGCATTAACAGACACTTTAACAGGAAACAAGGGTGACGTGTGTGTGTGTGTGTGTGTGTGTGTGTGTCATCCGCAGCGCGACAAATGTGTGCGCACACGGGAAACAAACGAACCTGCGGAGATGTGGAGCCTCAGACAGAGACAAGGAGAGCACACTGGTATTTATAACCTCACCACACAGGTGGCACCGCATTACCTTAATGACATGACCCCCACACACACACACACACACAGGCTGCAGGCAGAGAGGGAGGGGTCGTCTTACACACTTCAGCTCTCTGAATGTTTAAACAATGTGATGAGTCATTGTGTTTTTTGAACAATAGAGGCTGATTTCACTGGAGTTTGACTCATTCTACAGTCTGGGGACTTCATTTGACAGGATGAAGTACAGTTGCCCTGCGGCCTGACCTCCTGAGCTGCTGGAACTTGGCCTCCTTGGTGGAGCAGAGGTGTCGGGGCTCTCCGCAGGTGGAGGACAGCGGCAGCCGGGACAGATCCTGCAGGGCGGAGATGCAGGAGGGCAGCCGCTGCACCACCGACAGGAACTCCTGCACAAACGCATCGATCTCCTGCAGGGAGGGGGGGGTGAGATGTTTCATGATTTGTGCTCAACAGAGGCGGCCGCCGTCACTCGACACCACCCCCCACCACCACCACCACCACCCCCCAGTGCAGATTGTGTGGGTGCATCCTAAATAGGTCTCCTGTAGGCGGGGAGCTGCTGCGCTTAATGAATCCTATAATCACAGCCAAACGCCCCAGTTTAACCAGAGTGAATGTGTGATGGGTGTGTGTGTGTGTGTGTGTGTGTGTGTGTGTCAGGGGGGGCTTTCACTTGCTAATCAGGTCAGCTGATTACACCAGGCGTTCACCAAGGTAACAAACAATAGACGCGGGTCGCTTGGTCGGATCCTCTGAATGGACCCGCGGATGAAAAGATGTTCTGACTACAACACACACACACACACACACACACACACACACACACACACACACACACACACACACAGTGCTACTTTGTGTTGAGCCCTCTGACGGATCATGAGACCGTGTCGGAGGTTTTGCTTTGAATCCGACACAGACGGTTGTGTGTTTCACAAACACGCCCGCTCACACCGGCTCACGTACGGACGGACGGACGGACGGACGCCAACTGGGAGCGAATAACCGTCCGACCACGTGATTGCGCGCGTGCACAAAACAAAACGTTAAACGATGACGACCTGCTGCAGCTCACCTTGATGAAGGCCACCCAGCTCTGGTGACAGTAGATGAGGTAGCCCCCGAGCGACGGCGTCAGCTGGCTGCGGTCCACGTGGTTGGAGAGCTCGGGGATTTCCTTCAGCAGGACTTTCTGCAGGAGACGAAACCAAGTCAAACCAAGAAACGCAGACGCAGAAGCCGGCGGCCGCGGGGGCTCGTCCACCTTGAACGGAGCGGGTCGAGACTTGGCCGGAGCCAGCAGCTTCAGCAGCAGCTTCACCGCCTCCTTCTTCCTGGGCTGGATCACGTAAAGGCTGTGGACCGTCCGCTTGTGCAGCTGGAAGAGAAGAGGCCCGAGGGGAAAATGAGCAGACAAGTCGTATTCTGACATTACCCGTACGCGGGGCCCACTT
Source organism: Psettodes erumei (assembly GCA_016785225.1). Taxonomy (NCBI): domain Eukaryota; kingdom Metazoa; phylum Chordata; class Actinopteri; order Pleuronectiformes; family Psettodidae; genus Psettodes; species Psettodes erumei. Next base: position 436,971 of record JAFBJZ010000239.1, on the reverse strand, counting down.
CCTGTTTGTGTCTGACCCGCCCTGCTCGATACGCGATGGATTAATGTCCACACCCTCCGTTTTCTGACCCAATTTAAACCTAATCCAGGGCCCAGACCTCAGATCTCATCGGTTCTGATAAATGAGCTCACGAATGGAGGCGCGCATGCCAGACATTTTTCAGGCCTCGTACAGCAGATGGTCGACAGCGGGCCGACCCGTTACCGAGTCCCCATGCATGAAAAGGAAATCCAAAACGCAGCTCTTCCACACTTTCTGATTAAAACTCATTTCCTGAAGCTGAGATTTGTACATAATGATTCAGCGTGGATGTATGTATAAAACATAAACCTGTCAGAAATGTTATTCATCTTTGAAATAAATCAAAACTGAGGTCACATCCAGTTCCAGCGGACGATCGAGCGATGATAATCTCACATTTTCCCTCTCGGCAGTTTGTAATCACGACAGGAAATGCAGGAACACGTCGGCACGCGCTCTGACGTCAGGCCAGCAACTACAACCACACAACCCGTAAGTACGCACACATAACTGGGCTCAGCTCATGAGGTTTCTCTGAGGCGCTTCTATTAAATAACACAACATGTGACCAGCCACGCATGTGACCCCCCCCACCACCCTCGACACACACACACACACACACACACACACACACACACAGAGGAATTCTACAATGAGCGCCACCGACGGATCGGGTTAGACCCACGTTACGCAAGTCTGCGAGAAGCTGCTTCACCCGTCATGGGTCCGAGTGCAGGGGACCGACTCGTGTATAATTAAAGCCCCAACCTGCACCGTGCACCCCACACACACACACACACAGGTAACCACAAACCAGCTGCCCTCGTCGTTCTGCAGAATGAGCGCTGCATTCTGGGAAACTTTCTGCTGCAGCCAATTATAGAAAAACCTGATCATCATCATCATCATCATCATCATCATGGCGGTCACCTCGAGCAGGAGCAGCGTCTCGCCGATGAACCTGGTGGTCTGGAGCGAGGCCTGCCTCAGATCAGCCACCACGGACACCAAGCTCTCCTGCTCCTGCTTCTTCTTGCTGTGGAAGGAACAACAAGCCATGACTGCAAACACACACACACACACACACACACACGTGTACACAACAGGCTCTGACTCCACGCACTTGTGCAGGCACAGAAAGTAATTTATGAAGTCGGCCACTTCTGCTTTGCTGAGGTCTGAGGAGAGTCTGGCCTGCGCGTCCGCCGGGAACACGATCAGAGGGCAGCCGTGCTGATCGAACGCACCTGTGCACAAAAAATAAAACACAAACAGGTGTTCAGGTTTGGCATGTTCCCCATCCCATGACGTCAGCGCTGACCATATGAAACAACAACAACAACAGGGATGAACGTGTACCTGGGAACAACACGGCTCCTGAGTTGAGCACGTGATCGGCGGGCAGGGGCGGGGAGGGGGAACACTCCTGCTCCGACCCCGGGACGTCTGAGATATTTGGAGGAAGCGATTATTATTGTAAAAAAAAAAAAAAAAAGCCCACAAGAATTTCCATCAGCCCCGGCTTATGTGACCGCTGGAGGAACCGAGCCAGAACCGGTCCAGAAGGGCGTTGAACCATCAAAACTTGTTGGGTTTTTTTCCCGGAAAACACGCAATTTAGCGCCACATCGAGTCAGCTGACGCAGGTCGCGCTGCACTTACCCCCACCGCCACTTACCTGTTGTGCGTCGGCTCATCTCGGTTTCGTCCTGCAACAACTTCCCTCTCCCCGCGCTGTGAAAGCGAACCTCTCCCCTCTCCCCCGAACCGCAGAACTTTCAGAACCGTGGAGCACTTCTTCTTTTTCTCTTTTTAACGGGGCGCTGGAGCACGGGACCGGCTGGAGCGCGGCTGCTCGCCGCCGAGCTCCGCCATGTTGCGCCCGTTCGGCGGCGTCTGTGTGTGTGTGTGTGTGTGTGTGTGTGTGTGTGTGTGTGTGTGTGTGAGAGAGAGAGCGTACCCGGCTGCCGGGGATGCCGCTTGGGTCATTTATAAAGTGGAGAGGGCGGAGGGACCGGTCCGACCGCCTCCAACACCGAGCACGGACCTAGTTAACAAACTACCGCGGTTCAATGCATCTCCATTTTTTAAACTATATGTCACTCTGTAGAGTATACATGCAAAATAATTAACTTCATTATGATTAATTAATGTTTGAACACTATTTAAAAACTGTGCCCCGGTCTTTTGCTGCCCTCTAGCGGACGTAGTGAGTACGACAAAGTGGGGACCGGCAGGACAGGTGAGACGCGTTGCTTCCCGCGTGCTTCCGCGACCAAACAAAGGCCACGCCCACTATTTGGAGGCGTCAGTTTAAATGTTGATTATGAATCAGGAGAAAAGGAGATGCTGTCAGAAGTGGGATTCGAACCCACGCCTCCAGGGGAGACTGCGACCTGAACGCAGCGCCTTAGACCGCTCGGCCATCCTGACTGCGTGACGATACAGGATTCACGGTGGTAGGTAAATGTGCATAATAATTACACAATTATATGCCTGGGATACATTATCTATTATTGAACTTCATGTATTGTTGAGTACCTCACCTGTTGTGTTGCCGGGGGTTATTATCTTCTTCCTTGTCTCTCTGGCGAGGACGAGCGTCTCCAGACGTCCTCCTCACCTGCTCATCCTGAACATCACCTGAATCGTTTTAATGATTTCATTGAGAAATGCACTTTATTCTTTGGAGAGCGGCCCTTGTCTCACTAAAAAATAATCTGGTGTGACAACATTAATTGGTTGATAAAGGAGATGATTACGTATTTCAATATGGTATCTAAATGCACGTAAGTCCTGACTGTTTGACAAGAAAGTGACCACTTACATCTCAACTGGACAGGTTGGTTTATCTCAGGAAATAAATAAGGTTCTCAGCTACTCGACTCGATAATCACAACTGGTGGGTGGTTTATCACAAAATGGTCACGTTCTCACCCCGTAAATGTATTAAGACTTCAAAAACCAGGTCCCACCGAGATTTGAACTCGGATCGCTGGATTCAGAGTCCAGAGTGCTAACCATTACACCATGGAACCATGTGATGGCAAAGGTTCTCAGCTGCTCGACTCGCTGATCACAAACGGTGGATGACTGTGTCCTAAATGGTTCAAGTCCTATAAATGTATCAAGAGTCAGGTTTAGGTGTGGTGAAAAAGCTTGTTGTCAGAAGTGGGATTCGAACCCACGCCTCCAGGGGAGACTGCGACCTGAACGCAGCGCCTTAGACCGCTCGGCCATCCTGACTGCATAGGTGACATTTTTTCACCTTTTTTTCAAAATTTTGCTCAATAGACGACCACAAAGATCAGAGAACAGATGTAGTCACCTGAGGTGTACGACAAATAGGAAAAAAAAAGTTTAAAAAAAATTCACATGTACAGTCAGGATGGCCGAGCGGTCTAAGGCGCTGCGTTCAGGTCGCAGTCTCCCCTGGAGGCGTGGGTTCGAATCCCACTTCTGACAGCATCAACTTTTCATCTGAGAGACAGTCATGTTGAGATCTGTACAACATTATATTATCAGATACTATAGTATAAGTACTCTGTTCATTAGATAAAAGAGCTTCTTGCTGTGGTTCCATGGTGTAATGGTTAGCACTCTGGACTTTGAATCCAGTGATCCGAGTTCAAGTCTCGGTGGGACCTTTAGCAAACAGTCAAACCTGTAATAATAACATTATTATTGTTGTTTTTAAATTGACCTCGTTTATTGACCTTGGGTGATTTCAAAGCACTGATAAATAATATGTATTATTGTTGTTATCATTAGGTCATTAACTGAAAAGACCAGATTTATTCCACAGCAGACTTTGCCCTGAACCCAGCTCCGTCCTGACTGTTTGACAAGAAAGTGACCACTTACATCTAAACTGGACATGTTGGTTTATCTCAGGAAATAAATAAGGTCCCACCGAGAGTTGAACTCGGATCGCTGGATTCAGAGTCCAGAGTGCTAACCATTACACCATGGAACCATGCAATGACAAAGGTTCTCAGGTGCTCGACTTACTAATGACAACTGGTGGGTGGTTTATCACAAAGTGGTCACGTTCTAGTCCTGTAAAACTGGGGACTAGAACATTAAGACTTTCAAAAACAGGTCCCACCGAGATTTGAACTCGGATCGCTGGATTCAGAGTCCAGAGTGCTAACCATTACACCATGGAACCATTCAATGGTGACTGTTCTCAGGTACTCGACTCGCGAATCACAAACGGTGGATGACTGTGGCCTAAATGGTTCGATTCCTATAAATGTATCAAGAGTCAGGTTTAGGTGTGGTGAAAAAGCTTGTTGTCAGAAGTGGGATTCGAACCCACGCCTCCAGGGGAGACTGCGACCTGAACGCAGCGCCTTAGACCGCTCGGCCATCCTGACTATATCTTCGCTGTTTTTATTAAAGAAAAGAAAAATTATAACCATAAATACTCGAAAAAAACGAAGAGAAATCTTGCAGTGACTCTCTCAAGGCAGATTTGAAAATGGGTGCTGAAGGTTCCACTGAAATTTGAACTCAGATCACTGGAGTCCAGAGTGCTAACCATTACACCATGGAACCACAACAAGAAGCCTTTTTTTCATGAAAAAAATAAATGCAAATATACAGGTATATTAATGGATATTTTAACTGCTTAAATAATAACCCAATGAATTTAATGTTTAAATACAGGCCTATTTTTCTAAAAACAGCGACAAAAGCATAGTTAGATTTGTCTCTAATTAAATGTTTAATTTTGACACAAAATACAAAAAAGAAAACGTACCTTTAAAGTTAGCCGACGTTCAGCATTAAATAAAAACGCTAACTGACGCCACCGTAAAGAAAAGATTCGTAGTTTCGGCAGCGACGGCGTCGTAAACTACTCGGTTCCAGATCTCGTCAAAATCACGTTAATTTTCGAGATTACCGTTGCGCCGTGAGTAGCTGCCAGCTGATTGGCCGGCGACCTGCGGTGGGCGTGCCGGAGGCGTGCGCGGCACCAATCAGGGGCCGCGCTCTTCAAATGGCTGCGAGGAGTTTTCGTGGCGGTTTACGCGAAGCAGGCGGCGGAGCGCAGCGCGTCACTCTCCCCGCTCTCTGCCTTCTTCCTCCCGGGGGGAAGAAACCGCGGGCCGCCGCCTCACGTCACCATGTTCGACCGAAAGAAGCGGAACAGCGTGACGCTGAACTGCAGCCGCGACACCGAGGAGTTCAGGCGGGTGGCTCTCAGGCGAAAGGTCAAAGGTGCTGCGGTGGACTCACAAACAGGTGATTATTAAAAAGTAGATTTTAAAAAGAAAAGCCTTGTCGTGCAGTTTTGAGTAATGCATTTAATATTTAAGCCTAAAATCATCGAATAAATTTGCAGAAAAGAGCAAGATGTTAGTTGAGCGTTATTGCTGTGTGTATATTATTTTGTTTTTCATCCGACATCGGCCGTATAGAAAACAACAACGTTTAATTAATTTAGTTTTATTTATTAAAATTATTTAACTTAACTCATTAAATAACTTTATCCTCTGATTCAGCCTGGACTTTGCCTGTGTGTGTCTTGAGGCCGGGTCTTTGTCAGTTCTTCACACACACACACACACACACACACACACACACACACACACACACACACACACACACAGGCCTTTCTGTTCCCCCACTGAGGCAAAACTAATTGTTAGGTTTTGAGAAGTGCGCTTGCACCAGTGGTACTGTTAGACGCACAACTCCACAGTGTCACACGTCACTGGATGCAACACAAAAAAAAATGAAAACTTAATCCAAACTGACGCTCTGAACCTTTTCATGAAAAGAGTCTTAATTTTAAAAGAAGAGTTTGACGTTGTGCAGACAAAAAGAGAAGTGAGAAAGCAGAAGTGTCGTGAGTAGTATTGAGAAAGTGACTTCAGCCGTCTCCACATGACCCGTCACACTTCAGCAAAGTAAACTGGAAGGATTAACTTTCTCACACAAGTGATGGATAATCTTGCATAAGCGTGGAAACGAGCTGCAGGTAAGAAAACAAGCGGGTTACGCGATGTGTCAGTTGTAAGTTGTCGTGAAGTGTGACTTGTGTCTCGTGAGTATCTTTTGTTCGATCAAACACAAACCTGTGGGGACAAAAACAAATTCTCACATTCTTCAAGTCTGTTGTCGAGTCGTTGTTGTTCAACTTCACAGTCAGTAAGGTGGATTTTAAATTGCTGTCCAACAATTTATGTTATGTTTTCCTTTTAGTAGTGAGCAGTGGCGTGTGTGGCTCCTACAGCTGTGGCCGTGCTTTTGACCGGATCTCTGGATCAGAACCAAATCCCAACAAAGACTGCGCGACAAGTCCGGCAAAAAGATCTCCTCTCAAACCACAAGGCAGGTTCAAATCCAGCCCCGTACACGCAAAAACTGAACAATAAATCCCGCCTGTGCAAACTCCAGTGTCTTGACTCACTGTCATTCTCTTTGCAGTGGCCCCGAAACCCGCTCACCTCCAGAGCCCAGCGAGCGCAGGGCAGGATCCGGCCCGCGGTCCCACTGCGGGGAAACTCCCGGGCCGGCGAGTCGACACCACAGAGGAAGACCACAGGCTGAACAGAAGCTATGGACGTTCTGTTTCCTGCCTCAGCCCAGCACAGAACTCCCAGAGCTCCCCCAGTCCCATCAGAGGAGGAGGAGGAGGAGGGGGGAGCTTTTTTCTGAACGGCGTATCTGCAATCCATATCAGCTCTGCCAAACGTGCTCAAGGGAGTCCAGTTTTAGGATCTCCGAGTCCAGGAAAAAGAGGCAACTGTAGTCCACTGAGGGAAGAAGGAGGGCGCAGCCCCGCCAAGTCGTCCCCGAGGAACCGCAGTCCTCTCGCCGGAAAGCTGCGCACCCCCAGCCCCGTTCAGGGGAGGAAGGGGAGCTACAGCCCCGCCAAGAGCTCCAAATCCTGGCTGGGACTGCACAGAATCCCCAGCAGCAGGATGGAAGGCGCAGAGAAGATGACGGGCAAATCTCTCAGCGTGCCTGACCTCATCGTTTACCTGGATGAGAGCAGGTGGGACTTTTTACTTTGGATCATTTCCTCAGCTTTTATCTAGCGTTTAGAATCCTCTCACCTGGTTTGTCAATCATGCGTTCACTTTATTCCTGCAGGATTCCCACCGAGACGTGTTCTCCACCGAAACTGCTGCAGTCCACCAGCTGCACTGGGCCTGTTATCAGCATCGAGGCACCGGCTGACCACAGGCTCCATCAAACCGCGAGCGAATCCCGTTCAAACGGCGTTGTCCAGGGGAAGGACGGGCCAGGAGTAAACTGGAGGGGAATAAACGACAAAGCGGAACAAGGCAAAATACCAACAAGGTGCGACTCCAAGTATTTCTGCCAGTGGAACGAGGCGGGAGAGGAAGATGGGAGGATTCAGGAGAAGCGTAAAGGTGAGGAGGACGAGAGGAAGGAGAGAGGAGGAGGCGAGCTGAAGGACGAGGAGGACACGGAGCAGAGACTGTATCGGGTAGCTACTGAGCTCCTGCAGACGGAGCGGGCCTACGTCGCCCGCCTCCACCTGCTCGACCAGGTCAGTGCCGTCGGATGCTTAAAAAAAAAAAAGCGCCAGCAGTAACTCTGAACCAATGAGGATGCTGCGTGTCTGGTTCCCGCCGCAGGTCTTCTGCTCACGCCTAACGGAAGAGGCGGGTCGAGGCTCGTTTCCCCCTGAGGTGGTGCGAAACATTTTCTCCAACATTTCCTCCATCTACTCCTTCCACAGCCAGTTCCTGCTCCCCGACCTGGAGGCCTGCATCGGCCGCTGGTGGGTGCCGGTGTCACCGACGTTCAGGAGGTTTGTGTTCCACCAGACTCTTAAACCTTTTACCCGCACGGTCCCGCCACGTCTAGGAGCGAGCGGCCGGGCCTGGGGAACGTCCTGCTGCAGCACGCTCCCTTCCTGAGGATGTACGCCGACTACGTCAGGAACTTTGACCAGGCCGTGGAGCTGGTGAGGACCTGGACCGAGCGCTCCTCCGCCTTCAGGAACATCGTCCAGGACATTCAGGTACTTCCTCCCGCGCAGCTACGACAGCAGAGATCTGAGCGGGACGTGACGGAGGCTCCATCCCGTTTCAGAGTCAGGAAGCGTGCGGCAGCCTGACGCTGCAACACCACATGCTGGAACCGGTGCAGAGGGTCCCGCGCTACGAAATGCTGCTGAGGGACTACCTGAAGAAACTGCCGGAGGATAACGCCGACTACGAGCTCGCTCACAGTAAGTCCGTCCCCGTCCGTCCCCGACGTGTCTGCAGCCAATCAGTCCCGTCGTTTGTCTCCTCCCGCAGAATCCTTACTGACCATCTCCATGGCAGCGACCCACGCAAACAGCGCCATCCACAAAGCTGTACGTTGTCAGAGCATCCATCCTGGTTTGTCACGTGCACCTCCGGCTTCCTCACCGTGTGCGTCCCCCCCCCCGCAGGAGAGCCGGAAGCGGCTGCTGGAAATCTACGACATGGTCGGCGAGGAGGAAGTGGTCAATCCGACCAGCGAGTTCCTCAGGGAGGGTCGCCTGCTCAAGCTCGCTGCCAGGAACACGTCGGCCATGGAGCGACACCTCATCCTGGTCAGAACGCTGCGCCGATTCGCGCTCCGCCGCACGATCGAGCTCTCACCTGTGTTCCTTTTTTTTTTTTATTCGCCCCGCAGTTCAACAACTTCCTGCTGTGCTGCACGCCGAGGTTCAGCCTGGTCGGGCAGCGCTTCACCGTCCGCTGCAGGATCGGGGTGGACGGCATGCAGGTGCAGCAGACGGCCAACGAAGACCATCCCTACACCTTTCAGGTGTCGGGAAAGGAGAAGACGCTTGAGCTGCAGGCCAGGTGCGTGTCCACCTGTGAACCGTGTGCTGCTGATGATCTCCAGCCGTGGTCGACTGTAACTGTCTTTGTTTCTTGTTTTTGTTAAAGCTCTGAACAAGACCAACAAGACTGGATCAAGGTGTTTATTGATAATATGAAACAATCATTTTAAAATAAATATGAGGAAGTAGTGCCTTCACTTGTTTTACCTGTCGTATCCAGGCGATTCAAGGAGCCATTGACGTGTTTCAGAAGAAAAATGAAACCTTCAGATTGGCGTCTAAGGAGCTGAATGTAGAGGAACCAGTAAGTTTTTATAATATCTATAAAAAATATGATCAGAGGAGCCGTTACGTATCTTCCAACCTGCGCACGTGTGGGTTTGACAGGCGGAGGAGCTCGGCCGACGGGCGCCGCGCTGGATCCGGGACAACGAGGTGACCGTGTGCATGAAATGTCAGGAGCCCTTCAACGCGCTCACCAGGAGGCGACATCACTGCCGAGCCTGCGGCTGCGTGAGTGACACACACACACACACACACACACACACTCACTCGCCTCTCTTGGCGTTGGGCTCAGCGGCAGCGGTTTCTCTGCTCCCCCAGGTGGTGTGCTGGAAGTGTTCGGACAACAAGGCGGCGCTGGAGTACGACGGCAACAAGCTGAACAAAGTGTGCAAAGCCTGCTACTCCGTCCTGACTGCTCAGAGAGGGGACGGGGCGGCGGGACGGATCCCGCAGGTGAGTCTCTTCCAAATCACTGAGAGTCGTACTCACAGCTCAAGTCTTTACCTTTCTCTTCTCGTGTCGTCTCGCAAGGCGGGCGGCGTCTCCACGGTCCAGTGACGCCGTCACCAGCAGCTTCCTGCTGTACGGCGAACGACCCCAAGACCTGGCGACGAGTGTGGTCCGTCGTCAGGAGGGCGGAGCCTCCGGCCCTCTCCCTGTACGCTGCGCCGCAGGTAGCGTCGGTCCACCGGAACGTTCTTTTTAAGTCCTCATGATTGATAATGATGGTTCGCCCCTGCGTGTTCAGGATGGGACTCACCTGTGCACCATCCCTCTGACGGGCTGCCGCGTGGCCGACGCCCCTCAGGAGCCGCAGGGTCGGCCTGGTTTCTGCGTAACTCAGTCCAGAACCACCCACGCGTTCTCCTGCGACGCTCTGGACCTGAAGCGGCGCTGGGTGACGGTTCTGAGAGCCGCCGCGGCCGGCTCGGACGTCGGGGAGTTTGTCATCACCGGGGAAGAGGAAGAACCGCTCCTGAACGTCTAGGTCGCACAAAACGCACAACGAAACCACGTCACGGACGACGGCCCGCGAGTTTGGTGTTTTAAATTCAGAAGTGAACTGTGGCTTTATTTCTCAAAGGGTTTACAGGAAAATAAATAAAGTGTTTTAACGTGGGTCCGACTGTCCCTTCAACTACGAGCGCGTCTGTACAGGTCGTCTAAGGCGCCGTGTGATGTGGCCTGAAGAAACGCGTAAAGTTTGTTTTTTTTTTTGTTGTTGTTGTTGTTTCACAGCGGACAGTTGAACACATGATTGCGTGACGAGTGTCAGTGATACACAGAGGCTCAGCGGGATCGCAAAAGTCTTATAAAACACATTCAACCGATCCCGAGTCTTCACAGATTGTTACATCCACCGAATATTTACACTCAAGAACATTTACAGCCAAACAACAGAAATACACTAATAAATAAGAACCCATGGAGAAGCGTGATGAGGACCTGCGTTCTACCACAAACTGCCAGCAGAAGATGAAGAGTGCAACACACACACACACACACACAGAGTGCCCTCCGCTGCACAACTGCTCATAATAACAGAACCGGACCCGTGAGGAAAGACCACAAACGGCGACAGCACGTTCGAACCACGTCTGCCTGCGCCCGGCCGACGACGTTATAGAAAATCTGATTTGGTTTCAGCGCAGGTCAGAAACGGAAAGAAAACTTTTAAATTGGAAATCCAAACCCGAGGACTGTTAGACAGCAGCGGTTCCACACGTGGCTCTTGAGGACAAAGGCAGTTTGACACATTTGGGTTAAGGAGGCCCCGATTCGCAGAAGATGGGACGTTTAAATCCAGCACTCGCTACTAAGACAGCAATACTGGTGGAGAGTCGGACCCCGTATCACACGTACACACGAACACACAGGAAAACACAGGGTTATTTACAGAAAGGCCTTTCACTCTCACGCCTCAAGTCTTCTGCTCCGTCACCGGAGCTAACGTCTGCTCCTCCTGCAGAACTCCTCCTCCTGCCGGACCCCGCTGAACGGAACCAGGACAGGGAGATGAACGACAAAACGGTTAAACCGGAGAAGATTTCGGAGGCTCGAGCGGTTCCCGGAGCCGGTCCGAGAGCCGGGTGGAGGCGAAGGCGGGCGGGAGTCTCTCAGCTGCAGCAGAGCTGGTCCGACAGCAGCAGCGTGTCGTAGCCGTAGATCTCCAGCAGGTGGAGCAGGAAGAGCCGGTCTCCGTGGGGGTCCAGGCCCATGGCCCTCACGCTCTCCTGCGTCAGCGTGGGGTCGGGGCTTCCCGCCACCTCGCTCAGCGTCTGGAAGATGCGGTTGTTCTGCTCCAGGAAAAACCTGAGCGAGTCGGGGCGTGACAAAGCAGAAGTTTGATTTCACGAGGACGCCGCCAGCACCTTTCACCAGATCCTGCTGCACTTACAGAATGAAGAGATCCTCCTCACTGGACACACAGTCTCCATTCTCCTCCTGGGAGTACAGCAACATCTGCCTGCACACACACACACACACACACACAGGCGTGGAAGATGAAATCAACATTTATTTTTGCTAAAAGCTGAGATTGCTTCAGATGTTTTCCTAAAACCACCGTAGTTTGGGGGCAGCTATGGCCGACAGGTTGCCAGGTCTGTTTGTTGAACCCACCTCTGCTCTGTGAGTTTGCGATACTTGTCGCGGTCGGCGGTGCTGAGGCGCAGCAGCGGCTTCAGGCCGTCCCTGTAGGTTTTTACATTCTGATTGTCTACATACACGTCGTACAGATCCTTCTTCTCCTCGAAGATCTTCTCGGTGGTGCCTGAACGTACGAGCACAGAGACGAGCCTCAGCTCCCGTTTCACTTTTCCCCCTTAACCCTCTCCTCCTCCCCCCCCGGGCGTCCACTTACATGCCACGTAGGAGAGCTCGTTCTCCAGGGCGGCGATGTCAGCCACGTTGACGTAGAAGAAGGGGCGGAACGCCGGCACGGCCGCGCTGACCCCCGGGATGGAGATGTTGGCCAGGCAGCAACAGCAGTACACTGAGGGTGGGGGAGAAAAAGGAGGTGATGCAGACAGAGAGGAACACTGGCTCCCACCCAGAGAAAGCTCGCGTCTCACCTCTGTAGCAGACCACGCCCACAGGAGGCGGGGAGAAGATGAGGATGCGTCTGCGGAGGAGAGCCAGCTTCCACAGCACCATGATCTGCTCCCCAAAGAAGCGGATGAACTGGGACATGCAGCCCGCAGGGTGTGTGATCTGCAGACGCACACAGACGCACACAGACGCACACAGACGCACACACCGGGTCACTCAGCGGCGCCGTCCGGGGGAGAGACACCGGCTGCCACCGGGACGCCGTCCTCCTACCTTCATCTCAGGGTGCATGCTGTGGTGGATCGCGGCCCCCCAGGCGTTGGCCGGACACGCGGTGATGACGCCGTCGCCACCGGGGGGCAGGAGCGCTCGCTTGTCCTCGTAGAAGGCCTCCAGCGGGGAGTAGTGGCCCGGGGACTGGAGCTGGAGCCTGGGACGGGGGGGGACGGGACGACATCCACGGACGTCAGAGGAGACAGAAACGTTAACTTCAGGCTGTTGCATTTAACACATGTAAATATAAAAACACGTGTTGATGCTGTTCTGTCCAGATGTGCGAGCCGAGATCTTAAAAAATGTGAAAATGTGAAAATGTGCCGTGCGTGAGCTTCCCTAATGAACGCAACTCCCTTTCTCAGTCCGAGCCTTGTTAGCATAATTAGCCTTTCTATGCAAAATCCAATGAGTTCTGTTAGCTGCAAGAGCCAGGAGGAGACACGTGATCAGAAGGCCTCGAAATCAGAAGGAGAGGGAAGGAAAACAGGGGCAGGTATCCATGGCCGACCTCATGACCAACAGAGAAACCTTTATATGAGACACACACACACACACACACACACACGGCGGCCGCGGCAGTCAGCAGACGGGGGAAAGTGGAGCGAGCGACAGGGGGAAGGACGAGTCAGGAGCGTGACCGCTGCGTGACTGCAGAGCGGGAAGAGACCGGGACTGAACAAACTGCCAAAGATTTGGATCGTCAGTCAACATTTGCTGCTTTATCTCAGCTTAAACCAAACAACTCCGACTCTTAAGCCTCCAAATTTTAAGGCAATGTGATGCATGGTCTGTAAAAATATACTATGTGCTTAATATACACTGTATAAATATATATATGTAAATATGGAGCTGCACAAACCTGAAAAGATCAGAATGGTAACGCCCCTCTGCTGCTCTTACCTGACCTGGTGCTCCAGGAAGCTCATGTAGCGGTAGAGCAGGGTGTAGGAAGTGGACAGGATCCCTACCGACTTCATCCTCGCCCCTCTCTCCACCGCGCTCTCCACCGCCATGTTGGCAAAGCAGGCCAGGCCAAAGTAGCAGCCCTTCCGGAAGTAGCTGTTGGACGCAGACGACGCCGTGAGTCAAGAAAAGCAAAGACGCTGCCAGATGGCTGAGCCTCGTCTGTTTTTTTTTTTTTTGGCCATGTGACGTTGTGTCCTGCCAGGACGCAGACACCGGGGGCCGCGTCCCAACACTCGCAGCGAGCTTCCTCCGCTCGCGCACACTTACATGAAGTCGGTGGTGACTCGGTGGGAGCCGCTGGCGATGGCTTTGAACTCCACTCCCTCCAGATCCATGTCTTTGGGCAGACACCACTCCAACATGTTTCCTAACACACACACACACACACACACACACACACAACAGAAGAATTACACACGCATGCAGGCAGGCGAGCGCACAAACGGTAAATTATCATGGATTCTTTGAAAGTGGTTGCAGCAGCTGAGCAAACACGCGCTGAGGTGACTCAACCTGCGTGTGATTATCAGCCCCGTGTGTCACAAGTCTATCGCTTATCAGAGTTAAGGCCCATATCACCCACCTGCAGCTGCACACCCAACACTTCAAGCCTCACGCACCTTTCACCACATATTCTGGGGGGGGGGCAGACATTATGAAAGGTTCCCAGCTGGGGGGGACAAAGATGGGCTGAGGTAGAATATGTCCGCAGAAAATCAGAATCTACCCTGAGGCTTGTGATGCTTGATCTGTAACAAATGATCCTGAGCTCGGCCTGATAAAGCGCTATCGTAGGTGTGGTGCTACATCTCCACCCGTTCCCGTGCAGCAGGTCTGCAGACCCAGACGTTTTCTGTGTCAGAATCACACCTGTTTACATGGAGCGGCTCAGGGCGGGCTGTTCGCCTACATAGAGAGAAATAAGGCCTGGCGTGTGGAGCGAGGACACGTGTGACATGTCACCGGTGTGTGCACCTGTCAGGTGTTTTTCTGCGGGGGTTCTTCCTTTATGTTGAACATCTGAGCCGCATTTGATGTGGCACAGCTCATTAGAAGACCGAACGGGGCGTGGCTGACTGGAGTCTTCAAAGTGGAAGCCTTCACAAAGCCCCAATCACATGGTGTCCGCCTGCTGCTTTTAATGACACCATCAGTGATCATTTAAAACTATTATTATTATTATTATTATTATTATTATTATTATTATGAACCCTATTCTGCTGGTCTAGCCGGCTCCACCCTGCATCACCTCTGCTGCAATCCAGACACCTTTTTTTTCTGTCTTCCACATCAGATCCCGTGGTTATTAAAAATCCTAAGTGACCTGACTGGCTTTTCTTTTCGCAGAGGTTCATCCTGCCTTCAAAAAAAAAACCGCTGCAGGCCTGCTCTGCAGAAAAGCCGCCGGCTGCCTGCATCTCCATCTCCAAGCTCATCCTGACGCGTTGACACATCCCGCTGTGCTGCAGGGAGAGGGCATGGTTTCTGAAGGTGTCTCCAAACTTATGGCCGGGTCAGAAAGAGCCACACCTGTAGGAGAAGGGTCTGCGGACTCGGTCCAAACCCGGTCACCCACGGCGGAACCGAACGGTGTGAATCGGTCGTATTGGACGAGGCAGACGTGGAAACGTGTTGTGTTCACGTGAATATTGCAATGATAGCACCGCGTTGCATATTTCATGTCCCACCTGATCTGGTGTTGAATGTGACCACAAAAACCGACACGATCTGGTCCTTCTCCTCCCATTTCAGCGACACCTCCCTCGGCCCCGGATCCGACAGATGCTCCTCGCTGTCGGGACGCAGCCCTCCCTCCGTGCACGCCGGGGCGATGGAGGTCGTGGGCGCGGTGCCGCAGCCGTCTGAGCCGGAGACAGACTTGCCGGGAGCGGGACCCCCAGGACCGCTGCTCCACCCAAACCCGGGCGCGGAGCATCCTGCCACGGCGCGGCCGTTGGAGGGGCTCGACAGCCGCTCCTTGCCGTGAGCCGAAGCCGCCGCCGCCGCCGGCGCTGCGCCGCCGCGGCTCTCCGCGGACGGAACCTCCTCCCAGTCCAGCAGAGGGGCTCGGTCCGACCGCTCCACCATCCTGTCGGCGGTGCCGCCTCGTCAGTCTCGCCGCGGATCGTCAGTGACGTCTCAGCCGACGGGCACCAGGTCCATCCGCGAACAACAGCCGCTCAGAACAATTCCCGCATCGTGAAGTTATTCGGAACTGCGCGTTCGGCGTCACGTAAACGTTTTGTTTGGGTTTTATTTATTTATTTATTTTAAAAGAGCAGCTTTCACATCGAGCTTTAAAAAATATTTCACGTCCGAGGCTGATCTTACATTTGATGCTGCTGGAGAGACGGCAACTCCTTCGTCTAACGCGAGATGCATTCAAGAGAAATCCACCTGCTCCGGTCACATCCCCTGCGCCGACAGTAGCTGAGGAACGTTTGAGAAACGCGAGATCGTTTCGTCTTCTTGAACGCACCCTGCACCACAGCGTCGGGATGAAGCGTCTTTTTTTTCGCCCTCCACCGCTAGCCGCACTTTCGCGCAAAATAAATTCAGCGAAGCGCTGTCCCTACGAATCGTGCGTATAAACCCCCGTAAACCATTAATATGTCCACCGTATTTTTCTAAAAAAAAATCATAATAATAATTTAAACCTCCGCTAGTAGTTGTAATTACGCCGCTTCATAGTAAACGGTGCCGGTTAGAATGCGTCGAAAGCCGCGTGACAAAATCCAAGCGAGAGTCGGTGACATCGTCCAGCGACACGTCAGCCACACGGAAGTAGAGCTGTGTCCCACCTGCCGCCGGATCCCAGACATACGGAGCGCACTTCTGTCGAAATGGGTGGGTGTTTTTGTTTTTTTTAATCGCTCGATCACACACGAATTGAAATTAATTTTGGATAAATTTGATACCGGCACATTTCTGACCGCTTTACTTAACGCGCAGTCCGTTTGTTTCCAGCTAGCTGGCTCGCTAGCCTGCTAACCCGAGCTATTCGCACTGAACGCCGTATGTTTTCCGTGCTTGTGTACGTAGTCCCGAGACGTTTCCGTTCAAGATATCGAACATAGCAATTTTTATTCAATACTTAGTGATATCAAGGGCATAAGCGATAAGGCACAACTTGCGGTTTGCGGTTAATTTTACCATGCCATGGCTAGCCCCGGCTAACTTGTCAAACCACCATTAGCCCTGTAATAACCTATATATTTGGGGTTTTTGTCGTCATCTTTTATCTGTTTGTGAAAAGTAAAATTGATTAATAACACATCGTATGCTGCCTGGGCGCAGAGGGACAAACCCCAAGTGTTCAGTTCACAATTGAGACGGATGTTTGCTGCTTTAGTGGAGGAATGATCAGAACGTCAGGATCGTAAATAATGCTGCTGTCGTCCGCACTAAACATTTCCCCTGCTGTTTTTCCCCAGGTGCTTTAATATCCATGTTCTCGGGCCTTTTTGGCACCAGGGAGATGAGGATTTTGATCCTCGGTTTGGACGGTGCCGGTAAAACAACCATTCTGTACCGGCTACAGGTCGGAGAGGTCGTCACCACCATCCCCAGTAAGCCCCGCTCTGTGTGTGTGTGTGTGTGTGTGTGTGTGTGTGTGTGTGTGTGTGTGTGTGTGTGTGTGTGTGTGTGTGTGTGTGTGTGTGTGTGTGTGTGTGTGTGTGTGTGTGTGTGTGTGTGTGTGTGGACTCCTCATCTCCTTGCTCTGATTCAACCACTTTATGTACTTGCTTGATTTAGTTGCATGCATTTGTCAGACTGTAATTTTCAGCTCCGTGCAGTTGGTCTGCTTCTCTCTCTCCACTTGAGAATGCAGTTGTTCAACATTTGTGCGTTTGTTATCCAGAGGGGTGTGGCTAAAGTCTCCCAAACTTTACACACAAAGTTGTGTCACCAGCGTTTGTCCTCACTGATCACGTGTGAATCTTTCTGGTTTACGGCACGAAAGATTTTAAACTGTTGAATGAATTAAATCCGGTGGTGAACGCAGCATTCCAGCCTTAATCCTGCTCCGCGCCCTCACTGCGTTTCTCTCCACACAGCAATCGGCTTCAACGTGGAGACGGTCACATACAAGAACCTCAAGTTCCAGGTGTGGGACCTGGGAGGACAGACGAGCATCAGGTAGGTGAAGGTGGATGAAACGGCGCGACACGTTTGAGATTTGTCCTCCGACGTTGACATTTTTGTGTGTCTCTGGACCTTCTCCTCTAACCCCGCCCCCATCTGTGTCACAGGCCCTACTGGCGGTGTTATTACTCCAACACAGATGCGGTCATCTACGTCGTCGACAGCAGCGACCGCGACAGGATGGGCATCTCCAAGTCTGAGCTGGTGGCCATGTTGGAGGTAAGGGGGGGGCTAATGGGGGTTAGTCTTGGGCCCGGTGACATCATTGTTCGAGATGAAGAGGTTTGACTTTGTGCCTGTGCCTCTGGTCCAGGAGGAGGAGCTGAAGAAAGCCATCCTGGTGGTGTTTGCCAACAAGCAGGACATGGATCAGGCCATGACGCCCACAGAGGTGGCCAACGCTCTGGGCCTTTCCGCCCTCAAAGACAGAAAATGGCAGATCTTCAAGACCTCGGCGGTGAGGGGCTCGGGCCTGAACGAGGGGATGGAGTGGTGAGTTTCACCGAGCGCGGCGGCAGAAGACAACATGGCGGGCACAAAAGCTTCTCTGTTGTGTGTGTGTTTACACAGGCTGAATTATATTTGCTCTCTTTTGTCCTCGTAGGTTGGTGGATTCCCTCAAGAGTCGGCAGTAAAAAAAACAAACAAACTCCCCCACCCACTCTGTACATACTCCTGACCTTTGACCCTTCTGTATGAAGCCTTGTGACTGACCCCCCCTCCCTACCCATGTCCCCACTTTCCTCTCTGGACCAGTGGTTGCACTCCTGCCCTCCTTTCCCCACCTCGCACCCACCTGAAGTCTTTGCCAAGCCCCCACCCCCACCCGATGCCTTTCGAGCCTGTAACGGAGAAGCGAGGGCTGCAGTAACGTCTGGACTGGGCGCGCGCACAAACACACACACACACAGTGACACACACCGTGACACACACTCACACTATGTCCATGTGAAGGTTTTCTCGAGCCCCAGGACTGCACTGAGGGATGGGTAACAGTTGAACCGCAGTATTTACATTTTGTATGTTTTGGAAATGTATCCGAGTGTCGCGTGATAGTCGGGGAAAAAGCAGCTGTGATCCACGGTGTCGACGCTGAAATAAATAAAAATGGATTAAGAAGAAATGACAAATGAGGCTCTGTGAAAAGCGGAGGGCGTCGGCCGACTTCAGCTAAGAACTTGGGAGTAAGTTTCCTGAAGTGAAGCCAGAAGCTGATGTGAAGATCCACCAGGTGGCAGGAAAAAGCCCAACGAGACGAGGACACTCACCTGTCGGCCGGTGTTTAGCACGCTGCGCTAGCTGGCTACATAAAAACAAAGAAACCAAAAGAAGCGTCACCCAGCGTCACTGCAGCCGGGGCTGGTTTTTGTACCACAGTCGAGCAGGTTCAGAGATGTGGATTTCTTCCTTTTCATTTGTGTTCCCAGTTTTTAAAGAAATCATTTAGTTGTGAAGCCTTTTTTTTTTTTTTTTTCTCCATTGAGTGCAGCTTTGGCATATTAGTCATTTAGTAAACGAACACTAACTGTATGCTCAAAGTTTTACGGTGGCATATTTATATCCGCTTGTACAGTGAAATGAGATTCTCAGTAAAGTTTGCCATCAGTGATTGTACCATTACTGCGTCGCAACTCTTTGATTGTCAAGGTGCACGAATCCCACAACAGTTAGAATTTTTTTTTTGTTTAATTACAAAACAAACATTGAACCGCACAGGATATGAATGTGAGCACAATCCTACACCGTTCACATCAGGAAAAAAATAATAATAATAAAAAAAAAAAAAACGTGGATTTCTGCTCTGATCCGAGTGTCCTGCTGTAAAAACAGCTGTTCCGAGCCTCGTTTCTAATTGTTTTTATACAGAAAACACGATTAACTTATCGTTTTTTTTTTTTTTTTTTACAAGCTCCTCCTCCACACGCCGACGTGTACGAAACCTCTCGGCCCAACGCGACGTGTTTTTTTGTGCAGCTTCGGTAACCCACCTGGCGGACGCAGGCTCACTGCACCATGGCCAGGTCTTTGAGCGCGTGGCTGCGCTGCTTCTTGGCTTTGTAGCCGGGCCGCAGGAACTCGATCTTCCTCTTCTTGGCTTCGATCTTGTTCTTGTGCTTCTTGAGCTTCTTCTTGGCCGCGACGTCCGGGTTGGCTACCGCCTGAGAGAGAGAGAGAGAGAGAGAGAGAGATGAGGACGGATGTGAGGCGTGTGTGTGTGTGTGTGTGTGTGTTTTCTGCCGCCGTCGTACCTGCATGGCTCGGTGTCGTTTGCGCGCCGCTCGTCTCTGGGAGAACTCCCTCTGGACGGAGGAGAAGGCCAGGGAGAACCGCTCCAGCCCCACCTGTCTCTTCAGCAGCTCGATCAGCTCCTGGGCCAGGTTCTTCAGGGTGGGGTCTGAACGCAGAGAGGTGGGGGGGGGGTCAGTTTCTGTTTTCCCACGGGAACCGTTCGGGTTTTTTTTTTTGTTTTTTTGTACCTTGGTCTGCGTAGGTGCTGTCCAGCTCTCTGTACAGGGGCGTGATGATGGTGGGGAGGTAGGGGCCCAGCCTGTCCCTCCCCAGCTCCATGGCCATCGCTCCCAGGAACTTGAACACACATGTTCTCTGTAGGAGAGTGGAGGGAATTCACCCATAGAAATGTGCCTTCAGGTGTGTGTGTGTGTGTGTGTGTGTGTGTGTGTGTGTGTGTGTGTGTGTGTGTGATCACCTTCAGGGGAACTTTGGGCGTGTGCGCCGCCTCCCTCTTGGCCATCAGAGACAGCTTCCTCATCAACCACAGCAGAGAAGGAGGTCGATCCTCCTTGTCATCTTCATCCTGCTCTTCTTCCTTCTCCTCCTTCACCTCCTCATCTCCTCCATTCTCCCTCTGCTGATGCTCCTCCTCCTCCTCCCTTTCCTCCTTCTCCTCCTCCTCCTCTTTCTCCTCTTCCTGAGGGGGAGTGACGTCCGACTCGGGGGAAACGAGGTAGATCACCTTGCCGACGAACAGCAGGTTCTTGATCACCTGTGGGCGGAGCGTGAACGTAAGTCCTTTAATCGAAAATCCGGCCGCCGTGATTGGCCGGAATGCATTTGTGATGCGGTCAGACAGGTGCGTGCGTTACCTGCTCTCCGGAAGCCGTGTCCAGGAACTTGGACTGCAGCTGATGGCAGAAGGACAACGCCAACTCTCTCATCTGCGGGTCAGAAGAGGAAGGAAGTGACAAAGAGACGTTTCATCACTGAGGCGACGCGGATGCGAGCGGCCCGCGGCCTCACCTGCTTGTCCAGGTCGCGGGTGACGAAGGCCGTGGCGACCGTCCGGGACGAGGCATCTCCGCCCTCCCCCCTCCAGGCGGCGACCAGCTGCTCCGCCCGCTGGGCCGCGAACAGCTGGCCGAAGAGCTGCGAGGCGGTCAGCCACACCCAGCAGTGAGGGTGGCGCAGGTGGGCGTCGACGTGACCTGCGGCGAGAAGAGGAAACAACTGAGCGTTTCTGGAGTTCGGCCCTGAAAAGAGAGAGAGAAAGAGAAATAGCGGCCCGTCGGTCGTTTACCCCAGATGCGAAGCAGCGTGTCGTGCGGCTCGCTGAGCTCCAGCAGGCCGCAGTGTTTGCAGAGCTTGGTGACGAGCGTCAGGTAAGCGAAGAGCAGCCTGTCCGCTCCTTTCTCGTCCTCCTCCTCTTCGATCTGAAACACCGGACAGTCACAAACGTGTTTTTTTTTTTTTTATCTTCCTCAAATTTCCAGCCCGTGGCCGAAGACGCCGCCGTCGCCGCCTCGCCGCCTTACATCCGCGTAGTTGTCGGGTTCGATCTCTCGCTCCAGCAGCGGCAGCAGCTCGTCCAGTCGCTGGGCGAACTTCTCCTCCTCCACCTCCACGAACAGGCCGCACATCTGAGCACCGAGGCGCTTCAGGTTCGCCTGGGGCGCAGGGAAAAGGTCCGTTCACGCCCAGGTCTTATTCAAAATGATTTAAGAAACCGGGTCGCTGCACGTTTCAGTCGGCGGCTACCTTTTCTGCATGCAGCCACGTGTTGACGAAGGAGAACAAGGTGTTCTGGTGGCTCGCGTCCAGCTGGCTCAGCAGGGCCTTGATGGCCATGGCGGCCATCTTTTTACAGCGCGCCGAGTCATCGTTGACCACGACCAGGGCCAGCGGGGCGAAGAACAGGCCGCTGTGTTGCAGCAGCAGCGTCTGCGGGGGACAGACGGCAGGGGTGGGGACTTAGAAAACAAACGCACACCTGACGGTACGACGCGGCCCGGTCCTCACCTGAGGGAACGTCTGGAAGATGTAGGCCAGCATCTCCAGCACGGACTCGCGGCCGGTGTCGTGCTCGTAGTGCAGCTGGGCCACCACGAAGTCCAGGTGCCTCCTCAGCTTCCTGCCCAGCGGGTAGTCCAGCAGGTACTTCAGGTAGATCTGCTCAACACACACGCTCTTCACTTCCTGCTCAGGGCAGCGTGTGTGTGTGTGTGTGTGTGTGTGTGTGTGTGTTAGCACCTGTCGACAGTGGACTCTGATCATGCCGTTGCTGCCCGACACCGACAGCTTGGCGACTTTCTTCATCACCTCCTCCATCTCTGGGACGACCAGCTTCCTGGACAGAATCGCCTGGAGGGGAAACAAACGCGCGAACGTGAGAAAACGCTCGGGGACGTTTGATTTTTCAGGAACGTTTGTCCTGCATCGCGGCCGCCCGGGCCGGTTACCTTCAGCAGGCCGAAGGCGGTGGCCTGGCGCGACTGATCGTAGATGTCCTCCTCGGCGTATCCCAGCAGCACCTGCAGCTGAGTCTCCGTGATTTTGTTGCTTTTGACGTTCTTCACGAGTATGGTGATGGTCTGGGAGACGGACGCAGAGACACACCGGACAGGAAGGAAGCTTTAATCACCTGCTTCATCACATTGTGTGTGTGTGTGTGTGTGTGTTTTGCGTCACCTTGAAGCAGTTCTGGACCAGGTGGTAGTTCTCCCCGCGTGCCGCCCCGGCCTTGGAGTAATCCTTCAGCAGGACGAAGAGCTGCTTGGTCAGCTGGTCGGCATTCTGCTCCACGGCTGGCAGGGGGAACTTCAAAATCAAGGCGAACGCCACCAGAGCCTCCGTGATCACCTGGGGAGGGAGGCGGGGACGCTCGTGGGTCGGTCGCTAACGGCGAACCGCGTAAACGTCGGAGGGGGGAAATTACCTTGACGTGCATGGAGTCCAGGCAGTCGAGGAGCAGCTGGACGAAAGGGTCCAGCATCTCCAGAGCCGAGGCCTCGGACGACGTCACCTTGGATCTCTTCAGACTCATGTGGAGCAGCTGAGGGAGCAGACGGCGCCATCGATTTATTCCATCGGACGAGAGAGTGAGAAGACGAGGACGAGGACGACGAGCGGCTCGAGCCCAGCGTACCTTGAGGCCGGCGTCCACCAGGATGTGCATGTTGGTCCGGCTGCTGACGGCGGCTTTCTGACCCCCTCTCTTCGGGGTGGGAGGCAGGAGCAGGCAGCTGGGAGGGGGAAGTCTGGGGTCGGGCGGAGGTTTTTCCGACGCTTTCTTCCTGCAAATGCACACACACACACACACACACACACACACACACACGGCGTGAAGAAGCCAAAGGGGAAAGAGGCGTCAGGCTGATTTCCCCGGAACCCGCGCCGGCGTACCGGTCTCTCTTGGTGAGCAGCGGCAGACTCTGGCTGACCAGGCCGTGGCTCAGCAGTAGGATGTCCTGAGGGGTCACGCCCTCGTTGACGAGCAGACCCAGGACCAGCCGCCGCAGCACGGCCCCCACCCGGTTACACACCTTCAGGCTGGAGGAAGTCTCCAGGATCTGGTGGATGAAACGCACCCGTTTGAGCGTGTGTGTGTGTGTGTTTTTTTCCCCCCCTCGTGATGGAGGTCAACCTGAAACCACCTCCTCACCTCCTTCAGCGGCAGCATGAGCTGGGTGACGCTCTCCTTGCTGCAGAAGCGGGCCAGCAGCTCGTACGAGTCCATGCTCTTGCTGTGCCGAGCCTCCATCAGCTTGGAGACGATGCCCTTCACCTCCTTCTCCTCGGCCACGGCCCCGAACAGCTCGCCGTTGAAGATCTGAGCGGACCGGAAGAAGAGGGGGTGACGTGAAAATCGGAAGCGGCTTTTCTGCCGCCGGATGACGACTCGTTCGGGCGGAGCTCTTACGTCGATGAGCATGCTCATGCACGGGTCCAGGTCACCGCTCTTCAGGGTCGGACTGAGGGCAGACAGCAGCTGGTACACCGTGAACGTCAGCACGTGGACCTGGATGGAGACAGTATGAGCACAGTCTCCTTTGCTTTGGTGTGTGTGTGTGTGTGTGTGTGTGTGTGTGTGTGTGTGTGTGTGTGTGTGTGTTCTTGCCTGGTAGCCCTTGACCAGGATGCCCTGCATCTCTTTGAGCAGGTACTTGAGGTATCTGCAGCCCAGCGCCTCGATGATCTTCACCAGCGTTCCTCTCGCCACGTCGCGAATCTCCTGGAAACGGTTCCTCAGCACCACACACACCTTGATCAGGATCCTGGATAACACACACACACACACACACACACACACACACACACAACAACAACATCTCAGTTGCCTCCTGCCTGAGGAAGACACACGTCTATGTGGAAATCCTGGATCACAGAACCAGAAAAAAAAAACTTTTCCTTTTCGTACATTGAAAGGCGTCCACCGGCAACACACTCGTGCAGACACACACACACACACACACACACACACACACACACACACACACACACAGCTTACCCGGGCAGATTGGCCTCCATGATGTGCGGGGGCAGGGTCTGCATCAGTTTGACCATGGCGAAGGCGATCGGTATCCTCGCCACCTCCTCGTCCTTCACCTCCTTGGACTTCACCGCCTTGTGCTCCTCGTCCCGCTTCAGCTACGTGACACACACACACACACACACACACACACACCTTCACTGTGATGCTGTGTGTCCAGCACAGGTCGGGGCTCGCTCTGTGTGTGTGTGTGTGTGTGTGTGTGTGTGTGTGTACCTTTGCAGTGAGACACTTGTGCAGGCGAGGCAGCACGCTGTCATTAACGGTCTGGTGGATGGCGCTGATCAGAGACTCCAGCTCCTCTTTGCTCTGCGGCAGCCCGCTGGCCACCGCCGCCGGTTTGCCGGCCGCCGGCCCCTTGGCTTTGGTGGCCGCCTCCTCCGAGGCGCCGTCCTTTCCTCCGTCGGCGTTCTGCGTCTCCATGGGAACATCGGGCGGAGCGGTCTCGCCGTCCACCACCATCGCCTCCTCCTCTTCGTCGCTCGCGCCCGATTCGTCGGCTGCGGCTTCGTCCTCGTCGTCGACCGCCACGTTCCCGGCGTTTAAAAGAGTCGCTGTTTGATCCAGAGGGGAAACTTACATCAACTTATAAGACAAATGCATCAGAATTTAAAATTTAAACTCTTCTTCTTGCCCCAGACATTTGTTTTTTTTCCTATTTTAGAAACCGGAGAGCAAATTGGTGGAAAAAAAAAACCTTACACTCACCTTCTCTGGCCTTCGCCGCCTCCATTTCTCTGCTGAGGGTCTGGTGGTCGAAATGGAAAGCCTCCAAAACTGTGACCAGCAAACTGGGAGGAGGAGAAGAGGAGGCTTTAAGTGTCGTGAATTAAAAATGGAAAGAAGCGATGAGGAGGAGGAGGAGGAGGAAGGCCCTACCTGACGGCCAGTTTCTGCTCGGCCTGCGACGTCTGCAGGATGTGGATGAAGTGTTTCAGGTAGTACAGGTACTTGGACCAGGTCAGCCTGCGGCACACCGCCCCCACCACCTCCACCGACGCCGACGTCATGTTTTCATGCTGCGGCGGTGAGGGAGAGGAGGAGGAGGTGAGACGAGGCAAACGAGCGAGCACGAGTTTAGTTTTCCTGCGCGCGGCGTCACCTTGAGCATCTTCTCGTCCAGCAGGGCCGTCATGGCGTACGGCATGATGTAGTTCTGCAGGGAGCGAGGCGTCAGCACCACCGCGCCCTCCGTCAGCTGCTTGGCCAACTTCCTGAGCGCGCGGCCCCGACGGTGGATCTGCGCGGAGAGAGGCGTCAGCGCTGGCGTGCGCGACGCGAAGACGAGAAAGGAGGAGCGGGGAGCGGGCGCTCTGACCTGGATGTGCTTCATGTGCTCGAAGAAGTCCGACTCAGGGTCGTTGTAGTCGGCGAGCTGCACCAGGTCCCTGAACTCCTTCCTGGAGGGGAAGGTCTTCACCAGGCAGGCCAGCACCGTGGTGTACTCGTGCTGCACGCTCTGGGGCGGAGCGACGGGGCGAAGTCGTGAGCGGGCGGGCGGCGGTTTTTCGTGCGTGACGTGTTTGAGGAGGAAGGAAGGTGCGCGTACCTCTGTTTTGCTGCGGAGCCCCTTGTGCACGGCGTCCAGGATGGTGTGCTGCACAACGTCCTTGTAGATCTGCTCTCCGGCTCCGACCGCCGCCAGCTGGGAGATGACCGCGGACAGACACATGGTGGCGTTGTCTCCCAGCGACATGTCGCCGATCTGCGCCACGGGGAGCAGCAGCATCGTCAGAACCTCGTCACGCTCATGGGCGAATCTGCGTTATAAAAACCTGCCGACCTCGTAGGTGTGGAAACAGTTGTGTACGACGGTGCTGATGTAGTCCAGGTCCAGCGTCTGCATGTCTTTGACCCGCCTGGCGGCGTCTTGGAACGCCGTCAGACGCACGTCGAAGTGGATCTCGTCCAGGTGTCGGCTGTCGAAGGCGTTGAGCTGCAGAGGGCGAGAGGGAAGCGCCGTGTTTCCTGCCACTGAGACGACCGGAGACGTCGTGCGAGCGCGATATACACGATCTCACCTGCGCTGCTAAATCTGTGACGTACGCGAGCGACGGCTCCAGATCCGACAGCGTCTGAAAGCAGAGCGGCGCAGAGAGCGATTAACCACCGAGACCAGCAGTTTGGATGACCGTGCGCCCGCGACCCGTGCGCCGCACCTGGAAGACGCTGGTGAGGGCCAGCCTGGGCAGCTTGTTGTGGACGACGGAGAAGAGCCTGCCGAGGGGGCGCAGGAAGGCGGAGGGCTGCACGCAGCGCTGCAGCAGGTTCTGGACGGTGGCCAGGATGTCGATTTCTGTCTCCTGAAACAAAACGCAAAGCGTCCGTGAGCCGCCCTCGGCCCCGAGAGACGACCGCGGGGCGCGTGTGTGTGTCGTTTGCTGGTCTCACCTGCGGGTTGTTGCCTCTCTGGAGGTACGGCAGCAGCAGGCCGATGAGCACCGAGCTCTGCTCCTCGTCGCTCACGAATCGGCTGACCCTGGCGGAGACGGTAAAGCGGATGAGCGAACGCGGCTGGGACGCGGCGGACGCCGGCTCCTCGGCGGACGGACTCACTTGGAGAGGATGTTGAGCTCCTTGGCCACCTGCGCTCTGAACTTCTTCTTCTTGAGCCGCTCCGTGTTGCGAACGACCCCGCTGAGGTACCGCAGCAGTGTGGAGATGTGCGGCAGCAGCAGCCTGGAGCCCCGGGTTAACGAATCTGGAAGAAACGGCGTCAGATTTAAAAAAAAAAAAAAAAAAAAAGACAGAACGCGCGTTTTCAGATTTTGTTGATTAAGAAGAGAGCCCGCTGACCCGCGGCGACCAGAGCGCCCTCTCCGGGCTGCGGGAACACGCTGTCGACGACGCTCAGCTCCGTCTCCGTCTCCGAGGCGACGAAGTCCTCCGTCGTGGCCAGAGACTCGGCGATGTCCATCACCGTGGCGACGGTCGCCGGGGAGACGTTCTTGGCGAAGAGGAGGGCGAAGACGTTGAGGAGGACGTCGCACTCGGGACGGTCTGGCCTCCGCTTGGCCAGGAGAGGGAAGTACCTGAGACGGGAAGACAAAACGTACGTTTGCTGGGACTCCTCCCGCTGAGGACCCGGGCGGAGGGGACGGACTCTGACCTGGCGTTCTTGCACCAAACGTGGATGAGCTTCAGCAGAGGGGTCGGGGAGTAGGGGCTCTCCGTGGGGAGACGACACACCTGCAGAAACAATAAAAAAAAAAAAAGAAATGATATTTCCAACAAAACGGCACCAAAGAAAAACTCGTTGTCTGCAATTTTCACCTGAGGCCACACCACGGCCTGGAAGACGGCGTCCAGCTCGTCCGGGCTGAAGCTGTACGAGTCAAAGCCGTCAAAGAAGTCCTGGATCCTCAGGACGCCCAGACGCCTCAGGTTCTTCAGGGGACTGATGCAACCCGCCCTGAGCTGCAAACAAAACCCGGCAGGAAGCAGCACGTTAAACACAGCGACTCTTTCGCGACGCTCCGAATCCGTCCTGCCGCTTCGGTCACCTGGTCCCTGTTGTCCAGGACGACGGAGACGGAGGCGGTGACGCACAGCAGGATCTGCAGCACTCTGGGCAGGTAGCTGTGGATGAGGTGGCCCAGTTTCTGGATCACCGCGTTGATGATGTTGAGCAGGCTGTGCTGGCGGCCCAGCGGCAGCACGGCGCCCGCGTCCGTCTCGGCGACCGCCCTCTCCACCGCCGCCAGGCAGGAACCTGAAGAGGAGGAGGAGGAGGAGGCGCGGGATCGACGCCGCAATAGCTGCTCTTAACGTCCGAGTCTCGGGACAGACAGACTCGCGCTTTCTCCTCGTTTCGCGTCTCCTACCTCGGCCGTGGCGGCAGACGGGCTCCAGCAGCAGGTCGATGAACATCCCCAGCTCCTCCGCCTGACAGCCCGCCAGGAAGCGCAGGATGATGGAGGAGCGCGCGGCGGCGGAGGCCTTCCCCTGGAACTTGCTGCCCGTTTTGCTGCGCAGGCGCCCGAACAGGATCCTGCACCGCGGACGGCCGACGTCAACATGCCGCTAATTTTTTTATACAAAGCGGGTTTGGATGATCTGATTCTATATAAAGTGTGTGTTAACGCACAATTCTCCTTTGTGTGTTTCTTGTTAAAGTGCGACCTGACCTCATGAGCAGGGGGATGAGTCTGGCTCTGTGCGAAGCGTCCACCACCCCCGTCTCCTCAGAGATGTTGAAGTGGACGATCTCCTCCTTGAAGTGTTTGTCGTCCAGCAGCCTCTCCAGATTCTCCCTGGACAAAAACGCACAAAAAAAAAAAAAAACGGGTCACAACGATTCCGTTGTGCGCAAAAAAGGGGCAGACGCACACAAAAGAGGCATCGTCCTGAAACCAGGTCAGTGTGACAAAGAGCCCCACACATACAGTAACACAACTGAAACACACATCTGTCTGCAGGCAGATGACAGAGGGCGAATTATCAGCACCGAGGTGGAAGTCAACATTCCTCCTGCTGTAACCAGAGAGGCTCACAATGACCCCATTGAGGAGGAGGAGGAGGAGGAGGAGGAGGAGGAGGAGGAGGAGGGGGAGGAGGAGGGCATGCTGTTGGACAGTACAGGTGAGTTCTCTACCTGTACGGCACCATGTTGGCGTCTTTGTACGTGAGCACACAGTCCAGCGCCGCTCGCTGAATCTGCTGGTCCTGATGGCAGAGCAGCTGAGGGGGAGAGACGCTCATCAACCTCTTCATCAAAGTCTCATGTACCCAGTGATGCACAACACACACACACACACACACACACACACGCAGGTGAAGTGTTGGGGTTACCTGGTTGTAGAGCTCACTGAGGCTGCCCTCCAGGTACAGAGCACGAGGGTTGGTGAATTTGGCAAAAACCCTCAGGTGGGCGATCAGCTGTCTGCGGGGGGGGGGGGATGAGTCACCTGGATGTTTAGCGGCTAATGCTAAGCGCTAGCGTGTCTGGTTAGCCAGTGTCTTACTTGGCGGCAGCTCTCCTCGGAAGCGCCTTCCTTTGCTGTCGGCCTCGCTCCTCCGCCTCCTGCTCCTCCGCCTCCCCCTCCTCCTCTTCCTCCGCCGCCGCCATCCCAGAATCCTCCGGGGCGGCGTCGTTCCTCTTCCGCAGGTCCTGGGTGGGGGCTACCAGCAGGTCGGTGGGATAGAACTCATTCCTAAGGACGGAAACACCGTCAGGACGTCATACAGGACGCCGGCGCAGATCGACCCGTGTTGTTTGTGTTGTTTTTTTTTTTTTTAACTCCGACCTGATGAACCTGAGCAGCAGCGGGCTCAGCTCTCGGCTGCGCGGCTCCACCCGGTCGGGGAACTGCGCCATGGCGCGCCACAGCAGGCTGCGGAAGTTGGGGAAGTCGGTCCTCTCGTCGGGATCGCGGGTCGACGTCAGCTGCTGCAGGAACAGCACCCCCACGTCCCCGCTCTCGATGACGTCGCAGCCCGGCTCCGCCCCGGACCGGACTCTTCCTCCTCCTCCTCCTCATCATCAGCGACGGCGTCTTCGTCGTTCTCCCGCAGTTCTTTTTCTACGACAGGCAGAGAGGGCGGAGCTCCGTTCGATGCCAAGCGTGGAGCGTGTCGACAAAGTGCTGCACCCGCGGGCGCCTCTTACCCGCCAGCCCTGCCACCATCTCCAGATGTTCATGGTAGACGACCCAGAAGTCCTTGTTGTCCATCCCTCTGGCGTGGCTCCTGTGGAGGAGGAGATTATTTTTTCCACACACACACACACACGTGTTAATTTGCGCTGGATTCTTCCGTTACTCACACGAGAAGTTCGATGACTGCGTCCCACAGCGGGCGGAAGTTGACGAACAGCATCGCGATGAGGTAACGCAGAGGCACCTGGAACAAACCAAGAGGATGTTGTCAGGTGAACCGCTGAGCTGCCAAGCATCTCCGACACGAGGCTCCGCCCTCCTCTCTCCGTACCTGTTGGAAGGTGGCGGGCGGTCCCCCCCGCGGCAGGCTGCGCCGCACCAGGTCGTGCCTCAGCTTCCGCAGGTGGAGCAGCTTGTCTCTGTAGTCCTGCACCGAGGCCGGCACCAGCTCCGCCTGCAGGCACACCGCGAACACCGGCTGCGCCTCCACGCTCTCCTCGCCCTGGACAGACACACGGACGAACCAATGAGCGCGTGAGCTCGCTCCTGGGTTTGGCGCCGCTCGCCAGAACCCGGACCGGCAGCTGTACCTCGGTCTGCGGAGGGAGCTCCGCCTCAAACTGAGACAGAATCCTCAGAGTCAGGAGGCGGATCTGAAAGACAGAACAATCCACCGATTAAACCGAGGTGGAAGAGAAGGCGTCTCCGCGACGGGCCCGGACACAAACCTTGGAGATGTTGGAGGAGAGGTTGGCGTGCAGGATCTGGAAGAGCTCCAGCAGTGCGCTGTGGGAAAGATGCTGGGAGACGCCGCTGAGCGACAGCTGGGTGTAGTAGAGGTCTGCGAGCAGCAGGGCAGACAGGTCTGTGGGAAACTTCCTGTAATAAATCATAAGATCGATCAGAAACGAGCGCGGCGACGGGGGGACGCGGAGACGACGGGGAGGTTTCGCAGCTCCCACCTGAGGATCGAGGTGATCTTGTCCACGGCGACCAATGAGAGGAGCTGGGCGGAGCCGTCCAGACTGAGGAGGCAGCTCAGGGCCTGTCTGGCTACAAACAGACCAGCTGGAGGGTGGAGGAGGGTGGAGGAGAAGGGTCATAATTATGAAAGCTGATGGGTCCGCTGCTCAGCAGATGAAAACAAGATGTCACAAACCTTTGCCAAGTTTCTCCGCCTCAATCTCACACAGGAGGAGGTTCAACAGGGCGCCGACGGCGGGAACGACGCTCGCCGGAGCCAGAGGTCTGAAAAACACAAACAATCAGACGGTTCGGTGCTTCAGGTGCTTCACCTGTGACCACGAGCACCGAGCAGCCAGCGCGCCAGGCGTTACCTGACATGTGGCAGCAGAATCAGGGCGGCCCAGGGGAGAGACAGGTCAGCGATGGGCCGGTCCTGCTCCTCGGGACATCGGATCAGGGACAGCACCAGCTCTGGCACTGCGGTCGTGCTGCTCACCTCACCGCTACACACTCTGCAAGATAACGACACGTTTAGACAAACTCCCACCGTGTCACGAGTTAAGCCGATCGTCCCGCAGCATCCCACCCTGCGCTCTGTCCGGTGAAGAGCAGCGGGTAGGTTTCGAACGCCATGGAGCCGTCCGTGGGCGGCGGGGCTTTGGCGAGGATCAGGCTGACCAGCGCCTCCAGGCCCTGGTGGCGGGACAGAGCGTCTCCGCGGCCGAACAACCCGGCGGCGAAGTGCAGCAGGCTGGGGAGGAAGAGCTGGAGGAGAGAGGAAGAGGAAGGAGTTACTGTCGGGGACACTCGGAGAGCCGGGAACGAAATGTTTCACATTTCGCTCTCGTGACGACTCACCTGTTCAAACTGTTTCATGGTGAACATCTCCTTGGTGAACTCTAAGATCAGGTCTTGGCCCGACGTGCCGCCAAACACCTGGTGGAGAGAACCGAGTCAGAACAGTCGGCGTACGCTGAAAATGTGACGGCCGGAGCTTTTCTCTCCCTCATCACCTTCTGAACCGTCTCCTGGATGAGCGGTTCGGGCAGGTTGACGTTCTCCCCGAGGAGCAGAGAGGAGACGATCTGGAGGAGCAGGCGGGAGCAGGGAGGCGACAGGGCCGAGCTCTGGATCAGCCGCAGCACCGTCTGCAGGCGAGAGCCGACGAGACGTGACGCGACATTTCATCTTTAAGGCGAAATGAAGATATCGTGCGTCGTCTTCTCTTACCCGACAGACGGCGTCCGGCCTGGTGATCTTGGCTCCGTCTCTGTGGGACACCAGGGTGTGGAGAATAAACAGCAGCCTCTCCAGCTGCTCCGTCGCCTGGCCTGCCTCCTCTCCCTTCGCCTCCACGATGTCCAGGACCTCCACCACGCTGCCCTGCGTGTAGCAACGCACCATCGTCACACACGCTCAGAGTCACGGTGGCTTCGGCGAACGTAACTGAAAATCTGCATCGATATTCTTCCAGCTGCTTTACCTGTAGGGACTCCCATAGAACCAGGAAGTGTTCTCTGTCCACGTGATTGGCTGCAGCCTGGGCCATGTGATCCAGAGCGTCCCGGACAGTGTCCCAAGGCAGGGAGCCTCCGGGGTTGGTGGTGGGACCGAGCTTACGCAGAGCCACAGGGAGAGCCTGATGCAGGGAAACAGAACATTAAAAGTACGTGCAACACGCAGCAGGTATTCTGCACACGGGGGGGGGGGGCTCACGTTTGCAGCGGTGGAGTGGAACATGTTCCTGACCCCCCTGCACATCTCGAACAGCAGCTGACCCGCTCCCTCTGCCTTGTCGGGGTTCTGCTGCAGGTCTGAGAACACGTGAGTCAGCAGGGCGTCCAGATCTGGAACCTGTGGGACAAGACGAGCCACGGATTTTTCCACGTAATCCTCCAGGATTATATCCCACCCCAACAGACGTAAACAATAAAAGACACGTCACTCACCTTCCTCATCAAAAAAGAGAAACTCTCCGCTGCAAACTTGCGGATGTGTTCCTTCTTGTGTGCCAGCAGGCTGCTGTACAAGCTGCGGGGCGGACAGAGGTGTGAATGTGCGTCACGTCGCGCCTGCAGCCCGATTCACACCGACTCTCACCTGTAGATGTTGGTCATGTCCTTCACCATGAGCCTCCACAGGTACTTGTAGAGGTAGGAGAGGCAGGTGAAGGCCCACTCCAGGACCTCGGTCTCCTTGGTGTCCAGCAGGGAGGTGATGAGAAGGAAGAAGTCGGGGAAGTGCGGGTAGAAGTCGGTCTGCAGGTCTCTGGCCAGCTGAACCACCAGGCTGAGAGAGAGAGAGAGAGAGGTGGAAGGTGGTGCAACATCAAGTTTACGTCTGAACCTCCGCCCGTTCCTCTGGTAAATCCACCCAGGACACTCACTCCAGCAGCGGCTCGTAGGCCAGGCTGTTCTTGATGGCCAGGTGCGTCTTCAGAGCCTCCACGATGGACGTCTGGTGAAACACCAGCATGTTGAACGACTGGCTCTTGTTGGCCACCTCTCTCAAAAACGTGGCTGTGGAGGAAGGACATTAATACTTTTTCTCAGGCTCAGCGGGAATAAAACCAAACTTGTTTTGTCCCTCATTAAAATTGTGTGGTGTTTCTGGTCACGTACTGAAATGCTGTGTCAAGTTGAGGTCTCTCCATTTTGTCAGTCCTTCATAAAAGTAAGTTTCTACTTCCTACAACGAGAGCAAAAAAAAATTATTACCAAAACAAAAGTTCACTGTATTAACGGGGGGGTAACTGTACATACCTCAGCATAAGATCCAGTCCTGTCGATGCGATGGATGACGTTAATGTTGACATTTGCGAGTCTCTCGGCGAAAGTGAGAAACTGCCAGAGACAGAATTTAACTGATTTAACGTTAAACTAACCGACAGTTTCTCTGCTCGTCACGACCGACACAGGTTTTAACAATGACGTACAACAACACACAGTTAGTTATAGTTATATAGTTAGTTATCTCCCTGCTAGTCCGTTAGCATCATGCTGCAGCAGTAACAGTTTGTTTGCGCTCACCCTGTACGTGTTCTCAGATTTGTGATACGAAGATTTGGACTTTATCTTCATCTTTGCTCCGTTGTTTGAAAAATGGCGGATCGTTTTCCAAAGAGTGACACGCGATTAAAGCGATTCATTAAAAAAAGGGGGAAAAATGTGTTTTGTTTGTTTGTTTTCTCTCGGCCGATGTTAGAACTGTGTACACACACGCCGACGCCTGGAGGCAGCCATGATGAACTAGGAATTATGGGAGTTTTTTCCCCCTCCAGTCCGCGTGGTAAGCGACGAGAGAGCGAAGAGGCGAGAGAGAAATCCTCCCTTCGCTTCCGCATTCGTTTGAGGCTTCGCGCCATCCCGTTTCCCGTTTGAATTACGATAATACGGCAACTTTTAAATGAATAAAATAAATAAAAACAAGACTGGTGAATATGTTTGACGTCCAGTCTACGTAGGCAGCCGGAGAGAGCACGTTTTAAACTTGAACACGGTTTAAAAATCGGTAATAACATGAACCCTAGCAAAGAAGTTAGTTTAGCCTAGCTTAGCTTTTATTCCGTTTTTTGCCATATATCATTTGCCTTTGCCTTTCCATAATACGTGTTGCTGCCATAAAATTAAATAAAAGAAAAAAAACATTAAACACCTCAAGTAAATGAGCCTTTGGCAGCTTACCTGTGTTAAACGAGCACCGGTGGTTCAACAGTTTGTGTCAGAGCTGAAAATGCACAGGTGTTATAACTGATGTCATCAACAGCTGTGTTCCATTCAGGTGGAGCATGGTTTATCAAAACACCTCCATCAGTTACACCTTTACTTCACCTGCTGTAACCATGAAACATCCAAAAAGCCAATAGAAGAGTTCTTTGTGAAGGACTGAAATTATCAATATAAGAATAATAATATATAAATTAGATATAATAATAACAATATATAAATTATTATTATTAATATACATGTAATCTAATGGGACAGACTATGTACATTAAAGTACTGTGTTTGATACCAACTGAGAAAGAGTGTGTGACTTGTTACATCTGTTTTAAACAAAGCGTCTCTGAGTGAATCATTGAGTTCAGAAGTGATCTGTCTATAATGGAAATAACTAGACAAGACATAAGTAGACTTACTGGTACATTCAGTATAGTGTGTGTGTGTGTGTGTGTGTGTGTGTGTGTGTGTGTGTGTGTGTGTGTGTGTTTGATGAGAGCTTTTATCCTGTGGTCAGATGAACAATTCATACTCCTGGCACGTTGACTACACATGTACCTGCCTGGAATGCCCTCTCTCTCTCTCTCTCTCTCTCTCTCTCACTCACCCACACACACACACGTACACGCGCACACACACACACACACACACACACGCACACGCACACACTTAAAAGGTTTCGCTCTGCTGTGTGGCTCAGTGCTGAGTGAGAAGGTGATGAACCAGGACCTCCATTTATCCCCAGAGAACTGAGGGCTGTTTCTGAGTGCAGGACACATGGGCCGGTCGAACAACTTTCTGAAACAGTTTCATTTCTAGTTGTGGTCCGACTTTCACCCAAAATGGCAGAGGGCTCTCTGGTGACGGGCTCCTTCGTGGCAGCGGACTACGTGGTGTTTGCTCTCATGTTGGTGGTGTCCGCCGCTGTCGGGGTCTACTACGCCTGGACGGACAGGGGCCACAGGAGCTCCGGGGACTTCCTGATGGGGGGCCGCAGACTGACGGCCCTGCCCGTCTCCCTGTCCCTGACCGCCAGCTTCATGTCAGCCATCACGGTGCTGTCAAATCCAGCTGAGGTAAGGCCACAGCAGATTTACAGTGTAAAAAAACATCAAGTCATTTTGCTTCTGGTTTAGCCTGCAGGATGCATTCTTTGATACATGAAAACTTTTTGGTGGGGTGAGATACATCACTCCACATCACCGCTGTTTCCCTGAATTTTCAGGTGAGCTGGAGACATAATGGTTAACACAATGAGACACGTATGGGACGTGAAATTCAAACTTCAACTTATAAGCTTTTAGCAGTCTTGTAGTGGCTCATAGGTATATGTCTGAATAATTAATAGGAATTTACAGGAAACAGAAATTCAGAAACTGAGATATGGGGGGTTGGCTGGCTGATATCAAATACAAAACCAGTACAAAACCAGTATCAGCCTGACGATTCAACAAACTGAAATCAGCTGAGCCAGACAATAAATCTGTGATAAAATCCCACAGGACGTGCTCACTGAACATAAACAATGGGTGACTTCATTCCCACAGTATTTACTGAGTACACTTTACTCTCCAACTGAATGAGTTCTTTCAGTCTTCTCTGGAAAACATTAGTAGTTCATATTAAGCCTGGTCCTCAGGTGTACCGCTACGGAGCCAGTATTGGATTTTACGGCCTCTCCTACGTGATGACCATCGTGTTCACGTCTGAGGTCTTCCTTCCGGTCTTTTACCGGCTCGCTGTCACCAGCACGTATGAGGTGAGTGTGCTTTTATCCTCACGCGTGTCTGTTTATTGTTTTGCGTCGCGTGTCATCGGTGTGGTGTGTGGATTTGTGGTACTTTGCAAAGCGGTGGTCGTATTCTATTTCATTCACGGGGGCACGAAATACATCAAACGTTTTGTGTGCCCGTCAAAACCCACCCAGATATGTGACTGCTGTTGTCCTGCTGTGCAAATAAGAGCACGTCCCTGCTGGTGCAGATATGTCTCTGCTCCGGAGAGGATGTTGAACTTGTCCTGAACTCGTTAAACTGATCACAACCTTTTCAAACTGGTCTCCTCTGCCCAGTATCTGGAGCTTCGTTTCAACAGAGCAACGCGCCTGCTGGGAACCGCGCTCTTCATCGTGCAGACCGTGAGTAAGACGCAGCTCAACACATAATTGCAGGGCACCGACCTTTGCGGGTCAAACCACAGATCTGACACCCGGGGGGGTTATTTATCTTGAAATGACATCTCTCTTTGTCACAGATTCTCTACACTGGAATCGTCATTTACGCCCCGGCTCTGGCTTTGAACCAAGGTACGTTGGCGGTCGGGGTGACATCACGTGCCCTCGCTCAAAGCGTCTTGGTTTTGCTCCGGTGAGCGAGCGCTGTCTGAAAGCCTCCTCCTCTCTGCAGTGACCGGTATGGATCTGTGGGGCGCAGTCATCTCCACAGGTGTGGTGTGCACCTTTTACTGCACAATGGTGCGTAACAAAAAGCCACTGAGCCGAGCAAATGGAAATAACTTACATTTTACTATGGCGAGCAGTGACATCACCGGCTTTTCAGTCTTGTTTGTGATTTACATTGTTATAGGGTGGACTGAAGGCTGTGGTGTGGACTGATGTGTTTCAGGTAGGATTGTGGATATTAAAGAAAATAACATTACTCATGGTCGGTGTGATATTACTGACCTTACAGAGCCTCAGAAGACTGAGTCATACGTGTGACATTTGCGGTGGCGGCAGTGCTGTACAACATGCATGGATAACAATCTTAATTTGTTATCCATGCATAATTAGATTAAGGAATTCTAGATTATGGAAAAGAATCCGTACACTCTCCCCTGCAGCTGGGCGTCATGCTCGCAGGCTTCCTGTCCGTCATCGTCAGGTCCGTGGTCTTACGGGGTGGAATCCTGCCCATCATTTCCGATTCAGAACGAGGAGGGAGACTCAACTTTTGGGAGTGAGTGTGACGATATGAAGTTGCTATCGGCCCGGTCCGTCACAGGCCTGACGCAGATCCTTCTCCTTCACCAGCTTTGACACGAACCCTCTGAGGAGACACACTTTTTGGACCATAACCGTCGGCGGGACGTTTGTTTGGATCAGCATCTATGGGATCAACCAGGCTCAGGTTCAGAGATACATCTCCTGCAAGAGCATCGCTCACGCCAGAGGGTGAGCGTCGCTTTCGCACGTGAAATCCCCGCTACGTCTCACTGAAAAACAAGTTGAGCCTCCGC
This sequence comes from Psettodes erumei, assembly GCA_016785225.1. Taxonomy (NCBI): domain Eukaryota; kingdom Metazoa; phylum Chordata; class Actinopteri; order Pleuronectiformes; family Psettodidae; genus Psettodes; species Psettodes erumei. The sequence goes on along the minus strand of JAFBJZ010000239.1, from coordinate 399,117 downwards.
ACGTGTTTCTCCTCTCGTCCAGATCTCTGTACATCAACCTGCTCGGCCTGTGGTCCATCTTGCTCTGCTCAGTGTTCGCAGGAATGTGCCTCTACTCCGTCTATAAGAAGTGCGACCCGTGGACAGCCGGTCTGGTTTCCGCTCCAGATCAGGTATGAGGGAGGGAGGAAGGCGCGGCAGAGCGAGCGGTGTAACACAACTCACATAGCTCCGGTCCTCCCTGTGATGTGTGCGACTCGCTCCTCCTCTGCAGCTGATGCCATATCTGGTGATGGACATCTTGGGAGACTTCCCCGGCCTTCCCGGTTTATTTGTTGCAGCAGCATACAGCGGATCTCTAAGGTTAATACGTCCTTGTTCAGCATATTTGTGGGAAAGAGTGGGAATGTGCAGACTTAACTGTGTGCGACTTGCATCACCCCCAGCACCGTGTCCTCCAGCATCAACGCGCTGGCCGCGGTGACGGTGGAGGACCTGATCAAACCGCACACCAACATGTCTGAGAAACATCTGTCCTGGATCTCCAAAGGACTGAGTGAGTGGGGTCGGACGCAAGTCGCGCGCCGCACTCGAGTCGAACGAGCGCGTCCCGCTGACATCCGAACCTGTGCTGCCTGCAGGTCTCACGTACGGGGCTCTGTGCATTGGGATGGCTGGACTGGCCTCGCTCATGGGGGGGATCTTGCAGGTAAGGTGGGTGGGTGGGTGTGAGTCATGTCAGAGTTGTCGGAGACCGCGGCCGAGCTGATGTGTGGCTCTTCACGCAGGCGGCCATCAGTATCTTCGGGATCATCGGAGGCCCTTTGCTCGGCCTGTTCACGCTGGGCATCCTCTGCCCGTTCGCCAATTCCAAAGTGAGTCCTCTCCCTTCAGGTCTTGTAACTGGACGTTAGTTGCAAATTGCAAATGACTTTGACTCATTTCTTCAATGTGGGGATGTTAATAATGTGCGTGTGTCACATTTACACCTGGTCCTCTGAAACGTTTTAGCTTTTTCGTCCTCTAGGGAGCGCTGTCGGGTCTGGTGTCGGGGTTGGCCGTGTCCCTGTGGGTGGGCATCGGAGCCCAGATATACCCCCCACCCCCCGAGATGACCCGCCCCCTGCCGCTGGCCACAGAGGGCTGTAACCTCACCGCCGCCAGCGGCCTCAACTGGACCTCCGCGGCTCCGCCGACGCAACCGCACACCTTCGCCACAGCCCCGGTGCTCGACAGCAGGCGAGTGTCACCGTATCGTTACTAACGCAGATGTCCCGTCTTGCTGCTGGAGAGTCGGTTGTCACGGTTCTGTCTGTTTGCGGACCCGCGTGTTCTGCAGGCCTGTGCTGGCAGGCGACTGGTACTCTCTGTCCTACCTGTACTTCAGCCCAGTTGGCACCATAACGGCGATCTGTGCGGGGCTGATCATCAGCCTGCTGACAGGTAACGTCAGAATAAGGAGACACGAGATCTCGCTGCCGCTCCGTAAAGAGCCCGGAGCCGCTCTGACGTCGTCTTCATTTCAGGAGGCTGGCAGCCCAAGGTGGAATCGAGGCTCACGCTGATGAAAGAGGACACGACTCTCTATCACCTGATCCGGTTTTTCAGAGACAGAGTAAGTGCTGCAGCGGCGAACCGACATCACGAGCTGCAGACTGACGACGGCTGCTGACCTTCTGCTCCTCTCTCTCTCTCTCTCGAGGTCACGAGAAGAACGGGGAAGCTTGACCTGACGCAGCGCAGAGACGAGGAGCTGGGCGACGCGAACCCCGCTTTCGGCGACGTCGAGCTGGACTCGGCAAAAAGCGGCACTCCCACATGACATGCCACTTGTGTGTGTGTGCGATATCATTCTTGATTAAATTCTTCTTCTTCTATGCTCTGATGGAATAAACGTCAGTGAGGGAGTTTCATGACGTGTGTGACTTTCTGTGCTGCTGAATTTAAAGTCGGGCTCCTGTGAACCCTGACCTGAACCACCGTTTGAAAATGAGCACTGATAAAATATTGATTTTGGCGTTTGCCCCCTGACTTCCTGTCTGGTAAAAAAGCCCCTGACACTGGATTTGTTTTATTTACTTTAAAGGAATGCAGCTACAGTCCAGTTACCTGGTGTGTGTGTGTGTGTGTGTGTGTTACCCTGCTGGTGCCATGCTGCTGCGTTCACCTCAGGGCTACCTGACGAGAAAAGAAACACGCCCTCACACACACACACACACACACACACACACACAAGATGAAAGGTTTGTTTATTTTACTGCAGTTCAGTGACATATTAGAAGGTGATGCACAGGAGTTTTCCATTTATTCGCAGAGGACCGAGACGACCGACAGGTTGGAGTGACTCCCCCCCCCCCGAGCGACTTTAACTCCTGCACAGAAATGTCGGGGCACCCTGTGGTAGTCGGCTCCTTCGTGGCGGCGGACTACGCGGTGCTCGCTCTCGTGCTGACGGTGTCCGCCGCCATCGGGGTTTACTACGCCTGGGTCGGCAGAGGCCGAGAGAACTCCAAGGACTTCTTAACCGGAGGCCGCCGACTGACCGCCCTGCCCGTCTCCCTGTCCCTGTGCGCCAGCTTCCTGTCCTCCACCACGCTGCTGGGGAACCCGGCTGAGGTAAAGCATCGCGTTGGTGCTCCTGCCAAATGAAGCTGTTCATTTCTTGGCTAGCAGGGTGATGCAACAACAATCTAGACAGAAAATTGAAGGGTGTTTTTTTTTAAAAAAAAAGAAAAAGAGACTTTTCTTCTGTGGTTTTCAACACATCCTGCAGACTGGAGCCAATTCAAACATCCGTCTGGGTCACTGAGCAGGAACAAGAGGCTCATTTACAAGTTTAAGTCTTTTATCTCATAAGACTGAGTCATAAGCCACGAGAGGACACATGCATGTGTATGTGCCTGTGAATAACAATCGCCCATATAGTGGAGTTAAAAATTACACACTGTCCCTTCATTTATTACCCACTGTCTTTGTGTCATCTGCTCAAAGTTCGGCACAAATTAAACTGTAAAAATCAACTGTACTCCAGAGGACAATCTGATCAAACATCTTCATCATAAACATTCAAGTACAGAACGAGCTGAAATGACTGTTTGTTCTTCTCCGGCTCGCAGGTTTACTGCTATGGAGGCATCTTTGTGTTTTTTTCTCTGGCCTTTGTGCTGACGGTCGTGATCACCTCGGAGCTCTTTCTCCCGTTCTTCTACAGACTGGCTCTCACCAGCACCTACGAGGTGAGTGAAATGTCTTGAACGCAGCCATCCAGGTGTGTGTGTGTGTGTGTGTGTGTGGGGGGGGGGGGACCTAAATAAGGTGAAGTTCTGTGTAATAATGAGAACGTGTGTCCGTCTGTGCCGAGTATCTGGAGCTGCGTTTCAACAGAGCGGCCCGTCTGCTGGGGACCGGCATCTTCATGGTCCAGTCGGTGAGTGAGACACCAGAACCTCGGTCAGAACCTCAGGCTCCTCCTCCGTGTTGGCTTCACCTCCTCTTCTGCCGCAGATCCTCTTTGCCGGCCTCATCATTTACGGCCCCGCTCTCGCTCTGAGCCAAGGTGCGTTGCTTTCAGCCCGCAGCAGCTTCATTCACACACAAACCGCCGTGTGATGCTCTGCCCTCCCTCCCTGCAGTTACCGACATAAATCTGTGGACTGGAGTCATTTCCATGGGCGTCATCTGTACTCTCTACTGCACGCTGGTTGGTGAACACATGAGTAACTTGAAGTAGCTCTGCTGCACTCACAACTTACACAACTCTCTGTGGTGCTCGCTGTAACAGGGCGGACTGAAGGCGGTGGTGTGGACCGACGTGTTTCAGGTGAGTCTCCGCGTCACAAGAAAAATCAAGACCTTAAATCCAGGAGTGCATCAGGACTGAAAAGGCGGCCGCATCTCTTTCCTCTCATTCCTTTCTAACAGATCGGAATAATGCTCACAGGTTACCTGTCTGTCATCATCAAGAGTGTGATCCTACAAGGAGGAGCGGCCAACATCATCTCAGACGCACAGCGAGGAGGGAGGCTCAACTTCTGGGAGTGAGTGTGAGGGAGGACCTGAGTACGACGAGAGCAGCTTTCAACGTCAGCGTTCGTTTGTGTTTCACGTCGTCTTTTCACAGGTTTGACCTGAACCCTCTGAGGAGACACACTTTCTGGACCTTAACCGTCGGAGGGACGGCTTCCTGGGTCGCCGTCTACGGGATCAACCAATGCCAGGTGCAGAGATACGTCTCCTGCAAGAGCGTCACTCACGCCAGAGTGTGAGTTCACTGCGATCCCTGATGTCGACTTGAGCAGAGTTTTATAAACTCACTTATGGGCTGCGACATTTGTTTGCACATACTGTTTTCGTGCTGTTGTGTTTCTTTGTGGACCCAGAGCTCTGTACGTCAACCTGCTGGGTCTCTGCGCCTTCCTGGCGTCCTCCATGTTCGCGGGAATGTCCCTGTACTCCGTCTATAAGGACTGTGACCCGTGGACTGCTGGATTTGTCTCAACTCCTGATCAGGCACGACAAAGAGAAGCACATTGTGTTGTCACGGTCATCACACACATGAAGACCACACTCTGTGAGCCTCATCGTCATGTCTGTCGTCCCTTCTCCACAGCTCATGCCGTATCTGGTGATGGAAACCTTGGCGGACTCGCCCGGCCTCCCGGGTCTCTTCATGGCGGCACTTTACAGCGGCTCTCTCAGGTTCATGCTCCACTCTCACGTTGTCACTCTTTGTTAAGCTGCTTTTGTTCTCATTGTGTTGTCATTTAAACCTCAGCACGGCATCTTCCTCCATCAACGCGCTGGCTGCCGTGACGGTGGAGGACCTGATCAAGCCGTACACCAACATGTCTGAGAAACACCTGTCCTGGGCGTCTAAAGGACTGAGTGAGTGCACCGCCCCCGTTGGCGGCCGACGCAGTGCATGCTGGGAAGTTTAGCCTGCGACTCTCGGTTTAAAATTTGTGACACGATGTGAGCTTACAGCTTTCTTCTATGGAGTTGTGTGCATCACCATGGCGGCACTGGCCTCGCTCCTGGGGGGGCTGATGCAGGTGGAGTGGATCTCTCTCTCTCTCCACAAACAAAACAACAGTTGTGTGTTTACCGTTCGTGCATTCAGACATGTGTGTGTGTGCGTCTGTGAACAGGCGGGCCTCACCATCACTGGTGTCACTGGGGGACCTTTACTGGGCCTGTTCCTGTTGGGTATCCTCTGCCCATTTGCCAACTCCAAAGTAAGTCCATCCTCTTCTTACTGTAGCATTTGATTTATTTTAATATTAAAGTGACGAATCCCAAACTGCACGTTGTTTGTCTTCAGCATTCAGATCGGGATTAAATAATCCACAGTTGAGTTGTTTTGCCACAGGGGGCTCTGTCCGGTCTGGTGACCGGGTTGGTTGTGACCCTGTGTTTGAGCGTCGGAGCCCTGATATCCCCGCCCCCACCCGAGATGACCCGACCTCTGCCGCTGACCACCGAGGGCTGTAACTTCACCGCAGCGGACGGCCTCAACTGGACCAGCACGGCCCTGCCGCCGGGACCGAGCGGCACCGCGGCGGTCGCAGAGCAGAGCGGCGACGGCTCGTAAGCTGCGACGACCGAGCGGATGATTTCGTGCATCGCGACAACTGAGCGTGTGTTGTTTTCTCTCGTCACCAGAGGTCTGCTGGCAGAGGAGTGGCACTCTCCCTCCTACCTGTACTTCAGTCTGATAGGAACTGTAACAGCTGTGACTGTGGGAGTGATACTCAGCCTCTGTACAGGTGATAAAAGTTCTCCGGGCATCAGATCTCATGGCCCCCGCTGTTTTCTTACTGACCCCGTTGTGTCCACCTCAGGAGGCTGGAGGGAGAGGGCGGAGTCCAGGCTCATGTTAATGAAGGAAGACACGACTCTCTACCACGTGTGCGTGTTTTTCAAAGACAAAGTAAGTCCCTCAGCGGGCGGGCGAACAGTCCCCAACGCTTCTGGCTCATGGCCGCTGCTCACGTCCCGCATGTGCTCGTCCCTCCTCAGGTCACGAGACGCGCGGGACGCCTGGACATGGCGGCGGACAGAGAGAAGAGATGTGGCTCGTCAAATCCTGCTTTCTACAGCACCGAGTTAGACTCCACACGCTGAAGAACTCCTGCTTCGATTACTTTGTCACGCGATCTTAATAACCTCCTGCATGAGATTATATGATAAGCAAAGGTCACTGTGCCGGATTAACATTGGAAAGCTTTTTTTAATGTTTAAAAAAAACAACAAACACAAATTAGTTAAACTTTTTAAGAACACTGCTCTGGTTTTATCATATTTATTAGACAGATGACACCACTGTGCATAGATACATATTCAAGTACATTCCCTCTGCAAGACCATGTATTTAACAAATACATTATAAATACTAAAATAATACATTTATCTCAAAACACCAGTGATGACATGTCGGTTGAGGCTCGACAGTGGAAAAAACTAAAACAACACTTGAGATTAAAAACAGTGGCATTAAGGTGCAACTTCCATGAGAGAAACACAAAGCACATCCTGTAACGTTAACAGTCACTTTCTGGCTCTCCCTGCGGACGGATCTTCATTTTTAATAAATATTACTCTGCAGGGCGAAGAGTCTGCATCGTTTGATGGGAGTGAACAGTCGTGACTGTACCCTGGTGTGTGTGTGTGTGTGTGTGTGTGTGTGTGTGTGTGTGTGTGTGTGTGTCCTCGTTACTTCTCTGGCTCATAATACCTCTTCTTCATGGCTCGGTACTTCCTGAGGAAGTAGAGGGCCTCGAGCTCCTTGATGACGAAGTCGCCGCGGGCCACCAGCTTCTGGATCTTCTCGGGGTCCGTCACGTCTCGGTTCTTCATGAAGGCGGACTTCAGGCGCTCTCTGAAGTACGCGGAGCCCCGGGGGTAGTCCCGGCCGAGGTACAGCAGCTGCACCCCGGAGGACGACAAACACACGTTAACACCACATCATCATCATCACCACCATCATCATCATCGTCATCGTCATCACGGCACTTCACTTGCATTTTTGTAAAGTCTGATGACCTCACTCCTCAAAGGGTTGGCCATGCCAGAAACGAGAGCAAACAAACCGTGCTAGCTCGTTAGCTAGCATCCAGCGCGCGTCACGTGTCACACACAAACAGCACGAAACGTCAAACGCTTCATTCACGCTAAATGTTGTATTTATTTATTTTTTATTTATTTATTTATTTTTTTATAGGGATAGTTTTACTCAAGCGTAAAGGGGACGTCTCCTGCGCTCTGTGTCCTTCCTTTATGACAACAACGGGCGGCTCAGCCGTAAGTCGTTTCGTTTCGTGTCGTGTCGCAAAGCACAACAGACGACCGCGCATGCGCGGACGTTGCTATGGTTACCGAGAATGTTTATCGCGCTTCGGCATGGTGAGTCACTTTTATTCGAATACGTTTCCCCGCCTTTTTAAAAAGCATTAAACCTTATTATATTCACATTATTTAAAGCTCAGGGTTTAACGATATTTATAGATAATATTTACACAAATAGGAGGATAGAAAGCTAAAGATAAATTAAATAAACTTACAGGATAGTGAGCACAGCGCTGCCGTTAGCTGCGCGGCTGAGCAGGAAGTGCCTGAAAGTCTAAAATAATATTTCGTTTCCACATTAATCACCCAACTCTTACCTTGTCTTAAAACAAGCCATTATTTCACTTCCTGTCTCTCTCTCCATGTTTTCTCCCGTGAACGATAGTCGCCCAAGAAAGGAAAGGTACGAGGCAGTCAGCAAGTTCATATTTACATTTCAGTTTTCAGTCAGAGATATGAAGTTTAACGTCGTTTATCCACCTCGCTCGGTCAACATTTCCTCAGTATAGACCGGTGAGCTGCACCCTCATGTGTCGTGTTTTGTTTTTGTTGTTGTTTTCCTGGTGTGAAGTCATCCAAAAAGGGACGCAAGGTGTCCAAGGCCGAGAGGGCAAGGCAGCAGGAAGAGGAGGAGAAGAGGAGGCTGCGAGAGGAAGGTAAATCCCCGTCAGGTGAAAACTAAAATACATATATATCCCTATTCATTCTAACCGGAGGAGAAAAAAGTTGTAAAATCGAGGCACAGTATTCGTTGTAAGCCCTGTCAATCATGCACATGTATGTAAACACACATACATCCTGTGTGCACTGGCTGCACAGAGGAAGCCCGGCTGCAGGCAGAGAGGGAGGAGCAGGAGAGGCTGGAAAGAGAGAGGGCCGAGCAGGAGCTGGAGAGGCTGGAGCTGAAGGTGGGATGGCGGCACGTTACAGGTGCACACCTGTGGATTATCCAAAGTTCTGCTTGTTTGGAGAAAACGTTGCTGTAAATTCCTGAAGCGGTCGCCGTTGCCTTCCAGGACCGAGAGCGCAGGGAGGGTGAGCTGAACGAACTGCGTCACCTGCTGGAGGAGAATCATAACGCAGCGACACAATGGAGAGCTGACGCCGCGGAGAAAGCAAAGGTGTGAGGGGAGACTTCAACAAAAACACAGCCAGGGCAGAAAAAAACAACACAACATGATTAAAACACCTTTCTGTACACATCACCAGCTGCACAGAGAAACACTGTGGCTGATAATACGTTTTTGTGCGCAGTGGGACACTTACATGCGTTGTGATGGTAACCCTGACCCGGCTGTACAGAGGGAAATGAACACATTCATCAGCTTATGGAGAGATGACCCAGAGGTCAACATCACACCCGTGCTCCAGCAATGCAACGTCGCTCTCAGGGTCTGTAAAAGAAAACATCATCCTTCCACATGTAATTCCCAGTCACGTGTTATTTACCGCTTCATAGTGTTACAGGACAGTTTTCTCCCGTGCAGCTGGTTGAGGAGCTGGAGGTTCTGCTCAGAGATGCTACAGATCCAGAAGAGGCCCACAAGTACCAGGAGGCGCTCGAGAATCTGCAGGAGATAATCCACTGCAAACACCTCCTCGCTGCCGAGGAGATCCTCAAGGTGGGAGAGCTGTAATCTCCCCCCCTGCTCGAGCTGTGAAGTGCTTTGTAAGTCATATGCTGTGTGTCAGGGCTCTGTTTGTGTTACAGTGGGCCAACGACAATACTGACATCGAAACAGGCAACATGCAGAGCGTGGTGAGAGACGACAACGTCACGCTGTGTCTGTGGGCCAACCTGAGGAAGAACCCGAGGTGGCCGACACTCCAGCAAATACGCCATAAGGATCATATGTGCAAATTAAAAATTAAAAAAAAAAAAATCTTTGTAAAAATCTTTTCAACGGGTCGATCCAGGTTTAAAGAGTTCAGCTTTGAAGAGGTCGGCCTTGGCTTCGAGCTCCCCAGGCAGCTGGCCGTGAGCGACGTCGCGGTCCGGATTCTGCACACACACTATGACCACCTGACCCTGCTCGCCAGGATGGCTCACCTGAAGATACACACACCGAGCCACAGGTCGCACAGGACTTAACAATACTACTACGACTACGCAAATTCTGACACTGGTTGTACTACCCCGGTTCTCTGTTTTGGTCCCAGATCTCTCTCAGGGGGCGATGAGCTCCCGGCAGATGTAGATGAGGAGGCCAAGGAGGTGCAACCGCGAGGAGAGGATGATGAGGAGGAGGAGGAGGAGGAGGAGGAGGTGCGGTCCATCCGAGGGTCAGAGGGGAGGAAGGTAAAACAAAAGAGAGCGAGCGAACGCCCGGGCCGGGCTCCGACTCTCCACGTGATGTTTTCATGGTTATCGTGCGTTGGATCTCTCAGAGCGCAGCCAGCGTGCAGTGGAGGGAAGGCAGCCCTCCGCCCGCAGGAAGCCAGCGCAGCCACGTACAGACGCAGATGGAGGCGCTTGCCGGTGAGACGCCCGAGACGTGACGCAAACGTACACGACGGCAACACACACCTGCTGCGAGACACAACTTCTCACGGTTTGGACGACTATTTTTTTGTTTTTTTTCTTCGTTCTCTCGCAGCTGAGGGGGTCCTGACTCCTCCCTCGGTGCCGCTCGCCACGATGGAGGGCAGCGAGCAGGTCCGGGCGGTGGACCTGATGCAGTACACGCCTCTGGGCGGGGTCTTCTACTACGACGTGTTCCACCTCCCCCCGCAGGCCCACTCTGTCAAAGGCTGGAAAATTAGACAGGTGAGCGCAGAGCTTCTCTGGCTGCTGTCACCTGGCCCAGATGTTGTGACCCCCCCTACACACACACACACACACACACTCTCCTCTCAAACCACACCCTCCACAGGTGCTGACGACGGGGCTGCAGGTGTTTCCCTATCCCACAGAGAAGACCAACCCGGACGACGAGGCCCTCGCCTGCCCCTCTGTGGGGGTGTCCATAACGCTGCCCGACTCCGTCCTCTTCTTGCAAACTCCCCAAGTGGCTCGTTGGGACGCTGAAGGTGACGCCAGAATCATCAAATACAAAAAATAATAAATAAATTTTAAAAAATCGCAGATGAGATTGGTTTTGAAATCCGTCTCTCCTCCAGGGAGGCGGTGGAGGACGGACGGGATCGCCGACGTGTCTTCGAGGAGGAGGCGGCGGCCAGGATCTCCTTCAGGGCGGGCTCCTTCCACGCTTTCGCGCTGATGCAGGAAACCTACGCCAACTTTCCCTTCCAGAGCTGGGAGCTCAGGCCGCTGGGCCGGGACTCTGCCGTGTACGCCGTCAATGGAGCGCTCGTCGCTCTCAGCATCACGATCCAGGTGGGAGGAGGGGGAAAAAAAAAAAAAAAAAAAAAAAAATGCGTCGTGCAGAGGAACGTTTCTCATGCATGTGGGTGTCTCATCACGACAGGGGGACCGGTGCATGCTGCAGGCAGAGCGGGACAGAGGCCTCTCCCACCTCCTGGGGAGGTGGATGAGCGGCCCCGCCCTGCAGAGAGCCATGCTCAGCGCGGGGGTCAACATCTTTGTGAACGAGCGCTCGCACGAATACGTCAGCACCTGCGGCAAGGTGCGCAGCTTCTACTGGAAACGCAACACGAGCAGTTAGATTCACTTTTTTTTACTGCAAGCTGACGAACAGTCGGCCGTCTCCCAGGCCGACGGGTGTAAAACATGACTCGCGGTCTTCTCTCGGCCCCAGGACCCGCTCACGGAACACGCCGCCTACGAGCAGATGGCCGTCGCCGCCTCGGCCTGCGCCTTCTCCTGGAGCAGGTGGAACGCCGAGCGAGGAGCCGAGCATCTGGTCCTGCAGGTATTTACTGCTCGCGCTGCGGCTAAAATTAAAGCGGCGTTTTCGTCCCGCCGTCGCACTGGCACGCCGACAGAAACTGTGATGTTGCAACACACACACACACACGCCCAACCCAGCGCAGAGTTGACATTTTCCTCGCCGGCAGACGTATCTGATCATTTCAGAATGAGGAAGAGGGAAGTTGCCGCCTGGATCATGTTTGTCACGATCGCACCGACCTGGAGGGAATCCACCCGATTTATTTAACATTTCCCGTTTTGCCCCCACAGGCGTGCGAGCACCACGGCCCGGGCCCCGTGCCGCGGGACTCGTGGAGCGTGTACCTGCTGGGCGCTCAGAGGTGCCAGAGGCTGGAGGTCACGGAGAGGAGCCAAGCTTTCTCTGCAGACCTCCACCCCGGCACCGAGTTCCACTCCACCTTCCTCCACATGCTCCAGGACCACATGAGCGCCGCCGGCGTGGCCAGGACCAGAGAGTCCAGTTACCTGTTCACCGACACAGTCCAGAACCTGCTCTGTGCCTCCAGACCCCTGGTCTACTCCTAAAGATCGGCCCGCCGAAATACATTTAAAAAAAAAAACACCTGAATTTGTCGAATTGGCTAATTTATTTGTGCAAAGTTTCACACGTCTTCTTTGGAGCTTACAAAAATGTAGGAAGATGAAAACAGTGACCACCACAGCAAGAACTTAAGAGGAAAATAATAATAATAATAATAATAAAAAAAAACCTTTGGTGTAAGACTTACAATGTAGAATTATAACTTAATGAAAATAATATTCACATCTGCCCACTCGAGACTAAACAAACGCATAAATATAGATATTAAAAACAGCTGAAATTAAAGTTTTATTACCAGTGTTTAGAGACTTGAATCAAAAGGAAATCTTCCGTTTAAAAAAAGGCCGACAGTCCTCAAGTGCATGAAATGTGTTCAAAAAGCCACGCGGCGCCCGTCAAGCCGGCCACGGCGCCCGTCAAGCCGCGACATGATTGGTCGGCTTGGACATGGGGTCGGGGGGAAGACGGTCGCCAGCAGGTGTATGACGTGTTAAAGATTTGGAGCAGCTCCCCCACACTGACTGCCACCTGATTCTCCTCTTAAAACAAAAGACACACACACACACCGCACACACACACACACACACACACACACACACACACACACACTAACTAATTCAGCAAACGTGTTGTGACGTAGAAAATCCTCCGCAGGGTGAGACTGTCCCCTGAGGACTGGCCAAGTGCTGTCAAACAGAGTCTTACTGTAGGCACCAATGAACGCCCTCCCCCCCTCGCCACCGCTCCCCCCCAGACGGTCTCGGGGCGAGAGCACCGTCCACCCCCGGGCGTCCGAGACCTGGGTGGGTGGGGGTGGTGGCGGCTAGACGGGGGGCTGTCCGTTGTGGCGAAGCCCCGTGTAGGGCCACAGCAGCTGCTGGATGGTCATCCAGGAGTCGCCCGTCCCCACGGGGGCGGCGTCCACCGCCGGCTGCATCACCAGGCTGGCCAGCAGCGCCAGGAGCCCTGCGGGGGAGGGGAGGGGACACACAGAGCTGGAAAATAAACAACAACAACAACAACAAAATAAAACACCACCTACCGAAGCGAGCGTACCTGCCAGCACCACCACCAAGGCCAACCACAGCCACAGCCCCCTGCCACCTCTGGCCACGGCTGCGGCCGCGGCCCGGGACGAGGTCAGGCTCTGGGACAGAGACTGGGACATCCCCGGGTCTGTGCACGTGGGGCTGGAGGACGGGCTGGGACTGGAGCGGAGAGGAGGAGGAAGAAGAAGAAGAAGAAGAAGAGAGCGTTACTTTTGACGAGATGGATGGAAAACGAGAGAGAGAGAGAGAGAGAGAGGGATGAAGCAAGAGGGCGGGTAAGTCATCAGTCATTTGCGGAAGCAGCGAGTGAATTAGCTGCAGCTCGGCGCGGCGTCTCCAGCAGCAAAAAGCAGCGCAGCGAAATGCGGAGGTGGACTGAAGCGGAAAGAGTTCGCAAGCACGTGCCACAATCTGGATTATCCCGGCTCGGCACTTACAGCATGACAAACAGCTCATCCTGACTCCTGAGCGACAGACAGGGAAGAGAAGAGGAAGAAGGAAGTTGAGAACGGCCCAATCAGCTCGCACTAAAAAAACACTCCCCGCCCAAAGAAGAAGAACCAACACCAGCACGTTAGTAAGGCGACAGGCTGATTATCAGTTAGGCGCTTCGCGTGAAGCGACGTGATTGGTCAGGCCGACACACACTGATCTCAGGTCAGGTGAAGTCACGTTCGGTGGGACTAACGTCTTCAGCGGCAGAATGAGGGAGGTGAGTTTGCTGCCCAGCTCACTGAGGCTGGACCTCCTCCTCTCCGCCGGCGACGGCGGCGGCGCGTCCTCCTGCTCGTTCTCAGACGGGTATCCGGCGCCGTCGCGGGCCGTCCTGTGGGCACGCGTGATGTAACAAACAAAACACACACACACACACACACACCGTCCGCTCGAACGCAAGCGCAAGACCGAACCCGTGTTGCACGTGCCATGCACGCGTGTGTGCGTTTCATGCAGCCAGATGCAGACACCTGATCCAACCAGGAAGTGTTTCCCCACCAACACAAATCACACGCTCCGACGTGCGCGCCCCCACAAAGCACGTTCACAACCTGCCACGCAATCGAAGCGTCACCAAAACTGTTTACACACCGTCCAAACACACGGAGAGGCGGCGCGTCTACGACTCGCTTCACACAGACAGGAAGGAAAACGTCACAACAGGATGTAAGCGTCTGGCGAACACGTCCCCCACGCCACGGCGGACCAGGCGGGCTAAAGATGGCGGCCGCGCGGTGTCACATGATCGCCTTGGACTTAAAAGGTCTGTTACATCAGTGCTGATGTCAGAGGCGTCTTTTCTCTCAGCTCAGAATCGGTGGGATATATGAAAAGAGATTGTGTGATGGTGACGCGGCACCGGCGAGCCGCCGTCTTTACGCAATCGGCGCCCGCCGCCGCGTCGCCTCCTCCTCCCTGGCGTCTCTTACCCCTTCATCATGAACGAGGACTCGTCGGCGTCAACCCAGGCCGCCGAGCTAACAAAGCGCTTAAGCGGAGGGCGCGCCGTGTTCTTCCCCGCCACATTCCTGGAAACCGCCGTTTATCACATTCAGGTGCACAACAACAACAACAACAAAAACAACAACAGGCCCTCGTGTCAAGGTACAGAAGCCTCTGTGGCCTGAGTAACACACACACACACACACACACACACACACACCTACCACGGGGATCGCCGGGTCAGTCGCTCCGCCTCAGCCTCCGAGCCGTCCTGCGTTTTGGGCTGCGTTCACAAATCAGACGGTTCGGGTCGTGAGTCGAGGGGGTTCGCGGCGACGCGACCGATCGATCGATCGATCGATCGATCAAAACTCACCGTGTCGAAGTGGAGGTTGCCTCCGCCGGAGCGCGGGATCGCCGCGATGCTGACCCGCCGGGCCGACGACTGCCGGGAGACACGCGCACGATTAAACACAACGAGCCGACACAGATCCGCTGAGTAAGCGCCGGAGCGCACGCCGCTCACCTTGTAGTACTGCGACGAGGACGGCTTCTTGCCGCGGAAGTCATCTGGGAAGAGCAACACAAAGGTTAACGTGTACGTGAGCGGTTTTTGTCGAACCGGGCAGTTTCGCGCGTCTGCGTGTGCGGCACCTCTCTCAGTCTGCGATCCGAACGACCTCTCGTTCTGCATGAGCGTCTCCCTCAGCTCCAGCAGCTCGGCGTGCTCCTTGGTGTACATCCTCCTCAGGTTCTCCACGTGCTGGATCATCACCTCCACCGCCTTGCCGATGCGACTCTCCTGACGCGCAAAACAGGAGTTTGTCGGGTTCCCGCTCTCTCGCCGCGGGGAAGCTCGCGGCGGCGGCGCCGCGCCCGCTCACCTGGTGAATGGCTCCGAGCATCTCCGAGCGACTGGACACCCGGGTCATGGACTGGATGAGGATGTCCAGGTTCTTCTGGAGCCTCTGGATGATCTCCATGGACTGGTTGTCGTCCTCACACAGAGGAGTCAGCGCCTCCAGGGAGAAGTTACAAGCGCAGAGGAAAATTAATATCTATAAATGCATCAAAAAGACGGAGAACGCCGACACGATGACGCGCGCCGACCTGCAGCAGGCCCTGGCAGCTGGACACCTCCCTGCGGACGTTCTCCTCCGCCAGGTCGCGCGACCTCTCCTCCAGCCGCAGCCTCTTCTCCAGGGTGAACATGTCGCACTTGAAGCCCAGCGCCAGACGCTGGAACTCGGCCTGGAAAACAAGCCGCCGCGTCGACAACTGCTCCCGCATGTGGGTTTTTTTAAATCAAAATGACAGGGTGCGACGGTGCACGTACCTCGATCTCCTTGTCACTGGGCGACAGGCTGCAGATGGAGACACACAACAGTTAGTGCGCACAGGGGTAAGTGTGGATTTTTTATTTGTGCTGTTGTGTTGTCGCACCTGTTCCTCTCGTCTTTGAAGGAGCCGCCGGGGTCAGAGATCCTCGACGTCTCGGCTGCAGAGAGAGAAGTCAATTAAAAACGCTGCGTGAAGAGACAAAAGAGGAAGTGAGTTGTGTTTAATTTGGGCACGTACGTTCTTTGTCGTCGGCCGTGCCGGTCTCGCTCGGACCCTCCGGAACCTCGTGGTCCTCGCCGGTGTGCGACAGCTCCTGCGGGGTCCGGACAAACGTTAGCGCTCCTTTCTCCTCTGATCCCTCCATTCTCACGCTCATCACTCCCTCCCTCCCTCCCTCCCTCTCTCCTCATTCTCAATGAAACTCAAATGAAACCACGCCTTCCTCCACACACACACACACACAACTGGAAAGACAACATTTCACTGCAGGTCTCGAGGTCAAAACTTGCTTCAACCAAAAAAAAATAAAATAAAATCATAAACTAACAAAAAAAAAAACCCAAAATGCATCATGAAGAATTTAGTTTTTCTAAAACAAACAAAAAAGAAAAATTCACTGTAATGTGAAAATGTATTAGTGCGGCTACTTCCTCTAAATAACCCGCCTGTGTAATTTGTATTACGAAATACCTCAAACTGCTCCATCATGATCTTTATCTAGAAAAGTAGAATTAAAAAAGGAGGAAAACACCTCACAACAGAAAGAGTCTATCACACAAACACCATAAATTACAAATACTTCTAATAAAACCCATTAGCGATGATGTATATATATTCTATATTAAACTTAATTTAGCACGTTAAACATGAAAACGTGAAGTGACTGATTTTCCTTGAAGAACGTGGTGGGAGCAGAGCAGGTCTTACCAGTTCCCTCTTATTTTTGCCACCGTCCTTTTTGGCTGCGTCATCCTCCGACTGGCCGGGGTCAGAGGTCACGCTGCCGCTCCCCGATTGGCCGGTTTGTCCCGACCGAGGGGGGCTGCCGTCGGCGTGCGGCCGGTCTGCGCCTGGCGTGGGGCAAAGATCAGACGCAGGAAGAAGCCGCTGGGAGACGCCTCCTGCTTGAAACCTCCTACCTGCCGCGCCGGCCGCCGTCGCCGCCGCCGCCGCCTCGGCGTCGGGCGCGCTCTCCTCCTCCTCCATCAGCACCGGCAGCAGGCTGGTGCTGGAGAAAACACACAAGGAGCACCGTGATGCAACACCACAGCGTCCGCAGGCGCAAAACCCTGATCTCCGACGGATCCCGAGGTTCCCCGGAGCGAACAGGCGAGAATCGCTCACCTGTCCTCCGCCGCCGATCTGTCCGCCAGCGGGTCCTGGCTCGGGCTCTGGGGTGGACGGAGAGCAGAGGAGGAGGGTGAGAAAGAGACAGGTGCAGCACCTTCCTCTGTCCGGTCAATGATTTAAAAGTACCTGTCCCGCGGCAGCCAATCGAGCGTGGAGGAGGAACACCGAGCCGAGTCCTTATATAACACAGAGCTTCATGTAGAGCCCCGCGGCCGAGTGTGAGTCTGTGTCTGTGTGTGTGTCTGTGTGTGTGTGTGTGTGTGTGTGTGTGTGTGTGTGCGCTCAGAGAACACGCTTGCACAGCGCTAAGTGGCGGAGGCGGACTGCGTGGAGCAAGGTGAGTGCAACACACGAGGGACGTTGCGTAAGGGGCGCACAAAATGTGTGTTTTAACGCTGCCTCAGAAACAGGAGACATGGAAATATGTAAAATATAAAAAGAGCTTGATGATTTAAAAAAGACACTTTCTCATGCTCATTATGCACCAGGCGTCTCTTTCAGTCGTATGTCGGGGAACTTTTTATCTATTTTGATGTGCTGTGTCGTGCTCGTCCCAGGTGACACACGCCTGCCCTCCTCCTCTCGCTCTCGGCCTTTTGAGACGAAACAAAAAAAAAACCCTTCCCCCCGAAATACTCTTTAAAAAAAAAAAAAAAACGCACCTATTCTCACAGCTAAGATGTACAGGAAGTGGCAGAGAGAAACAGAAAGAGCGAGGGGTCAAAAAAAAAAAAAAAAAAAAAGAGGAAGCAGCGGGTGATATTACAGCGAACACAGGAAGCTGCGTTCAAAAACTTCCCCCACCAGCCACTCACCTTGTTCGGCTCATGTCTCCTGCGCTCCAATCCGCCTCGCCTCGTCTCTCCTCCGCTCCCGTCTGGTCCTCGCCGATCAGCTGGGTGCTGACCACCCCCCCCCAACCGGGGCAATAAAGGTCAAAGGTCAAGCTCTATCCTTTTACTCATTCTGGTGCATCTCATAACCCAAAACGTGACACGCAGAGAGAGAGAGAGAGAGATGAGGAACTGGTGCGTCTCTCTGGAGTTGGACTGTGCCTATGCAAAGCAGAAGCTGCACAGATCCTAATTAGCCTGCGCGCCCCTCCCACCCACGGCGAGGAAAACACCCATTTGACTGGCAAATGCGGAGCGAGTCAAAAGGAAGCGGCAAAACTCGGCGAAACGGCGACTTCAGCCGCGACTCCTGCGGGGGCGTCCATAAACCCTGGAACATCGAATGGAGCAGGGATGAGTTACGCTGATATGAAAATGAGCCGGGACGTCTGTGGGGGGGAGGGGCTGAGCGGTAACCGACAGGGCAGGTGTGTGTGTGTGTGTGTGGACAAAGCTCCTGTCGTCCCGGAGAGAAGAACGAATGCAAAACAGAGGAGGCTGCCGTCGACTCCAGCGTCTCCTCGTCTCATCCCGCAGATTCGCTTCTTCTTTACATGATTAAAATCAGCCACGTCTCCGCCTGACGCGGCGGCGAAACTTCCACGTCGTCTTATCTGACAGGCGAGGTCATCGTGTGATTAACGTGTCGTGGGAGAGAGACCGACTGTCCAACCTGCTGCTCCTTCTCTCTCTCTCTCTCTCTCTCTCTTTCCACAGAAACAAATAATTTCCACCACATTTAAAAACCTACCCGTCACCGCAGGTCTCTCCTGCTGCAGGAGGTGATGTGTCGTCAGCGGGGGGTTTCCAGGTGTGACCCCCCGGTCCCGTTCAGGTGAGTTGCTCAGATTCGGGCCCGGACCACCGGAGTGAGAATCGGAGGTTTCAGGAACGTCTGCGTCTGTTGAGACGTCGTCGAGTTTCGTAAAAAAAAAAAAAAAAAAAATTAGTTATAAGTTGTTGTAATTAGTGTACACCCCCCCCTTCCAAGAAAAACAACAAAAACCGTTTGGTATCTGGTCGCGTTCGACCTTTATCTTGCAAGACTGGAGAAAGTTTTGTCTCAAGACAAATGAGTCAGGACGTGACTCACGCTCTAAATTAAAAATGCAGAGCTGTCGACGGGAGAAGAAAGAGCGAGAGGCGCTGAAGTGAAGAGAGGGAGAGCGAGGGAGGGAGGGAGGGGAGGGAGGGAGGGAGGCGGAGGTCTTACACTTCTCCGAGCGGGACGGATCGGGGGGAGCGTCGGCCTCCGGGCGCCCGACGCTGCCAGCTTGTGAGTGGGCGCTCGGCAGCGCCGCTGCCACTTCCTGCGAGCGCAGACGCAGAGAGAGGTGAAAAGGTCAAAACCGCAACGCACACTCAACGGCAGACCCACAATCAGTCAGGAGAGACACACACACACACACCACGGGGTTCCTGTCATCATCACAATCTTTCTTTTCTTTAAACCGGGCACGAACTTCAACACAAAAAGTGAGCAGAAGACAAAAGATCAGGAAGTGAGACAGGAATTAACGGCTATTTAACGCGTCACGTTCCCTTTTCGTTCTATAAAAGGAAGGAGCGCGGCCGCCGCACAAGAATGCAGCGTGCTGCCCGTGCAGTGAATAATGGGGCGCGAGCAGCGATTTGGTAGGCAAATGGCAAGAAGAACGCGCGAGGGAGGAGAGGTGCCGGCGCTCGGTGCACAGACGGCGTGAATTCCTGCAGACGAGACTTCCTACCCTTCAGGCGTTATCGCTTCCCCTTGGCGAATTGTAAGAAAAGCAACTCGCGGGGAACGTTAAGGCTGGAGATGGATGGCTGAAGCTGTTTTTAAAGCCCTCCTCGTTTAGTGGTGCGTTCAAGGACATTCCCCTATTTGACATTCGAAGACGCAGGAGCATCCTCGGGAGGAGCTCGCCAAAAGAGTCGCCGCTCGTAACCGTGTCCCCCCCGCACGAGTGGGAGAAAATGAACGACGACATGTGTCCGACTCCAACGGGTTTCGAGCTCATTTTCTACTCTCGACGAGAAAGAATAATTATGATTAAATCAAACGTGGCCCTTTAAAGTGCGACCTGTTGCAACTGTTACTCATAACTTTAAGAAAAACATCCTACTTCCTTAACAAAACTATGCAGGAAGTGTCAAGTTCTATTCCCAAAATGGCAAAGATCTGTATGCAAATCTTTTTTTTTAAAAAAAAAAGGTTTATTAAAATAAAGGAAGGTCAGCTGAGCATCAGCCCTGTAACACCTGCAGAAGGTGGAAGACATTTTTCAACCGACTGGTGAATCAGGGAGATTCTGATTTAATAAAGATGCGAGTTTACGTTTTCAGTCATTAACTGATCTTTCAGGTAACTTGTGCGATGTGCGACAACTGAGGCACAAATACCCGACACCTCATCCCACGACCGGACGTCCCCACGCCTCAATTTACCTGCAGGGGTGGAGGAGAGTTGTCGTCTGGCTCCGACTCGGCGTCTGCGTGGAAACGAGAGACGAACCGCAGATCAGCAGAAAAAGACGAAGTTCGGAATCAAAAGGAGAAAAAAATAAAAAAAATAAAGAAAAATAAAAGAAGCTGGTCGGTAAAAAGAAAAAAAAAACGTCGGTCCAGTTCCTCTCCAGGTTACCCCACCTTTTACCATAAAAGGTCAGGCGGTGCTGAGGGAGGGGCGGGGTTAAAATACCATGCGGGGCTGAGGAGGCTTTAATGAGCACATTTACCACTGCCAGCCACTCATGCAGGCAGAGGAGCGCGGGGATTAACGGTCTCACACCTGGCCATAGAAGGACCTCCAAGAAGACAGGGTTTCACGTATTGTGTGCACACACACACACACACACACACACACACACACACACACAACCTTCGAGAGGTCCACAACAACCATAGAAGGCCGGGGTCTAACACCAACGGCCTCAGAGTGTGTGTGTGTGTGTGTGCGCTGGTGCTTCAAGGGTGGCCGAGTGTCCTGTGACTCCTATGGATTACAGGGGGATAATCCATTCTCTCTCCGACACACACACACACACACGAATCAACCCTCGGTGACAATAATGGTGTGTGTGAGCTGTTGTTCCCCGGCGGGGGTTTATCCCGTGAAGGACTTTCTCTGATTTAACACGAGCAGAGACAGGCGCGTCCGATCTGAGCAAAAAACAAACGCACGCCTAATCTACGGTGTGTAATCTAAACTCAGTTTACTGCAGAAGATACTCTGAGTCATTAATCTCACCCCGAGCGTCTCCTCCCGCTCCCTTCCCGGGCTGGACCTCCTCCCCGTAGACGGCCGACAGAGGAGTCGACGTGTCCCTGGCCGCCTCCACCACCGCCCACCTCTCGTCCCCGTCCCGCTCTTCGCCTTCTGTCTGCGAGTTTGTCCGCCGCACCCCGGGGCTCGCCGTCCGCCCGCCCGCCGTCCCGCGCCCGGCCGCTCTTCAGGAAGTCCTGCAGGGCGAACTCCTCGTCCCAGTCCAAGTCTGCATCTCCAGGCTAAACCCCCCCACACAAAACAAAATGGAATAAAAAGAGACAAAAATGTCACGAAAATACACAAAAACAAAAAAGCAATTTAGAGTTTTCTGCTCTCAAAAATAATCCTGAAACACTGAACGCTCATAAAAGCCTTTTGCAGTCAAAGTCATTGTTTTGTTCATTCATAAAACCGAGTCACGTTAAGCACAACATTGTTTTCCCCCTCACCCAGGGCTATTCTGAATAAACGACTTCAAAGTGCGTCGTTTGTTAAGGACGCCGTGCGCACGTGCGTCCACCTCAGCACAAAGCTCGCCCTGTTTCGCAGGATAAAAAAAAAAAAAACAATAACGCTGTAAAATGTTCGAGCGCGAGGAGCGCAGCGTGGGAGTGCGTTCCCGGTCGCATTTTGTGTGTTTGTGTTTGTGTGTGGGCGCCTGCGCTCTCTCTCTCTCTTCTACCAGAACCTCCATCTGCGCGGATACAGCAAACCAAACGACATCTTTTGTAGCGCCGGAGCTGAAAGTGAATTATTCAAAAATTTAACGTATCGACAATTTAACTTCACCTCCTCCGGGGCGGGCGTCTGGCACGAGGCCTCCCTGCTGTCCTGCGGGGTCTTTAGCTGCTCCAGCTCCTCACACAGCTGCCGCTTCTGGTTCTCCTGCTCCTGCACCCTGCACGCAACATCCCCGACGTTAACGCAACAACAACAAAAAACTGTGCATTAAACGTGCAAAAGCAGCCTGGACCGTCCATAGGGTCAGGGGTCCTGCACCGTGGACATACTGTACCCAATCCGCAGGCCCATGCAGTGTCCCATTCTGTTGCCCAGGGTGACCAGCGCCAGTTCTCTGACTGGCCCAGCGACGACTCCCTTCGCTTCAGTCTCTCAGACTACAGGTTCTCACGTGTGTGTCCTAGCACTGGCTCATGGTCCAGTTTGACACTGCAGACCAGAACCTACAACGAGCCCCAATGTTCTGAGTTCACCCCCGGCCGCCAGACCCGTTTCTCCCTCTCTGGTCTGGTACCGCACCGGCCCCCGTTATATACCCGAAGGGGACGGCCGCTGTCTCCAGGAGCGCACACACACACACACACACACACACACACAAAAATCCCATCCTCGCACAATCCAGCTCAAGTCCAGAAATGGCCCCGACTCAAACTGGGTGAGACGGGCCCTCTGAGGTCAGCGGGTGCAGGATGACTGACACGTCCTCCCCCCACTCAGGAGGAGGGACGAGTGAAGCGAGACTGGTTTCATGCAGAGCCCCCCCCAGTGGTAGAAATAACCTGGTTCTGCTCAGTAACTTAAGAAAAAAAATTAATACAGGACTTTAAATATCCTGGAAGCCGGCAGCTTTACAGCTGCTGCAGGTTTGCATGGACTTGGAGGTCAGCTAGGCTAACCCGCTAACATGGACAGCTCATTAAACCCAGCACGCTTTTGTTTGTCCAGTTAGCAACTTAGCTGCGAGAGCGGATCAACCTTCATCTCGTCACTGCTGCGACTCTAACAAAACGCTTTCTTACCTCAAGGCACAAAACTTCCACCTACGACATCGCCCGCCTGGGCGGCGGAGGAATCCGCTCACCTGACTGACAGGTGGAGGATCTCGGTGCGGGACCTCCTCACGTTGCTGGCCATTTTGATCAGCTCCTTCTCCAGGGAGTCCGTGTACTGGGCCAGCTGCTCCAGGCTGAGGGCCCAGTCCGACCTCCTCGCGTCCAGCTCGGCCCGCGCCGCCTGTGGGAAGACGAGGCCCCCGGGAGTGTGGAGGGGAGAGGAGAGGAAGGGTCAGCCTCCGAAAAAAAAGTTCTGACACCTAACTGACAAAATCTCTCCCCGTCTGCCGGCGCGCTGGAAAAAACCCGACAGAACAGAGGCTTGCGCCGGTGCAGCTCCGCTCCACTAATTTCCGTCTCATTTGGTATGTTTACTGCTGCACGGCAGTACGTGGCTAATGAATGCAGAGTGGCAACAATGCAGGAGGAGGGGGGAGGCGAGAGAGAGAGAGATGGAGCGATACACAAAGAGTGAGGGAGGGAATGGAGTGGGTTGCGTTCACGGCGCTGCTTGGACGGGGGCCCTGCCCGGAGAGTTACGTAAGCGAGAGCTGGTGGGTGGGGAGGAGAGCGAGCGCCACAGGTGGAGGGAGAGGAAGGCAGGAGATCACATCATAACAGTTTGTGCAAAAGATTACACAAAAAAAACCAAACACACAGGAATGCAGCTTGTTGAGAGCGAACATCATCGTGTGTGTGTGTGAAAGCGCGTGAGAATACCGGACCTCAAGACCGCCGTCTGCGCCGCCCCCGGGCTGCACGCGGTCGCCCAACAAGCCGCGAACTGTCGATAAGACGGAGCCGGCGTCCTCCCTGAAGTCCCGCTTCTGCGAAACGCAAAGAAGAAGCACATTGTTGGAAACAGTAGAGGTCAGAAATGTAAAAAAAAAAAAAAAAAAAAAAAGGGAGATGGTTTAACTGCCTCAGGGTCACAAAATCATTTTAACAAACGCTGCGTGAGTGAAATCTGGATTGACGAGACTCAACCAGTCCACCAGTCCCACGTTACCAGTTTGTCGAGCAGGCTCTTGAACTCCAGAGCCATGTGTTCAGGACTGGGTCCCTGCAGCATCAGAAACACCTCCCTGTCCAGCGTCTCGTCCAGCGGCGAGGCCGCGCTCATGGCGGCGGACAAATGGTCGACTCCGTGTGGAGCCTGTGAGAAACAGCGACAGAGACACTTATTTAAGTTACCATCAGTCCAGTTGCTGCGGAGGAACCGGAAGGAGCACAGAGCTTCGTATTGTGAGCAGAACACGTGGGAAGCCCGACGGTTTGTGGAGGAAAAATCCGCAGAGATTAATAACCTGCCCCGGAGCCACACAGATTCTCAGAAAAGCAGCCGGCATCAAAAAGGCTCCGTGAACTGGGACTACGTAACCGCAGGGATTGTTCAGCGCAGGGTGCGTTCGAGAAAGAGAGTATGGGAGCGCTGACCTCCAGTGGTGACTGAGCCAGAGCCAGTTCGGTCTGCAGGGATCCTGAGCTGCTCTGGTTTAGCCTGTAAGCCACGGACAGGGTCAGTCCAGCCCTGCGAGACACGGGAGGTAAACATGTAGGGCTCGAAAGGTCAACAGGTCAAACCCGCCCACGCTCCCGGGTCATTCGCGGTACGTTTCCTTACCCGGCCAGCTCGGGGTGCATCATCTGCACCTGGCTCTCCAGCTTGTTCTTGTCGGCCCGAAGAAGCTGGAAGCAACGACAGAGGTCAACCGTGCTGCACAAGGTCGAGTCCACGACGACCGAGCTTTTCCCCCCAAAATTAATTTAACAGGAGGATTTTCCAGGAAGCACGAGCTTCTGTGAGAAGCTGAAAGTTTGAAATACGATAACGGTAAAAGTTCAGCACGCTGACCTCGGTGATGGAGGAGTATTCCTCCACCGCTGCCTTCAGCTCATCTATCTGTCTGGTTTTCTGGAGAAAGAAGACCAGACGGAGGATTCAAGTAAAAAAAAAAAATTTGTGAAGGATTATGAAAACTGTTGTGGAGAACAGAAGCTTTACAAGCAGCGGTGAGAATAAAACCAAAGGAGGCGCTGACCTCGAGTATCACGGCTTCCTTTTCACTAACCACGCCGTCAAAAGAGTGAATTTGCACCTGAGGACAGGGAGAGGGCGGTTACATAACGCCACTACACAAAAGTATCTGTGATGCAGCTTTACAATGGAGGAGGAGAGCGGACACAGGAGGGAGAAAGAAAAAAATTATTTTAAAAAGGCACCTGAAGGTCGGCGTTGAGGTCACACAGCTCTGATATCCTCCTCTGGAGCTCGTCCATCTCCATGGCGAGCTTGAAGTTCTGAGGGGTCGTCAGAGGGAAGTTAGGACAGGCGGATGTGAATCCGTCGACTTTACAGACGGTCGAGTACCTCTTCCTGCAGAGAAGCGATCTTGGCGATGAGACTCTGGTTTTCTCTCTCCTACAAAAAAAAAAAAAAATGGATGGAAAAAGGTGGAGAAACAACAGAGCCCCCTATTTTGTTTTTGCAACGCGAGTCCGACTCACCACGTGTTTGCTGTGCGCCGAGGCGCGAGCTCTGCCCTCCTCCGTGCACGTCAGGGTGGCTTTCATCTCCTCCACCTCCTCCTTCAGCAGCTTCTCCTTCTGGGCCAGCTGCTGGTTCCTGTGCAGGGAGGAGCAGACGGAGGAGGGGGAGTCAACGTGTGCCGCGGCGTGTCGGTCCGCGTCGCTCGGCGTGCGGGCGCCTCTCACAGCCGGGCCTGGTTGCGCAGCTCCTCGTTCTCCTCGGCCAGCTTCTGGTTGCTGTCCTCCATGCCCTCCGCCGCCTGCTTCAGCTTCTTCACCTCCTCCTGCAGCTTCTGGTTACTCATCTGGAGGTCAGCAACGCAATACACCAGCTCGGAGGTTTCACTGTGAGAGGGGAGGGGGAAAAAAAAAAAACACACACAGTGTAACGCAACTTTGCTGTGTAGATGAAGGAGGGGGAGGCGGCCATTCACACAAATACAGGCATGATATTGCACAATTAATAAGCACTTACAATTCTGCTCTGGACGCCTCCCCGCCAAAGGCCTCCAAGCTTCCTGACGTCATATTGTGCAGCATGGACCTCTTAGCTACACAAACGCAGATCCAAAACACACAACATGCAACATCAAAAGCTCCCCGTGTCACCTAAATGACATGTACGCACAATAAAAAAGGAAATTAAAAGCAAACACGTTGCGTGTTTACATTAGCGCTCACCAGACAGGCTGTCTCTGAGTTTGACTGAGTCCTGAGTGATGTCATCTGGTGTCTCTTCTTCCCTGAGACACGACAGAGGAAAGTCAAACATGGACTTGTGCAACACCGCGAGCCGAGTGTTTGAAAGGAAGCAGTGATTTGTCGAGCTGTTTAATTTCTGGTGTCTGGCGCTAGCGAGCACAAAGAACAGCTCTCAGCTGAAACTCATCCTCCACGTGACGCCCAATCGCATCCTGTGGAGGCGATCTCGGACTTCTGGACGCCGCCGGGCGCGTAGATTAACCGCCGCGGAGGCCACTTAGGACGCGAGACGCCATCGTTGCAGAAACTGGACCTCTGCTGTTGCTCTGCATCTTTTTTTTTACCCCTCTCAGCCCACACAACACAACACCAGAACCTCACCCCTCGCTGCCGCTTGAAACGGCATTAACGATATTGAGAAACCAGGCCAGATGTGTCATCAGCGTAGATGTGACAGAGCGCCATGGGGGCGTCTATTGGGAAATAAAAATTCTGCCAGTAATCTCTCATACGATGCATCCCCTCCTCCACAGACTTGCACAACTCAAACTGAATAAATCAGCGGTTAGCGCCTGAAAAGGAAGCGAAAAGGTACGCGGCCCTCTCCCGCTAGGACGCCAGGTCAAAGCTGCCGGAAACTCTGGAAACTACAAATCTGTGTTAGGAAAGAGTCAACACGTGGAGAACGACGTAGTAAATGATGAAGTCAGATCTGGATTAGAAAGTTGGCTAATCTACCTGCCTTTTAAGATAAAAGCTCTGACGCTGTATTCGTTCTCATGCTTTTACTTTGAAGTTCACCTGTCACTGCTTAAATGAAGGCGTGTGTGCACCGCGCGTCTTTACCCGTTGTTGCGGCAGTCGTCGATCCACTCCCTCATGACGGCGTGGTAGGTGTCCAGGTCGATGGACACGTCCTTGTGCTCGGGATCCAGCATGTTGCACAGCTCCTCCAGCCCGCTGTCCTCCGAGCTCCGGCTGGTGGTGTGCCGCAGGTAGTCCACGATGTGGGACACGTACACTTTACCTGGGAGACGGGCGATTCATCTCAGGATAGTTGTTGTTACCACGTCACAGTCATTGTGCGATGATTACTTCCCTCCTCCCCCCCTCGTCTGTCCATTTCAACACTCGGATTAACAGAGTTTAACACCCGCAGACGACAGATACGTCGTGACTTCACATGTGGGTTATCGTTGCAGTTGGCGGGGGCAGTAACCATGGCGACGGTTAACTCGTTTTGCAACCGGTTGTCGCGCGTTGCTTCACACCCTTGGGTGGGAACCGTCGTCGTCTAAACCGCGCACAAAGGGTGCGTTCAAAACGAAGCGACTCGCTCAAACCCCCCGGCAGGAAGGTTTCAAAACGACGTATCTGCTAGTTTCACGTTCGACTTTTCAGCATCAGGACCGGACGTGACACAAAAGATGAAATGCACATTTCTATAAACATCTGTAAAAAACAAACAAACAAACAAACAGCCCCGTCTCACTATCACCTGTAACACTGGGGACTAGGACGGTGCAAAACTTCCATCATCTCTCTTTCTTTAAAGAACGCATGTGTCATACCTCTGCTGCAGCGTTGGTGATGGTGTGTGTGTGTGTGTGTGTGTGTGTGTGTGTGTGTGTGTGTGTGGGAGGGGAGGGACGGGCCGCCTACCTCGGCGCTGGGTGTCACAGGCGTGGAAGATGGTATCGAGCAGATTCTCCTCGCAGATGAGGCTGATTTCTGCCATGTTCTCCCTCCTGCTCTCGCAGGCCTCCGAGGTTCCTGAAACGCGCGACACACACGAAACACAAACGAGTTGTGTAACGAAGCGAGCGCATGATACGTGAGGCAGAGCGACAACGGTCGTCGAGCGATGGCCTCAAAACACGACAACTAATCACTTTATTAACTTATTCATTATTTCTTGATTATCTAACTAAAAATTTCTCAATATTCCTGTTCTCTAAAAATAAAACATCCTCCCCGAGCGCCAAACTTCCCGCCTACAACCTGAAACTCATGAGCTGGAATCAGCGTTTCGAGTATTTCTTGGTGGTGTCAGAAATTACACAACAAACTAAACTGAGGTTTGGAGCAGAGATAATCCGTTTTGTCTCCACTTACGGCTTCCCACCACATCTCACACTGCTAATTAGTGGAAGAAGTTCGTTTTCGCAACAGGAAATAAGCTGCAACTCCTGCAGAGGAACATGAGATGTGTCTGAAAGCTCACCCTGAAAAAAAAACAAAAAAAAACAACACGGTTTTGTGTAATTTTGCACAACAACAAGCTGCACGTCCCAGCTGGGCTGCAGCTGCTCCTTCCTACCTCCGTCCCCCATGGACAGCCTCTTCACGACCAGCGCCGGGTAGGGCAGCTCGCGCTCCGTCGGTTTCGCCGCGTCCGCCGAGCAGAAGTTGAGGTTGTAGGCCACGGTGCTGTGACCCGGCGTGAAGGTGCGCGACAGGTGCGGGCTCCTGCCCGGCCTCTCGCTCTCGGGCTGCGCCCGGTGAGGCCCTCGCGTGAACGTGAAGTACGGGGAGTCCTTGGCCTGGCCCGTGGGCGTGGAGCAATACCTCTGCCACGTCTTAGCTTGCTTCAAATCGCTCCCGTCCGCACCTTTCCTCTCTCCCAGGGTGCTGGTGATGGTGTACGTCACGTTCCCTGTGGTAGACGCGGGGGTGGAGGGGGCGGACGGAGGGACGGAGGAGGGGCCCAGGCCGCCCCTCGGCATCCCCATCCCTCTCCCCTTCTCCTTCCCGTCCTCCTCCTCGTCTCTGTGGAGGGCCCTCTTCTTCAGGATGGCCTCCAGGTTGTGCCTGAGGCCACACTGCGGGCTGTCGTAGCTGCTGGAGGAAAGCTTGGGGATCTGGAACGGCGAGTTGGGCTCCCGGTCACCGCGCCACTGGATGGTCTGCAGTTTGCGGCAGATGCTGTCCACTGGGTTGTGCCGACGGTTGGGCTGGGGCGTGTAATAGTCCATGGTGGCGAGGAAAGGGCCGCGTCGCTGGCTCCCTGGCTCGAGGAGAGGCTGAAGTCTGAGGAGAGACGAGCGGGAGATGGTTTAAAATGGAGATGGTTTTGGTAGGTGACCAGTAAACCACAGTAAACTCCATAATGCATGAGGTAACTGGAACATTCGGTCTGTTTAATTATCTCTGTGGAGAGAAAAATGAGCAGAAATACAGTAAGTGCCTGGTAAAGTGTAAATATAAGGGAATATTGGAGACAAATACGAGGAAGCTGAATGTGAAAAATGGCAGCTGTGGGAGGACACGAGCCACATATTGATTTTACTCTCAAGAGGGAAAAAAAAAAATTTCACCTGTCAGGACTTATTAATCATTCTCACAAAGGTGGACAACCCTTCAAACAATTTACCGGCAACATAGATAACAGTTAAGAATATTATTTAATAATTCCGGTCATTAAATGGCCAGTTTTCTTAAAAATAATAATTAAAAAAACTCCCTGTCGCTGAAAATGATATCGAGTCTCAGTCCCAACTGACTTCATCCCAGTAAAACTGCAGAAAAAGCGACAAGCTGGTGAGTTGGTCCGTTCAAAACACACGCACACCTGGTCACCGGATGTTAAACAAACAAAAAAAACAACAACTCACCTGTCGCGTCGCTGCGTCAAACACTCTCTTTCTGCTGCCGAGTTGTGTATTTATAACGTGTTTGTCGCCTTTGTGGAAAAGCTGCGACGTGAAATGTTTGGCCGTGGTCGTCCCGCACGCGGACGAGAGCACGCGCGCACAGGTGGGTCGAAAGCTGGGCGCGCGAGACGGAGCGGGTTAAAGACGTCAGCGTCGGCGCGCGCGCGCGGCTCTGGAGAAAAAAACAAAAAACCGCGGCAGCACCTCCTCCTCGTGGCACGAAGGCGGCACGGCACGTTTCCAATAAAACCAGTAAAATATAAATAAATAGATAAATTTAGATGTGTAGTATCTGTAGTATTTAGATCTGTAGTTTACAAAAACATGAGAAAATAAAAGAGGAATTGTGCATTTGAAGTACTAATGAACTAATGAAGTACTAAGGTGCAATCCTCCCAAAGTTAAGGAAAGGAGTCTCCTGTCTTGTCTCCTTTAGCACAGGACGTACCGGACGTCCCTTTTTAGAAAGGTAGGACGTGTAATGCCGACCCACAATTCCCTGCGTCCGCTGCGTTTAACGCACCGCTGTGGTTTCCCCCCCAGAGGTCAAGCTGTCAGGTTTGAGGAAAGCTGGGTCCCCGTCATTCCCTAATGGCTGACGACAGCATTCCCAGCTTTAAGGTAATGAAACGAGTTAGTACTGTTTGGTTTTTCAGTGCACTTACCCTCAGTAGCTTCTCCAGCTGTAGCATCTTGATGGTTCCTTGGTTTCCTGACGCTTAAACCTCCCCCCTGCTGCTCCACGTAGAAGATACTCCTGCTCCGGCTCTCGTCGCCATCAGAGCAGCACTGAAAGGCTTTGAGCGCCGCAGGGAAAACGAGTCCGAAAAGTCCGCAGTCCTTCCTCTTGATCTAACTTCCCTTCAAACAGCATAAGGTCCGCGCCATTTTATCGGGCGAAGGACACGCATTCCTCCTCTTCCTCCGGTCGCAGCCTGCTCAGCAGAATCCACTTTCTCAGCTCACGCTAAGTAGCTGGAGCTTTGCTTGTTTTCTGACCCTGGACGCCTGAGCAGTAGACAGCAGGTACAGGTGGAGATTAGGATGGACATGTGCAGACACACACGTTCACCGGGATGAGGTGTGTGCCAACGTTTGAATGCACTAAAGGAAAAGCAAATTTGGAGTAAATTACTATAAATTTTATCACATGGTTTGCCGTGTTTCACCCTGAGGTGTGTACTATGTCATTTAGACAGACTAAAAACTCAAAACATACTGGATCACCAGAAGAAGGTTGCATAATCTGGTAAATTCATATTTATAGCTACATAATCTGAGATAATCTGAGCCAGACTAACTGTGGGGAAAAAAAATCTTGAAGAAGAAAGTGCAATACACGGCCCACTTTCACATAATGCTCCGCTGTGGTTGCTCACCACTTCCCAGTACTGTAATCTGGGATTATGGCACAAGCAACCTTCTGCACCAGAAGAGGAGAGGATAAAGGGCCCGTCTAATCCCAGCCAACTGGAGCAGATAACTACGGTGACTGAGTGGTGGGCCAGAAAGAGGTGTCGCTTTAAAAGAAAGGTCACGTAATAGTGGATTCACACCCCTTCAATGCTAATCTGATGATACTCTGTTCCATATCTAGCAATGACCTTTGACCTTCTGCATGGGATAGTTGAGAAAGACATTTTGAATGCAGGTATAAGGCGATGTGCAGCCGCATATGAAATGTGAACATAATTCGCCATGAATTATATAATAAAATACAAAATATGACACATGGATTCTGAAAGGTCACTATTTCCTCTGCTGTTGTGCGCTGTGTTGTGTTTTTTTTTAACCAGGCAGCTGATCTGGTCATCCAGCTGTCCTCCACTCCAAAGACCAAACCAGATGTTTTTACTTTTGGGACGATCTTCAGTGACCACATGCTGACCATAGAGTGGAGTGCAGCTGAAGGCTGGCGGGCTCCACTCATCAAGCCCTTCGGGAACCTGTCGCTCCATCCAGCCTGTTCTTCACTACACTACGGCATACAGGTGTGCTGATCAGGAATGACTTTAACCTTACCTGTTTTACCTTTACGACGTTAAAATAGGCTTATGTAGTGTTCACGTCAGGAGTCTGATTTGACTTGACAGAAATCAAGATGGACACCTGGCAAATTAAAAAAAAAAAAAATAATATCAAGATGACTTACGAGTGATATAAATATTTCTTTGGTCAAAAATTATCTGATTTATTTTGCATTCTCTTCATCAAAAGCAGAATCTATAATTAAACGTGACTTTCAGACTCCACCCGATAGGTGGCGCCACTGCGCCTTAAAGGAGAACTGAAGAAGAAGAAAACAGACCTGGTGGATTTGGTTAGTAACCGATGACGCTCTGGGCGTTTATTTTGTCGATTGACTCGTAACCTCAACAACCAATCACAGCGCACACAGAGTATTTTTCGGGTTGGCGCGTTCTCTGCCGACTTCCGCTGTCGCCAACGCGCGAACAGGAAGAAGAATGAACAGAGTTGATAACGTAAGGAAAAAAAACAAACAAAAAAAACTTTACACACAGGTAAAGTAATGTTAGTCCGAGGATATTTGCCCTTAACTGTGACCATAATTTCAGCACTCACGTTTGGTTGTATTAGCTAGCGCTAACGTTAGCATTAGTCTTTCTAACTTTCTATTGTGGATTGCTAATGACAGTGCCATCAGCTTGCTAGCCTAGGTAGCTAAAGTGACCGTCTGGCGGGTCCCCAGCTATCGAGGAAAGCTAACGTCAGTGCTAGCAGTTTGTTGGTTTACTTAGCTGAAGTGGCTCTCTCATGAAACCTGAAACCGTCCAGAGTTTCCCTCAAAGTGCCGTTAGTTAATGAGCTAATGTTTGCGAGCTAAAATGCGTTTGCTGAGTGTTTCGCTAGTAAATGCTATCATCTAAGATGACTGCCAGGGCCTAGGAAGCGGCCGTTAATGATGGCGCCAACACGGGTTAACTACCACTCCATGACATTGGACATGGCTTCCGTACAAGGCCTAGCTAACATTTGTTAATGGCGCCGCATTGTTTCGTAAGTCGAAGTAGGCTAATAGTGGGGATGAAAAAATGAAAAGCTAACTTCTAAAGGCTAAATTTAGCTTTCTATAAACTATGAATCTTACCTGAATAATGTTCTTTTACAGTGAAACCTCTGGTAAGCTGTGGACATTTTCTGATAGTGGTTAGTTTAGTTTTGAATAGCATTTGTTTCGTGTGAGGTTATTTTGTTTAGTCTATATTATTCACTCCCTGAAAGACCCTGTGTTCAGTATGTATCAGCCACAATGATACAAGGCTAAGCTAAGTCGTCGATAATAGTTTTTCTTCAAATGACAAAAATATAAATGTTGCCAATGACAATGTTCTCTCAACACTAGTGTCATCAGTGTCATTGTGTTGTGTGATTAGGCTTTTCATAGTGAGCAGCCCAAGGCAAGCGTGTGTAATAATAATAATAATAATAATAAAGTGACCAGGTGTGTAAATAAAGTTTGACAGAATTAAGTCTCTTTGTGTAAGATCCTGTACTTCAACCCCGGGGAAAAAGGGGAGCCAAAACAGGGTTGTGTTTAGATTTTTGTTAAGTATAGTTGTATTTCAACACAGGGCTTACAGCATTGAGCCAGAAACACTTTCATAGTGTTTTAGGAGTTGTTTTACACTTTGTTCAGTGTTCAGCCGATGCTGATTTGCGATGGATGTTACGAAATTATGCAGCAATAAATCTGAATGTGTTTGAAAGGAATGTTATCCGAGTACTCATTTGAGTATGAGCGAGATGAGAACTTAAGCCAAGTAGAAAATATTTCATGCGAATGATTGCTTCGTTTTGTTTTTTGTTTTGCTCTTCTCATTAGCTGTTTGAAGGTTTGAAGGTGTACCGCGGTGATGACCGCCGACTGCGCCTCTTCAGACCGATGCTCAACATGAACCGCATGGCCAACTCCGCTAGAAGAGCTTGTCTGCCTGTAAGATGAATGGGACGGTTGGGTGGACTGCTGATTGCACTGACGGCAGGACAGGTGACAGGCGATTTCCAAATTACCGTTATCTTTCTCTGCCTCTCTCAGGCCTTCGATCAGTCCGAGTTGCTGGAGTGCATCAGGCGACTGGTCGAGATTGACCAGGACTGGGTTCCTCACTCGGACTCGGCCAGTCTGTACATTCGGCCGACATTTATAAGCACAGAGGTAAGGAGAAACATGAAGTCCTGCAGTCATCAGATGAAGGTTTTCCCTTTTTAATGACAGTGGATGAAAGTTAAAATACATTTCCCTGTGTCTGGCAGGCCTCCCTGGGTGTGAGGAAGCCTTCCAGCGCCTTGCTCTACGTGATCTTGTGTCAGGCGGGCTCTTACTTCAACAACCAGGCAGAGGCCCTGTCGTTGTGGGCTGATCCCAAGTACACACGGGCCTGGAAAGGTGGAACGGGAGACTGCAAGATGGGAGGGTGGGTAGAGGCGCTGACTGTACGCCCATATCTGGGTGCTAAAACCAAAAAAGACAAGAAGTCCAAGTTATTTCAGCCTTTTCTGATTTGAATTGAGTCATGGTGTTTATTTTTAGATGCGTCTGTAATACGCTGTAGGCACTACAGTAACCGAGTGTAGTACCCAAAGTAATTGCCGTTGTTGTGGACTCCTGCAGGAACTACGGCTGTGCTCTGTTTGCCCAGTATGAAGCGGCGGATTACGGGTGTCAGCAGGTGCTGTGGCTGTACGGAGAGGACCACCAGATCACTGAGGCTGGAACCATGAACATCTTCCTGCACTGGATCAATGAGGATGGAGGTGAGTCGTCCTCCTCAGTACCAGAGCCACGTCTGGCCAGTCGCACTCTGATGTTGTGTTACTGTAAGTGGAGGATGTGGATGTATGGTCGGGGGTTATGGTTGTTGGGCATAAAACATTTTACAAATGTGACCTCTACTGGCAGAACAGCCTCGTTACAACGAGGGACATTTTGCCTTGAAACGATCTTTTTATTTTTGCTTCGTTTAGTTGTATTGAATAATGCCTCGTGGTTTTCAGACGAGGAGCTTGCGACTCCTCCTCTGGATGGCATCATCCTCCCAGGCATAACCCGACAGAGCATACTGGACCTCACCAGGAAATGGGTGGGAGAGACACACACACACACGCACACACACAGTCATTGCAACAAAAGTTGTTGTAAATATTTCATGTCTGGTTTTGATGTTGTTAAGTCGTTTAAAGTCGCTCTACGGCAGATGATGGATGGTTGTCTCCGTCGGTCGGCCCGTCTTACACGTGACAGGACGAACACTTTCCTCTGTGTCTGTGTCTGCCTTTTGCTTCTGATGTTCACAAAATTAAAACCCCACTTTTAACGCGGTGATATATTAACGTTAACGACAAAAAACCCTTAAAGTTAATCACGCCCAGATACATTTTCTAAATTAGTCTCCACGTCTCCTCCGGGCCTCTCTGCTCCGCCCCCTCCTCCAGGGTGAGTTGAAGGTGACGGAGCGCCACCTGACCATGAGCCAGCTGCGCTCGGCTCTGAGGCGGCGGCGGGTCAAAGAAATGTTCGGCTGCGGCACCGCCTGCACGATCTGCCCGATAGGACACGTTATTTACCAGGGAGAGGTGAGAACGAGGAGCGGACCCTCACGTTCTTTCTAACGTAAACCAGATTAAAATTGTTTATAATAATTGACATGACAAATGTCAGTCTGGAGTGCAGCGGGGATGTTTTTTTAATATATGAGTTTAGTTCAAAAAAGGGAATCAGCTGCTCAATTTGCCAAAAAAAAAAAAAAAATCAGTAGCGGGTTGTGGGAGCCCTGCAGCTGCTTGTTTTAATGTCATAATATGATTACTTAATGTTCTCATTTGTATTGCACCGATTAGATTCACAGGGCCAATTAAAGGATTAGGTCGGCTGTGTGTTTCTCTGCGTTTCAGAGCTTGTACATCCCGTGTCAGGATCAAAACTCACAGCTGACCTCACAAATAACCAAGGAGCTCACAGACATACAGGTCGGTGGACGCACACACACACACACACACACACACACACACACAACCTGCAGATGTTTCCCCTGTCTGCAACAGCTGGTTCAACATCTGTGTTCTTCACACCCCCCGTCACCCTCAGGACTCTGTTTCCATGTGTTAACATGTTACTTTAAATAAAGCCCTCAGTGATATGATCGCAGGAGAAACAACGGCATCCTAGAAATGAACAGGTGTGTGTGTGTGTGTGTGTGTGTGTGTGTGTGTGTGTGTGTGTGTGTGTGTTGCAGGTCGAGATGACAACACAGCGAGCGTGTGTACTTTATTTCACTAACCGGCAATAAAGAGGCTTCCCTGATAGAGCCGGATAAACAGGACATGTTCACTAAAGTGAAAATATGGTGCATGACAACAACAAGTCTTCCATCCAAATCTGAACTTATCCCGCGTCTCCGTAACTGCATTACGGGGCCGTTATCTGAGCGGTTATTATTTAATTCAGTGAGATCAAATTACCGTCTTTACTTCCTCGTCATTGTACGCCCGCTGCTTGCATTGTTTTGCCTGCAAGTACGCAATAAGTGAGATATCTTATTAGATAACGAGTAATGATTTGGCGACACGGCCTACAAACACGTTGCCTCGACAGATTCATAATCTCGCTGGCTGAAGGCGTGACTTGTGTTAATGAGCGCGTTACATGTTGCTGACTCTCTGTTATTGTGCTGCAGTAATGAGCCAATTATTGGTGAGCGTATGGGCTTCGATGTGACGCTTATTTTCTTCTCTCACTGATGTCTGCGTAAAGGTTTTCCTCCCCTCCCCCCCCTGTTTTCCCCGCAGAACCACTTGTGCACGTTTACCAGATAACGCTGTAAAGATAACGCCGATGCATCCTGGAAAAAATAAAAAAGTCAGACGCTTTCTACTTCCTGCTAATATTCCCGACCGTGGAAAAGACTTTCAGATCCTGTCGGAGAAGAGTCGTCAACGTCTGCAGATCCCATGCGAGCGAGTTAGCGAGCAGACTTGGGGTTTATGTTTCTTGTCCTCTTGACCTCCTAAATGTCCTCTCGGCACTTTGATTAGCTTCTTATCTCTTTATTGGTGACTTCTTCCCTCCTTTCTTTCCCGTTGTCTCTCTTCTCCTTTCTTCTCTCGTCTTTCCAGGCGTTCTGCGTTTTCTTTTTTTTTTGGTCGTCGTCTTTCTGGTCAGTCTGGGGCAAACGATTAGCATATCTTCTCTCTCCATCGCTCGGGCCTTGTGTGTGTGCGACGGCGTGATGCGTGTTATGAATGTGTTGACCGCATCTTTTTTTTTTTTTTTTTTACGTGCGATAACATCCTCCTCCCCTCCGCGGCGCTTCACGGAGGGAGAGGCATAGCTGCCGGCCTCTAATGGCGGCGCGTGGAGAGTCGGAGATAGGGGCCGAGACAAACTCCTGGATTCTCTCATTAAGCCCGCCGTAATTGCACAAACCCAATTATTGCCTCAGCCTTTTTTTTGCGATCTTCAAAGCCAAGATGCTGTAAATGAAGCCTCGAACAAGTGGGAGAGGAGGAGGAGGAGGAGGAGGAGGAAGATTTGGGGGGAGGCGGGGGGTGATGGGTGGCAGCAAAGCTTAATGAACAATAAAATCGACAAAACGCTGGAAAACGCTGCTCTCTCTCCTTCCGCAGCGCCGTTAAATCTGTTGACATTTCATTTGGAGGGAAGCAGCGCAGTGTTACACACACACACACACACACGCTCCCTCTTGAAGACAACATTGTGCAACAAACAAATGAGTGGTCTGAGGCAGCAGATGAAAGATGGGTTTACTAAGTCGCCCTGCTGTTCCTCTTTCAAGTTAATTAGAAATCACATTCTTTTGTTTCCCCTTCGCAGGCGTTTATTTACTTTCTCACTTCGACCATTAGAACAAATTTGCAACATGAGACACAAATAATTGGATTTGTCTCCGCGGCTGTCACGGATTGGGGAACATTTTGTTTTGATTTTCATTATGGTGCCTCTCTCCTCTGTTGTGTTGTGTTCCGTCGGTGGCTAAGTTTGCAGATTTGCTCACGGATATTTGATTTCATTTGGTGATTTGTGTTTCGCTCGCAATTAAGGCGGCGAGAGAAGTTCAGTGCTCGGCGGTGGTGGTGGTTGTTTTTTTTTTTTTTTTTTACAGCTCAGGCCCCAGAGAGCCAAAGATTGTCGAGTAACCTCTTCGTGACCTTTCCTCTCTTGCAGTATGGACGCACACCCAGCGACTGGACTCTCCTGGTGTAGCAGTGTTTAACGGCACGCCGTTGTTACGCAACCGCCGAAAACACACTGTACGCAAACGGTAATAAGGAAAAACAACGCATGTGCAATATTTTTTAGCGTAACTGCAACGAACCCCAAATGTCTGCGAGGTGAGTTATGTCGTGCAACTTCACCCCGCTTACAAACGCCGTCCAAAAATAATTAACGAAAGTCGTCTCGCGCAACACTGCACAACAACTTGCAGCGTCCCGGCCGCCGTTCTGCCGCTTCTCGCCTCCTTTTTCCCACGGACGTCCAGGAAGCAGCTGCAGCTTTGATACGACATGAAAACAGAAAAAAACTAACATGTCAGATATTAGAGTTACAGAGAATTTACTTTTACTTTTGTCAGAGTTACACGGTATAAAGGGGCTTTAATCCGTGGAAAGAATCACAGTCTCTTCTAGTTTATTAAACTTAAAAAAGAAAGTACAAAGACTAAAGTTTTAAGACTGAGATCGTCGACTTTAGTTGATATTGTGATGTTTTTGTTGTGTCAAAGCTCTGACTGTACAGATGATATAGTTTCCTACAGTTTCCATTCGTAATGCTAAGCTAATGCTAACTGTCCACCCTCATAATATTTAACGTACAGTTAAACTGTGACTTTAAAGATGGTAAATACAGTAAAA
Source organism: Psettodes erumei (assembly GCA_016785225.1). Taxonomy (NCBI): domain Eukaryota; kingdom Metazoa; phylum Chordata; class Actinopteri; order Pleuronectiformes; family Psettodidae; genus Psettodes; species Psettodes erumei. The sequence goes on along the minus strand of JAFBJZ010000239.1, from coordinate 360,514 downwards.
TAAGCAGGATTGTGGTTGGTTTGTTGTTTTTCACATCTCCAGTGTATTTATAGTTTGTTACTGTGTTAAAGCACTAAATGTTACACATGTATTAGTGTTAGTTTGGCACAATAATAAAGTTTTTTTTTTTTCTGGGAGTATTTTAGGTTTTATGTGTGAGTGTGTTTATCGAACGTGGCGGCGAACATGTGGACGTTTTCAGGCCGAGCAGCAGGAACCTGATGACCCTCTCGTGTGGTTCTTTGTCGGACAGTCGTGCGGCGCCGGTCCCGCGAGTTCTGGACGAGCTGGATGAAGAGGTCCGAGTCAGAACCGGGCTCAGCACAAACGCTTCCACGATCCTTAATGATGCTGTGAGTGGCAGTGACACACACACACACACACACACACACACACACACACACACACACACACACACACACACACTGGAACAGAACCAAAGCCATCAGTGTAATGTAGTCATAACAGAAAACCATCAAACCGGAGAGCACTTGGCTGCTGACACACACACACACACACACACACACACACACACACACACACACACACACACACACACACACACACAGCATAATTCAGGAAACATTGCAGTAGCTTAAAAAAGGAAAACTCAGGAGGTAAGTTGTGTCCACTTCCAAATTCATGCCTCATTAATTGGGATGTGGTTTGTGTGTCTGCCTCTGTGAAGTGTGTGTGTGTGTGTGTGTGTGTGTGTGTGTGTGTGTGTGTGAGTGAGTGAGGAGGGGGGTTACCCACTGGTGCAGATGATTTCTGGCTCTTTGTGAAGACAGCTCATTTTGGCAGCGGCTCCATCCTTGTGTTGCACTGGCACAGCTGGTGCAGAGCCCAACACACACACACACACACACACACACACACACACACACACACACACACACACACACACACACACACACACACACACACACACACCATCCAGCCTGCTCAATCTAGGCCACTGGCCACCTCAGTGTTGTCGCCGTGACTTTTCTCTGCGCTGTGACAGGTGGACAGGTGAGGTTACGGTGGATGAAGGTAAAAAAAAACAAACGTCATTTCCTGGATATTTACCGCGCGCTGACGAGCGTCGGAGGGCGGCGGCCGCTCACGTCGAGGCGTGAAAGTCATCGAACGCACGTCGTACACGAGCGACACGGGACACGTGGCGCTTTTATACGACACGTTGCACGGTTGGTTGTCGCGTTTGTTCCCGCGCCTCTTACACGTGCATCCGACTATACACGTTCATCCCACTTCACTTGACCACACTGTGTGTGTGTTTAACAGCTCATGGTGCGTTTCCTCAGCGCCCCTCCCCCTCCCCCTGTTTACAGAGGCCGGGGACCCCGGCAGGCCGCTGCCGCTCAGCCCGGAGACGCCGATGATGTTTTAATTGTCACTTCTCGTTAAGGCGGCCGTGACATTCACGCGGGGACGAGAGGGGAGGCAGTCGGCATAATCAGGGGAAATGGAGAGAGAGAGGAGGGAGGAGGGGGGAGGGAGGAGGGGGGGGAGAGATGGCACCCATTCAGCTGCCAAGGGTGGGATTTGGCTCTGAGCTGTGTGCCTCCTCTCCCTCCCTCCCCCTCTCTCCCCCCCTCATCCTGCCGGGGCATGATCTGATTTGACAAGTGCAGCGCTGTCATCTTGAGTTTGTCCAATTTGAAATTCTAATTAATGAACTCGGCGCCACTTTGTTTTTTTTCTTCTTCTTCTTCTTCTTTTTGTCGTCCTTCCCCTCTGCTCGGGCCACTTCGTCTTCTATTCGTCTTCCCCCCCCCCCCCGTCATCTCTCGCTCCCCCGGTCATCCTCGGGTGGGTGGGTGGGCGCCGGGTGAGATGATATCGGTGGCTTCAGGTCACCCGGTTACAGAACAACGTTGCGTGACTGTCTGTCTCGGGTTCTGCTCGAGTTCTTCTTCGAGAACCCGCACCCTCCACCCCTCCACGTTGTGTCTCCTCTTCACCAGCAGGTGGTGCTGGCAGCCTACAAACGACAACTCCATGCAGCCCTGCCTCGCAAACCGAGGGGGTGGGGGGTGGCGGGGGGGGGGGGGGGGGTTGTTTTGGCGAGGGGGGGGGGCGGCGTGCGAAGTGAGGTTTTGGAGGCCCGCCAATCACGATGGGAAAAACCACTGCATAACTAATCTATTTCCATGCCTGTCCTAATCCACCAACACAAGGATGGCATCGTTTAATCACAAAATCATCACCGCTATCGCCATCATCCTCCGCCCGCATTAATAAAAAACTGCATTTTTTTTGTAAATAAGAGCTTGTGATTAAGAGCAGATTAGCACGCGCCTTCAGACGGACGGACAGGCCGTGATGGGTTTTGTTAACACGAGAGCAACACTGGGCGTCAGTTGTGCGCGCCTGACACGACATCAACGTTATCCTCCCGCCGCGCGTGTTATCGCTCCTGGCTCAGAGTTTTAGGGGAGTTTTTAAAACAGCGGCGCTGCTTAAGAGCTTAAGGGGTAAATGGATGGATGGATAGATGGATGGATGGATGAAGATCAGGCGCACACACACACACACACACACACACACACGAGCGCACAAGAGAGATCAGTGTCACTCACACAGCTTCAGCACCAAAGCCTGATTTGCTTTGTGGTAAAAGCTGTTTTATTTCTCATCCGTGTTGTAATGGAGATGCTCCGCTGTCACACGGCATTTGAAGTCTCATTTAAAAAAAAAAAGAAAGAAAGAAATCAGCCATTTTGCTGCTCTGCTTTTTTCACTTCCCTCTGAATTAACTGCATCTGTGGTTATTATTAAACGTTTCCTCTGATGGTCAGATGCTGCAGAGGAGACGCGTTTTAAAAATCTGTTGTTTTTTAAAAATTTTTTATTTATTGAACACCAGCAGGAACAAAACACTCTCCTCTCTTCCACAGGGGACGATGAATTAAAAAAAAAAAAAACACTTCCAACACATCCAAACTCTGGAAATGACAAGTACAGTTCATCGACTTTAGGGACTGTATGAAAATTATTAGGGAGGAGGAGGCGAAATCTTCTGAACGGAAGAATTAAATACGTCAGAAAAGAAGTTAGATGCATCGTTTTGTTGTTTGGCATAAATCAAACATTTTTCTTCTTCCTGCTCGGTGAAACTGATTTAAATTGGAGCAGATCAAACTATAATATGAATCATGTGGAAAAAAAAAAGTTAGATTATTGTAACTAATGTGTAGTTTCTAATTTTCCGCCGCCACAGTGAAACCTCTCTGTCTTCCTTTCAGCCGCCGTGGGTGAAGCGTGGACTTTGCTCCTCGGCGGGAACATTTTGTCTCGGAATGCAGGACACCCACTTAATATTCAGCGGAGCGGCCGAACGCTGAAGCGTCCGAGGGGAGACGTCGGCGCTGACGGTGAGTAATGTTCTCCGGGCCCGGGCCTGGCGGCCGGCGCTGCTCAACGCTTCCCCGCAGGTGGGAGTGAGTCACGCACACGTGAACGCAGCGCCGGCGTGCCAGCCCCGGCGGCCAACTGGCCGTGGGACGGCGACGACTGTCTGTCTGTCGCTCTCTCTCCTTGACGGACACACACACACACACACACACACACATGCTGCTGCACCGTAAACCTACTTCTGACCGTGACCCTGAAACCTCATAAAACCCTTTGAACATGTGTCAGGAAGTGAGGGCCGGGCCACAACTTTCCCCCCAAAGTGTCCTCACCCCAGCGGTCTAACACGCTGTCAAGCACACACACACACACACACACACACACACACACACACACACACACACACACACACACACACACAGTCATTCTCTCTCATTACTCACACAGGTCTGACACACTCCTGTCAAATGCCAGCTCACATTACGGTGGAGACGAGCCACCGTCCCCCCCCCCCCCGTCTCCAAATTTCAAATTCAAGCTCCTTCACAGCTTCGCATCAAGTTGTGCGACTGTAACAACACAAATACGTCCGATGCGCATCTGGTGATGTCATGACGGTTCGTGTTACATTTACACGCGTCGGGATTTTTTAACAAATCAGAATTTGATGTGATTTCTGGCGGCAGTCGACCGTTAATCAATCGGTCTCTCTCTCTCTGGGACGATCTTCTTGTTAACAGTGGGTTCGATCCCGCAGTAACTTCCTCTTCAATTTGACTGACGGCTCTATCCGTCCACTGCAAGACCTGGATTTACAATGAGCTGTGTGTGTGTGTGTGTGTGTGTGTGTGCGTGTGTGCGAGACGCCCTTTCCCATCATTTGCTAATCAGATCTCATAATTTGTTCCAGCAGAGTATTGAAATATGTCTGCCGGTATTTGTATCACTCCATCATAGTTGAGTAAATGACGATGTGACAGGCGTGAAAAACCCACCAGACATGACGCTGCAGTGTGTGTGTGTGTGTGTGTGTGTGTGTTTTTAATGATGTTCTGTGGAATGGGCGATGTATGGTTTCCTCTGAGCGCGGATAAAACAGTTAAACACAGTAATTGCCATTTACTCTCAGCTGTGCTCGTGTTCCCATGGGAGAGCACAGTGCTCGACGGGTACCCCCAACCCCCACCCAACCACACACACACACACACGCAAGCACGCACACACACACACAAACGCACGCACATGCACGCACAGATACACATCTTTATTTGAGAGGATTTCGTTGTTTCAACAGCTCCTCTTCTGCCTTGCTTTTATAAGGTCTAATCCTGAACATAGATGCTGCTGCCAGGCCTCTCTGTCTGTGTGTGTGTGTGTGTGTGTGTGTGTGTGTGTGTGTGTCCGTGTCCATAGTTGAGGTCTTGCAACCATCATCAATATTAAACTGTGCCCTGAAGGCAGCTGGAGGTTTCTGGGTTACTTGACTCCTCGCTCTGTGTTTCTGCCTCTGCTCAAAATAAGGAAGCAGGTTTATTCTCGGCTGCTTTGCCAGAACTCTGTTTTTCAGGTATTATTTAGTTTCAGTTGTGTCTAAAACACAACTCTGATTTAAACACTGAATGTGTGTGTGTGTGTGTGTGTGTGTGTGGGGGGGGTAGACAGAGAGAGAGGTGTGTTTCCTGATGTATAAATTAAGCGCACAAAACTTCTCCTCCAGGTCACTGAAACAACAGAGCCGTCATCCGTCTGCCAAGTATGAATGTGGGGTGCAGAGAAAGACATAAATGACCCATTGTGTGTGTGTGTGTGTGTGTGTGTGTGTGTGTGTGTGTGTGTGTGTGTTTGCCTTCACCCATGTTGCTGAATGTGTGTGCAAATCACACGCATCCATACAAACACGTCTGCACGTGCGTGTTTCTGCGTGTGTTCGAACATATGTATTTTCTGTACAGAGCGTGTGTGTGTGTGTGTTTGTGTGTGTGTGTGTGTGTGTGTGTGTGTGTGTGTGTGGTGGACTGTATTTCTCGCTGTGTGTGATTAGGTGATCGCTGCTTTCTATTCCCCACTGAGGAATAAAGAGAGTATTTCCCCTGAAAAAACAACAGCATACAAAGGGTCCTTTGACAAGGCACTGTGTGTGTGTGTGTGTGTGTGTGTGTGTGTGTGTGTGTGTGTGTGTGTGTGTGTTTGGGGGGGGGGGGGGCAGGTCTTGGACCCTCTGAACTCCCCTCAGCCGTGACCCACGGCGCGACGATGCCTCGCATGTAAAGACGACATTACCCAGGGTGCCCGGGGGCAGCGCTCGGTCCTTTTTGCCTCAGTAAGCTCCTACATTTCCCAGAATCCCTTTCAACAAGCCTTAAAGAAGTGACCTACTTTCCAGAAGTTGTTGTTGTTGTTGTTGTTGTTTTTTTAAAATAATGATAAATAGAAAGTAAACCGAAACAAGATTGGCCGAACCACCCGAGTCCACGTTTCCCATTCATTCAGCATTTTAGTGTCTTTCAGCACTGTGACAAAATAAGTGACTTGGGGGGTGGGGGGCAAAGATCAATCAATTATCAATTAATATACAAAGTCTCTTAACAGCTAATAACGTCTGGTTGGTGCAAGCTGTCTCGTTGGTTGTGGTTGAACACCTTCGGTTTTTAACGTCCTCATGTCTGCCGTCCACCTTTTCTCTTTTATCAATTATCTCCCCCCTCTCTCTCTCTCTCTCTCCCTCTCTCTCTCTCTCTCTCTCTCTCTCTCTCTCTCTCTCTCTCTCTCTCTCTCTCTCTCTCTCTCTCTCCGCTGTCAGGGCGTAATGCCATGTTGCACCGGTGTCTCCGAGTGTTAATACCTCAGCTGTCATCGGGAAATCTCCTGCATCTCCGCCCCCTCCTTTCAAAAAAGGTTAGTGCCCCCCCTTCGGTAAAGATAACAATTAGTAAACGGCGGCCAGACAGACTGACAAACAGACGGATAGATAGATAGATAGATAGATGCTTTCCATTTTTTCCCCGGAGACCAGCGCCGTGCCACACACAGACAGGCACACAGGGGGATTATTTGGGAAAATTCCAGGGCATTTGTCCCAGAGTGGCACCGCGGGCCTCTGAACACCGGCGATTCAGCTAATGTCACTGTGTGAAAGCATCAATCTGTCAACAAAACCCCACTTTGTGGGTCAAAAGGCTTTCAGCATCGCAGCGAAAGACAGGGGAGGAAGAAGAAGAAGAAAAAAAAAACCCCGAAACAACGACGGCTCCACATTTCACCAATGAGCGAAAGAAAGCGAACCTCGAGTGAGACTGAAAAGAGAAAATTGTCACCATTACCTCGGGAAGGCAAAGAAAGTACAGCGGAGAAAAGAGAAATTCTTCATGAGAAGGAATAATCAAGATGGTTATTTTTTCCACCAGATACCGCTGCTTCCTTGCATTATCAAAATTGATGGTGCCTGTAATTTTTACGGCGGGGTGGGGGTATATACCGGGAGAGAAAGAGGAGCGGAGGGCCGCATTGTCCGCCCGCCTCGTATCAAACACTGTGATATTGTAGAAGTTAAGTGGCAATTTTGTCGGATATTTTTTTTCTCTTCTCCTCCTGCAAAGAGACGTCCTGTGCTTTTTTTTTTTTTTTTTTTAGTGAAGGGGGCCTACGTTTTTAAGTTTGCATGCGCGCCTCCTTCACGCCAAAATTCAAAATGTCGTATCGATAATCGGCCAAATTCATCCCGGTTTCAACCCATTACCGTATTTGTTTCGACCCGCAAATACGTCCTCCTCTTGATGCTGCCGCCGTTTCAAGTCGACGGCGTGTAAGTTATCGTGTGCGAAGGCTGATAATGTACGTACGAGAGAAAAAAAAAAAAAAAAAAGGGAAAATTCATAACTGCATTGTGCCGTGACCGTACAGAAAAAACACGAGCCGCGTGATGGAGCTAAAACAAGAGCGGTGACATCAGCTAAAGCAACAAAGTTATCATCATCAGAGTCGCACACACACACACACACACACACACACACACCTATTTGCCCAGCAGAGGTACTCCATCTGCTGCAGGAAGTCCCATGCAGACACTTCCTGCTGGTCCCAGGAACAATGGCTATTGTCGCGGACTGCGGCGCTCTGATACGCCGTGACCTCACCTCCACGTCTCGGCTGACAATAAATCCTCCGCCTTTAAATGGAACGAGCGATGATAGATTAACAAGAAAACCAAAAAAAAAAAAATGCATCTGGGTTAAAAACAGTGAAGTGCGTAAGACCGACCGGGGCAAAAAATGGTTGCTCGTGTCAGCGCCGTATTTAGTTTTTTGTTTTTTTCACGATTCTCTTAATTGTTGACGGCGTTTCTAGTTCCACAACGGGACGACAACACGGAGCTTCAGGAGAACCTTCAGGAGTGAAACGCCCGTGAGTCTCTGCACTGTGTAACTTCCTCGGTTATTGTCGGCTGTTGTGTGAGATATTTGTGAATGAGCCACCTGCCCTCGTTCCTCTGTGTGTGTGTGTGTGTGTGTGTGTTTTTTCTGGGGTTTAGGACTTGGACTCGTGAGGAGACCGGTGTCGGAGCGGCAGGTGTGGAGTCACACACCTGTGTGTCGTCCACAAATCCAGGGATTCGAACCTGTGCACCGCAGCAGCGTGCAGCTATAAGTCTACATGACATATTGAGGTGTGTGTGTGTGTGTGTGTGTGTTTGCATTGTGTTTGTCCGTCAGCTGACGACTCGGCTCCCGTGGCCTTACAGCGGAGTTGGAAGTAACGGAACACACTCGAGCTCCCGTACCTTATGTTGCGCATCATCCTCCGGGCTGCTGGGAAACGCTTCCAACGTTTGACAGAGCTCGTTTTGTCCCCCCCCCCCCCCCCGTGATGTGTGTGTGTGTGTGTGTGTGTGTTTTCAGCATCTCTTCGTCCCCATCTGTACAGAGCAGCTGTCGTCAGGATGCTTCTGGGGATTAAACGCCCCTCTCAAACCCAATCTGCCCCCCCCATACATACACACACATATATACACACACACATACACACACACCACCACCAACAACAACCCATCCACGTCTTCTTCACCCCCCCCCATTCGTCCCTCTCGTTCTGTCTCCGTCGTCCTCGCTCATGATTTCATCTCACTGAGTGCTGACTGTCTCCTTTGCCCCCCCCCTTTTTATATTTTGCAGGTATTACGCAACGTCTTGTCCGCCCAGATGATCCCACGTGTCGAGCGGCGTCCCATCTAAAGTGTTCAAGGTCAGTGTCTCAGACCCAACACGTCTTTACGTGGTGTGTGATACTGACATACCAATCACTGATCAATACACACACACACACATATATATCTATATGTGCAAATAGACCCCCTGTCAGTCAGTCAACTGTATTGTTGAGCAGTTTTATGTGTGAATCCAGATTTTTTTTTTTTTGCTTACACTTCCCCCCCCCTCTCTTCCGCTGTCCATAATCCCGTGGTGTCTGAATGGGCCCGGGGTCCAAATCCACATGCGGTCTCTAAAATCCAAATCCTTTCCAATCCCTTAGTGAGATTATCTCTCAGCAACTTGAAACAACATAAGTCACCAATAGCTTTATGAACTTAAACTCAGATATTGACATTAAATTAATATGTTCCCATACTTAACGTGGGACTACTCTGTTAAATATTTTTTAGGATAAATGGAGACTTAATGGTTGCCACTGTATTTGTTAATAATAATAATAAAAACAGAGATGAAAGATCTGCAAAGAGATTTGTTAAAAACGGAGCTGACAGTGCCAGTCCAACCCTGTGACTGAAAATAGAAACCGCGGATAGAACAAGTGGTTCGTTCTCGACGGGCTCGGAAACACGGAGCCAAACCGCTCTCGATGTTCAACCTGTCAAAAATCGCTGGCGGCGGCCGCGTCCGGCGGCGGCGGCGGCGGAATGAGATCCACACACCTCTGTGTTTACAAGAGATGGAATCACGGCAGATAGAAACACGACTGTTTTTATGCGTGAAAACATAATGTTTGTGAGAAAAACTCGCCGTGACAGAACAAGTGTGTGTGTGTGTGTGTGTGTGTGTGTGTGTGTGTGTGTGTGTGTGTGTGTGTGTGTGTGTGTGTGTGTGTGTGTGTGTGTGCGCGCGCATGGCTCGAGGGGTGAGTGAGTTTTATCCCACTGTCAGAGAGAATGTGTCAGATTTCGTCTCCTTTGTTCCCTGTCGCCTTGTCGTTACGTCTATCCCCACATGTGTGTGTGTGTGTGTGTGTGTGTGTTTGCCTGCCATCCCTGTCGGCTTTAGTTATTAGTCAGTAGCTCTGTCGAGAGGCGCCTTTTTTTTTTTCCCTCTCTCTCTCTCCCCCCCCCCCCCAAATAGTTTTGAAGTCATAAATCCATAAGCAGACAGATGTAAGCTGGCGACCAAATACAGAAATATATTAGGCGTTCCCCTGGATCCGGCGAGCTGCTTGATGGGACATAAATGCAATCATATCCTTTCTCCCAAATCCTCAGAGCCTTCACCCCCCCCACACACACACACACACACACACACACACACACACACACGCTGCTGATAGACTATTAAGATACAGATGCTATTGCTGTGTACACTAACACTAAGTCGGCCCAGATAATTCTCGTGTATGCCACATGTCTCCTCTTAAAAAAATTTTTTCGAGACACCGCATCTTCTCTGAAGTGCTGATAAGACGTTTGAGAGCGGTATATAGCGCCGGTGGGCTGCGGCGTTGGACCGGCTGCAAAGAGAAAAAGCCAAATGAAAGAGACATACTGAGTGAGCACTTTTTTTTTCTTTCTTTTTTTTTTAATTCAAGGGAAGCACGTCGCAGGGAAAATGCAAAGAGTTTTGGAGGTAATCTGTCAGCGTGTGTGTGTGAAAATGAGAGCGAGCTGGTCGACGTGCCGCCCGCCGCCCAAAACCGTGAACCCTTTGAAATCATTATACTCCTATTACTGTAATTGAGTTGGAGAATAATACCAAATGCTTCAATAATACCAGATTATGAATTCATTATGACATGCTACAATAATGACGCCAGATGCTGCCGTTTTTTTTTTTTTTTGTCTGGCCTGCAAATGAATCTAATCCAAACTGGACATCTGACAATGGAGGGTTTCATAACCTCTAAATGACTTTCCCCAAATGCTTTTTTTTTTCTTTAGCGTGTATTCATCTGCAAAGAGGCTAATTAAATGCAGGAGAGGAAAAAAAAAAAAAAGGACACAGGAAATCAAAGATGGCTGCAGCAGGATAATTTCAGGTGGATGAAAATCCCAGTTTGGTCACATCTTAGATGATCCCTGTTGTTTGCAACCAGTAAAGCATGCAACTTTGTCACTGGTCACCATCGCTCTTGTTATTTTATCTGTCTTAATCTCAAACCTGGTAACACGCAGGTAAAGACGACAGTGATGAAGAGAGCAGCTGACGGAGAACATAAAAAAAAACAGGAAGTGCAAACAAAAGGTTTTATTTATTCCAAAACAAAAGTCTGACACAAGGAGATGGATCTTTATTCACCACAACACAAAAGGCACGTACTGGCTTGTACATGAAAATAATAAATAAAAAAAAAAATACTGCATGTTTTATGGCGTTAGGATGAAGGAAACGAGAAGTTGGATAATAACAACAGGGGCTCTGCTGTGTCACTGCTGCCTCGGGTCTGCTTGTGCGCACACACACACACACACACACACACACACACAGAGGTGGTTTTAGAACAGGAAGCGCCGCCTTGACCCTTTCTTCCTCCATTGCGCCTTGTTTATGTTCCAACGACTTCCTGCATTTCTCTGTCATTTCTCAGGCCTGGAATAGCGCGGATGGATATATCATGATATATTTGTCTGGGGAGCGGGTATACGTGGAGAAGGAGCTCGTGTCAGCTTCCTAAAAGCCGAGTGGGGGGAGGAGATCGCTGCTGCAGTGCTGGTTTCCAGTCACTAGAGGGAGGTTAAGCCTGAGCAACGCCAGCGACGCCGGTCTGCGGAGATTACTGTACATGACCGGAGGTAAGATCGTTGATTTGCAGAAATTATCTCTCCTCTTTGTGAAATATACAGGCGGCGTTTTTTTAAATTTGGTGTTAGGGGGAAATGTCAAACCTTCATTTAGGCTCAGCTCATTTTATCACAAGCACTTTTTTTTTTTTTGTTCCTTGAATGGAACTTGACTATTGCATCATCAGAAGTGTTCATTGAACATCCTGCAGTGGGAGTGTGTATTCTGCGTGTTATTATTCCACCTCTCCTCCTGACGCCCTGCCTTCCTGCAGCAGGTATCAAGCACAAATCTTCACCATCTTAACAAGTTGACAGACGTCCTGTACTGACGTAAAGCGAGAGAAACGACGGCCCCTCTCTCTGCAGCTATTTGAAGTCGTCTAAATCCACTGACGAGTTGTCAGATCAGCAGTCTTTCTGCACACTTGTTGTGAATATTGCATAACCAGCAGCTGACCGCTACTGTTTTTTTTTGGTGGGAGGTGGAGGTGGAGGTGGAGGGTGGGGGGGGGCCTTCCTTGTCCCCCCAGCAGGGTGTCTGGCACAGGCTGCTAGCTCTTGGAAAGGTGCAAGCCACTCAGAGCAGTAACACACAGAGCTGATCATGAAGAAGTGGGCGGTCAAACCAGAAGATCAGCCAATAACCTTGAATTTTTTTTCCCCCTCTGGAGCGGGCATGTGGTTAGCGGTTCACGCACAACAACATTTTCCCTTTAAAGGTGGAATTACATTAAACAAACTGTCGCTGCTGATAGGAAATGTAAACAGATGGTAAAAGTTATATTGCGCCATAAAAATCTCTGCGAACTTCAGAGGGGACTCGGCGGAATGAGGCGAGAGGTCGGAGGCAGCGAGAGGAAACTGACAGCGGGACCTTTCTCAGATCGAATATTACCAGTTCATGCAAGCTCGTATGGTAGCCCCGGCTTCCTGATTCCCATCCCTCCCACACACACACACACACACACACACAGCAACATCCATGAAACTACACAGAGAGAGAGGGAGGGAGGGAGGGCTGGACATGATCTTAATTTGGAGCAGCTTTAAACAAATTAGGGCATGTCTGATGCCCAGTTTTGAAGTGAAAACACTGATTTTGGAAACCTTCCCAAACAAACCCGAAACAACTACAACGCTGTTGCTTTGTTTAAAAAAAAAAAAAAAAAGATCAGCCTGTCCTATTGGAGTGAAAACATGTAGGTCTTTCAGAGCCGTCGTCAGGATTTTAGATATCGGAGAAATTGGATAATGAAAATAAAATAAATAAAATGAGGAGAATTGAAGAGGAAAACAAGCTACTGAAGCTCTGGACAGACCCACTGGTGCATTTTATCATTTCACTCACCAGAGGGTCGTCATGTTCCAGAACTCCAGATGCTCCAGATTCTAGTGGATCAGTTAAACTGAATTTACTTGGATTTAATTGAGTTGAACAGAATTTTTTTTAGAGTGGAGAGACAGAGAGACAGAGGGAGTGAGTGTTCCCTCAGCTACCTAGCTGCTAAACACTGAAGAGAGGAGGGTGAATTTGGATTGACATCCCAGTTATTGCTCTTGACATTTGTGCATCGTCCAGGCGCATATGCGCAGTAAAAGCTGCACCTAGGGGAGGTTGTGTGTGTGTGTGTGTGTGTGATGTGTGCGTGCGTGCGCTGATGAGCCAAGCGCAGCTGAGGACAGACAGTGAATGAATAATAAAGTGTGTCAAACCTGACCTATGCGGTCACTCTGTTTAGATGTTCCCTCGTTTGACCGCCATCCCAACCTCCTCTCCATCACGCACACACACACACACACACACACACACACACACACACACACAAAGACAAGGCCTCCTCTGTGAGTTAACTTCAGAATGAGGATACGCCAATGAGTGCCTTTGTTTTCTCCCGCTTTAACATACAGTAACTGTTGAAGTGTGAAAGTGAATTGGACAGGGATCAACCATATAATATAGTTTTGACAGCCTTTGAAGCGCATCCGCTCTGCCCCCGCGCTCTTGCTGATTGCCCCTGAGCCCTTTTTCTCCTCTGCACAGGCATGCTGTGGCATTTACAAGGTACGGTGGACAGCAAAATGCACATTAGAAACAAGTAGGCATACATGGATGGAGAGAGAGAGAGAGAGGGAGGGAGGCACAGTGAGCGTGGCACAGGCTGAATCATTTTCTGTTGTTGAGAGAAACGGTGACGTAGTAGTTTATAAAAAGCCCCGGTAAACAATGATATCATGGGACAAACGGCGATGTACACATAAAAAGGATTTAAAGGAGAAAAAAAAAGGATTTACAATACAGAAATGACCAACTTGTGAAAAATCTGTTAATTTATACACTCAGTACTTGGTGGAGGCTCCTTTACCACGATGTACTAGATCGAAAATATTCAAATAACTGCTGGTAAACACTGAACTTTTTCCACAAAACTGTAGTTTTTGAGAGGTGCCGGTGTTTACTCCTCTTAATAGGCGCACGCAAGGGTATCGTACGTTGCACTCCGGCTCGCTCCGATTGGTTACAAGCGCAACGTCAGTACAGCCAATGAGTGAGCCAGGAGAGAATGCCACAGACCAATGGGAAAGCGGGAGGCGGGCTCTCGAATGTGCGCCAAAGTCAAGCTAATTCGTTTGTCGCGAGCCCGAGACCGAGAGGAGAAGGGTGGGGGAGGGGAAGAGACGAGAATGGAGGAATAACGTTACCGCCTTTTCCCAGCCACGTCCAGCTACGGGTGAGTGTTTCATCCCCCGAAAGATGGAGTTAACTTTTTAATATACCGGTAAAAAAAAAAAAAACGCCCACCACAAACTGACGTCAAATGACGTCTCTAATTTCACACAAAGTGGACGACGGGTGATGGTGGAACTGCGTAGGTAAAAAAAAATATCGAGCAGACTCGTCGTTTGATTCGTTTAAATATTTATATATAATATTAAAAAAAATTCTCCACCTTAAAAGCGCTTAAGGAACAGTTATGGCGCTCTGAAAGCTCAAATAACTATCAATAATGTGAACATTTACGCAGCCGTTTCCCCCTGCGCACAAAACGTGCGTACGCACTGGTCAGACGTTGCGCATTTTTGTACGTACGTAATGTTTAAGACTACAGGTCCAGTACTCTCTCCTCTTTATTTTAATGTTTTTCGCATCCACCAAGTACTGAAACGTTTTCCTTGGCTGTTCACCTGGTGTGTTTAGGTTTCGAGTCCCTGTCATTTATTATTAACGTCACATGGAGTTATTGTTGCAGCTGGTCTGGAAAGTAACGGACAAAAATGCTGCAAAATAGTTTTACTTTCTCCATGTACAAGTTTTACTTTCTTTTTACAGGCAGGTTCACTGAAAGTGCCATGTCAATATGAATATGTTGATTAATTTATAAGGTAATTGGAGCCGGCTAATCTGCACAGACTTTGGTCAGCGCAGATAGACAGATGTACAGATGCACCTACGTTTGTGTGTGCGTCTTTTGTCGTGATTGTGTGGCAGAAGTTGCTGATTGTTGTGAGGAGACCTTGGCTGGCCTGCCGTGCTGCTGGTAGCTGTTCTGGCTCAGTGGCAGCGCCTGTGCCGGCGTCTCCTCCCCTTGGTACCTCAGCCTTGTGTAATTTGCCCAAACCTTGGTGTGTTTTTGTGTGTGTGTGTGTGTGTGTGTGTGTGTGTGTGTGCGTGCATGTGTGTGTAATCTGAAGTGAAGAGAGAGAGAGAGCGCAGCAAAGAGGTGGAGTGGCGAGAGAGAGAGAGACGGAGAAGTGACACAAATCAATGTGAGCACCCAAACCACCACCACCACCACCATCATCACCAGCAGCAGCAGCAGCAGCAGCAGCAGCACCAGCCGTCGTCGTCGCAGCAGCAGCCTCCCCGACCTCCATCACCTCTCCGCCTCTCCCTGGGAGAGACGGACGGAGACGGCTTCACGGGAAACGACGCTCTCCTCAACAGCGCGGCATCCGGTAAGTCGTTACAGAGATACAAATGCCTCTCACCGTGCACAAGTTGTGGGAGCGATGGCAGCGAGGTCGGGGGCTGGCAGAGCGCGCAGAGCGGGGCAGGCGGTCGTGGCTGAGCGTCTTTTTTTTTTTTTTTTCTTTCCTCTCTCTTCCTGCTTTTCCTGTGCACCAGCTCCTCTTCACTGCTTCTGTCATCGCTGCCGCTGCTGCTTTGGCAAGGATAATAAAAAAAAACAACAACCCAACAACCCCAAGCCCCTCGAAATAGGACGGCGAGACAGCCGCCGCCGGTCCTCCTCCATTCACATGTTTGTAAAGCCTGCTGGGGATTAGGGATTGGATCGAAGGAGCGTTTTTTGCGCCAATCACCACCCAGCGTAGAGGAGAAAGAGAGAGAGAGAGAGAGAGTGCTACAGAGGCATTAGAGAGTTAGTTCACCGTGAGACGCGACATAAACGTTGGTTTGATGTTCGTCGTCGGGGTTCGTTAGTGTCGCTGCGACGTCCCGACATCGTCTCCGGTGTCCGGAGAGTTTGTAAGAAACTTTGGGACTGTGGTTTTGTGTATTTTAACCCACCAAGCAGCTTTTAAGTTGCCGTTTGACTGTGTCACACACCTTACAGTACTAGGTACAACTCACTGGTTTTTTTTTTTGTGTGTGTGTGTCGCCCGGTAGGATTGTGTACTTTTTAGACCCCATCGCCCGCCCTTTGTGGGAGCCGCTGGTTTCCATTCCTTTTACGCTCCGAAGATCAACAAATTTAGGGTTTTTGGTTTTGCTGTTATGTTAGTCTAAATCGGGTATCCGGCACAAAACGAATTCTTCACACTCCTTAAATCTGGTTTTTATTGCACCATCGTTATAATTGATGTTTGGTTAAGCTGCGGCAGAATTGTATACACGTCGGGCTCTTCTGAAAGAAACGACTGGTTCTGTTTTTTTTTTTTTTTTACAGAGCATAACCTGAGATCTCGCTCTCTTCAATTTGATTTCCTCTCGAGAACTGGGGCAGATTTTTGGGAGAGTCGTTAATCCCACGAATGTACATCACGTGCAGATTATTGGGTTTGTGAATGGACTCAACGTCCATATTTGTTTACAGTAATGTGTTCAATACTGTAAACATACAGTACACGACCTTTATAATGAGCCGCAAATCCATTTCACACTTTTTGTTAGCGTGTGTGTGTGTGTGTGTGTGTCAGACTCGGTGGCGTTTCCTTTCTAACAAGCCTTACGTGCCCGGGGGTCCTGCTGGCTTAAAGACAGCCTTTATGGCTTAAACGCTCAGTGTGAGTGTGTGTCTGTGTGTGTGTCTGTGTGTGTCTGTGTGTGTGATCGCTGACCACAGGAACTTCCTCGAGCTGTGTGCCTGTTTCATTAAGAGTTTTTCGGAGACCGACTCCTCTCCCCTCCTTCGCCGATGACTGGTGAGACTGGAGAGGCCGAATGGACGTTTTGCTTTAAACAAAACAAAAAAACTGGGTCCCGTCACTTCGGGACCTCTGCTGCTGTCCCGCGTGTTGTACTGACCTACACAACTGCACTGAGGTGAAACTTTACATTTAAAAAATTTAAATGGGAGAGATCCAGCGCTCCCAGCTCCCTCCTGTTCTCCGGTCAGTTTCCTCACGCCCGTTTTTATTTGAGGAGTCACAATTACAGTCATTGCACAGTCATTCTGCATCTACACTGCATTGTGCGCACTATTTATAGTGGTACAGTATCGGCTGCTGCTGCCTCCTGTTTGTTGTTTGTTGTGGCCGGCTGAGCCGTGCGGGACGCTGTTATCGGGCCCAACATCAGGGATCGGTTTCCGCTCCGAAAACGCATACGCAAGAGCACGGGGTGGGCTTGTTTGTTTGTTTTTTTTTTGTTTGTTTGTTGCGCGGGTGCAGGGGGGGCAAGCAGCGGAGCGAGACACATTGTTAGACGCAGGTAAGAGGCAGACGGAGAGCGACATCTGTCAGTCTCTGAGTGGTATTTTCCCAATGTGACTGATGAGGTGCTCTCACACACACACACACACACACACACACACACACACACACACACACACACACACACAGACACACACACACACTGAGGCAGGCTCAGGTGAGGAAGCTGCTTTAACAGGGTGTTGCTCTTACACAAGACAGGAAGCAGTAAACAAATCCCCCAACATGTGGCGGCTTACAGGAGCGCCCCCCCCCCGCCCTCTTATCATGCTGTGTTTGTGTGACTTGTGTCGCACGGGAACACAACGGCCGATCGTTTTGTGTAGTAGTTTTCGAGGCTCGCAGCATCTCACCTTTGAGTACTTGTACTTTTTAAAGTTGTGCAGTACTCGCGTCGGTGCCGAGGCCTCACGCGCAACGTTTGAGAAAAGTTGTTTACGAAGGCCGGTCCGAAAAACTGGCGTTGTTTACATCTTCGCTTCCTTCCTGCCTTCGCCGGTGCGCGGCATCAGATTGGGAACGGCGTGACGCCGACGACAGGAATGTGCCGCCGGGGCAAGACGCAAGACATCGGCGGCGGCGGTCCCGCCTTTTCCTCGCGCTGGCGTTCGTCGCGACGCGGCTCGTTTTATTTCGCCGTGAAGACGTAGGGAGAGCGGCAAGAGGGTGAGTTTGTAACCCGGCGTTACCTCGCCAAGAGTCTCCTCGTCTTTCGCTCTCTCTGGCCTGCATCCTCGTCTTGGTCTCTCCTCGCTCTCCATCCATCTATCTAATGATCTCTCCCTCCCTCCCTCCCTCCCTCCCCCTCTCTCTCTGCAGACTTTGGAGGAGGCTAAGGGGCGCGTTGCCAAGATGTATGAATTATTAGACTAATGAGCTTAAGTGGCTTGTCCTAACATTGTCTTTCTGCAGCGCCGAGGCTTAGGAGAATACACAAAGCAAGAATAAAAAAAATTAGAGGAAGGGGGGGACCACGATGCAGACACACACACACACACACACACACACCTCCTTTCCTTCCTCTCCCGTCGTCTCTCGCTCTTTTTTTTTCGAGGTCAGGATTAAAATTCATCGGAAGTAACCGTTAACTTCGCCTCCTCTGTTTTGTTTTTTTTTGGTTTTTTTTTTTGCGAGAATGAATCGATCCATTGTTGTTAAACGGAGAGATGCGCCGCATGCTTCGCTTTTTCTTTTCCATCCCCCGTGGCAGAGAGGGTGAACAATATTAGACTGTAAAAAAAAAAAAAAAAAAAAAGAAAAGAAAAGGAAAGTGAATCAGGAGACTTGTGTTTAAATAAATAAATAAAAAAATAAAAGTGTGACATAATGCCGTGGTCTCCGTTAGCTTAGCTCGGCCAGACGGAGCTTGTTGTGGCGGGAGGTTTTGTGTGTCCGTTTCCGATCGGGGTGTGCGAGTTCAGGAGTTTTGATAATCAATCGACAATAAACGACAACGTGGGTGGAGCAACATCGAGTGTCGCCATCTCAGGAAGCGTTTTTTTCAGAACGGCGACTCCCCGAGATGAATACGACGTCGTCGACATACGTAGACGTGGCGTGCCACCTTGTAGCTGGGTCGAGCAGCTCCTGCCTCTTTTTTTTACAAAAAACACACAAACAAAATATGGCCCACCCCCCCACCCAGCAAAACAAGAGCCGACAAGTACGCCCCCCGAGGCCTCCCTAATGAACCCAAGTCCAAGTCGGACAAGAGGCAAACTATTTCCAAACTTTTTTTTTTTTTCCTCCTCATGCTCCTTTGTGCATCAAACTCTTCAAAAAAATAAATAACCCCCCAATAACAAGCTGCTTTCATGGATCAAACGAGAGCGGCGGCGCTCATTGTGCCAAAGCAGGATATAAAAAAAAAAAAAAAAAAAAAGGAGACCGATGGGGGGGAGAAATACCTTATTATTGTTATCAAAGTAAAGCCAGATCCTCTCCTGCTGCTCTTATGGGACCTCCCTCACTCTCTCTGCTCATCACACACCCACGGGAGTCTCAACATGACCCGCATACACACACACACACACACACACCACCACCCACCACCCACCACCCACCCCTTCCTGGAACACACACACACGTGGGCCCCGTCTCGGTGCGCGCCGTTTCATTTGTGAAATTAGTCCATTCTCTCTGACCCCGTCTTTTCATCAGGCGCCGCGCTGCATATTTTAGTCCCTTCCCTGCGCTTGTTTTACTAATTGGTGGCTATACTTTCGCCCAACGCTGATATCCTTTGATCATCTCAGATCATTACGTTTACCTCATTAATTTGCTCAATGCGATCCCCCCACACACACACACACCCCAAAAAAAATATAAAAAAAAATTTAAGGGTCCGTGCAAAATTGGATTAATAATAGATCATATGAGCCACAGAAAGAGAAAGAGAGAGAGAGAGCCTTTGTGATTTTTCTTCTCGTTTCTTTCCCCGTCGTCCGGAGCTGGAGTTGGGAAGTCTTCGGCCAAGCGTGGCGAGATGGGTGGAGGCCGGGGCGGGGCGCTGCTAGCCTAGCTTCACCCGCCAGCATGTTGTTCGTGTAGCAGCGTCAGTCTGATAAGAGTAAAGGATCAAGATGCCCCGCCCCCCCACCGATCGCTCACACGCAGCAACGATTGATAACGATTGATCGCCGGGCCGCACTGTGCAGTTGCGTGCACATTCGCGCCTGCACAAAGATTCCTGTTTTGGTTTTTTTTGCAGCGTTTTTTTCCGACGTTTTGCTGCACATGGAGTGGCCGCTGTTTGTTCAGACATACATTAAACATTCGAGGGGGAAACACTGTAATTCATCCGAACCGCGCCGGAGTCTGCAATCATATTCCACTTAGACTCACCGACTGCGATTGTAAAAAAGGAGGGGGAGGGGGGCGCCCGGTACTTCCTGAGCCGCGCCGCCGCTTCCTGTATTTACCCCCCCCCCTCTCAGCATCAGTATCTTCCTCCTCCTGGAGATATCTTCCCTAACAACAGGCCCTTGTCCGCGCTTTGTCGCTGACAGCTTCATTGTCAATCCGTCCGACTCCAAATTGTGTTACATACCAGGATGCGTATCTGCCGCTTCCTTTCTCCGCGGAGCCGATTACATCTGGGATCACTCCCGTCTGCGGGCGCGGCTCGCCGCATTGTGCCGCGCCGCTCTCCCGTTGTCACGTTGAGCCCCGTGCCCTCCTATTATCATATAGATAAGTGAATGTTTGTGTTATGGCGAGACGGGGGGAAAAGCGCGGCTCTAATGTAGTGTTTTGTGTGCGATGTCAAAATTGGCCCCTGTCGCCTCTTGCCATTCAAGCGCCCGGCTCCTCAGTTGTTGTAAACACGATCGAGGGAGATTGTGTGCGTTTTTTTTTCTCTTCCTCTCTCTCTCTTTCTGGGCCTCGTGAGCGCGCAAAAAGTCACCGTTTGTGTCTTTTCTCACCGACTTAGTTTTGTGCGGTGTTTGTGTACAGTAGACCTGCTGGTCTGTGTGTGTGTGTGTGTGTGTGTGTGTGTGTGTGACTGACAAAAGCAGCAGGCGAGTCGCACACTAAAGGAAAAGCATTTGTATTTGTCTGTATTGCATGTTCAGTATTTTCTACGTCACTCCGTACACGTGCGCTTTCCGTGTGTGTGTGTGTCTGTCTGTGTCATTGCATGTCTAACATGTGCACAAATGTGTGTGTTCATATCCATGAGCGTGTTTGTGTGGTGCTGATGGAGTGCGTTTGGGCAAATGCCCTAAAGCTCTCATGGCTTAAGTAGCCTTTGGGTGCCACTTGTGTCGTGTGTGTGTGTGTGAGAAACAGACCAATCTACACACACACGCACACACACACACACACTCCTTAAAACCCAGTATTGAGCGTAGCATCGCTCTTCAACCAGAGCTGTGTAATTCACAGGTTAAACTAGGCTGTATCTCTTTGCCGGACGAGTTAACCCCAGTCCGATCCAGTCCAGTCAGTCCAGTCCGGTCGGGTCCGGTTCGGACTGGTTCGGACCGGTTGACCTGGTCTCCACCAGCGCGGCTCAGTTCGACTTGAGTCAGTTTTAGCGGGACGGTGTGAACTGAGCCTGAGGAGCTGCAGGCCCGTGATGTGATGACTCAGACAAGCTGTTCCCTTCTCAGCCCCAGGTGTGTGTGTGTGTGTGTGTGTGTGTGTGTCTGTCTGTCTGTCTGTGTGCGTTAATGCAAATGCTCCTCACAGATCTGACGCCCTGTGATATCGACAAAAAAACCCCCAAACAAACAAAAGTAAGAATTTATTAATATTTAAGTTATGGGCAGCGCTGTGTTTCTTGATCAGCCTGCGTGATTTCCTCCGACACGTCAGCGGGACAGAAATGAAATGCTAATGCTCGGACGTCGCTTGGGTTAACGGAAAACAATCGATTTTTTTATTTATTTATTTTTTTTCCTCCACCCTGCTCACTTTCTCGAGGCCTCGGGGTTTCAGCAAAAACGCCAGAATGGCTCGTTAAAGGGAAAAAAATTTTAAACCTCGGGAAGGAACCGCAGGTCAGAAGACGTTTGTTTTGTTTGTGGATAATTAATGCAGGCGAGCGCTTACTGCGAGAACAATACTTTTATTTATTTAAAAAATATATATATATCCTCAATACTTTAGCAGTTTTATCGGCGGCGACCGTGGCGTCGTCGAACGGACCGGACCCGGCGTCCCAGGGGTCGCAGCTTCAACTCGAAAACAAAACTGATCAATTGGAAAATAAAGTTATAAAGAAGTCAGATTACGAATCTCGCCGTCTCTCCTCCTGCGGTCCGGACGGAGCGACAACAAAAACAAAAATAAAAATAATAGAAGCCAGTTTTCTGCTTTAAACAAAAAGATTTAAAGATGACATGCGGCCGCCTCCCGTAGAAAGACAGAATAATGGCCCAGTTAGGGGCCGTTTAACTCCAACCATATGTTCAACATAACAACGGCCGCTTTGATTTTTTTTTTTTTGTTTTCTCTTCGCCCGTGTGAGTTTGTGTGCGTTTTTCTCGTTTGTCACTTCCACTTCCACCACTTTTTTTTTTGTTTGCCGTACGCTCAGATTGTTAACGGCTCGGCCCTAATAGTGGGTCAGAGCTGTGACGCGCGCGCACAGCTTCCCTCTGATCCACACACAGACGCACACTTCCTCCCTCCTCCGTGCGTTCCTTCCACTTTCAACATCCTTCCCTTTCTTATGGAAAAGAGCCAATTAAACTTGTGTCTGTTTGTTTTAAACAAAATGGCTTTTAATTAGCGCGATCAAAAAGGCGTCTTTCTGCGGGCCCCGGGATCCACTTTGTAGTCCCCCCCTCCCCACACACACACACACACACACACACACACACTTCCAGATCACGCAAGGGTTTGATGCCACCTGATAGGACGCCAAGACAATCACAACACTTTTATGATGAAGACACAAACGCACACTTTGTCACCGCGCTCTCGCATTGTCGTCGCGACCCTTCCTCGCCCCGCTTCCTCTCCTCGCTTGCTCCCGCCTCTTTTTTTTTTTGTTGTTGTTGCGTCTCTGATCTGCGTTCGCTTTGATGACGCGGCGTGAACCCGCGCCCGCTCCTTTCGCTTTCCAAAAAAACCAAAACGCTTCACCTGTGCGACGCGACCGCGGTCGAATCACAAACACTGTACCTCCAATGTTTCCTCAGGGGCGTCGTGTCGGTGCATTGTACCAATTTCTACAATGTCGTCGCCCTACAGGTCTGGACGGTGCGTGTGTGTGTGTGTGTGTTTGTTGGTTGTGCACCTGTGGTTGTGTGCGCTTTGTGTACGTTTGCCAGATGCTCCTCCCGTACGTTGTCGGGTGATGTCCGCCTTTTTGTCGGTCTGCTGCTGACAGCGGCCGCAGGGAGCAAACATGTGACCCAATCAGCTCCCCGCTGCTCGGCTCGCCGCGGCTCCTAATTGGCGTGTGTGTGTGTGTGTGTGTCTGCGTGTGTCTTTTTGTGCGTCTCAGCTGAAATGGGTTTCAGGGAGACAGCTGTCGGGTTGCTCGACTCAATCGCTGCGGCTCGCTTTTTTGCTCGAAACCAAACAAAACGGCGACTGCACCAGATTTTCCTCGCGATCGACACAAAAGAAAATCGATCGATCGTCGGCGTCTGAACTTCTCGGGCTTTGATTTGATTCATCGGTCGTCAACGAGCGCAACACTGAGAGTCGACCGCGCGCCGGACCCACAAATGTGCCGCGCGCTTGAAAAGCACAAAATAAAGCGAATTCTACGTCTTTGCCAAAGAAAACAAACAAAAAAAAGAGCAACTGTAACTCCCGAATGTTGGCCGACGCCGTGCGATGACTCCTCTCCAACGTCGCAGCGTGTGTCCTCGCGTGGTGGCTCCCAGGCGGTGGCGGCGCACGAACGGACGGACTCCCCGGACGAAAGCCTGGCCGGCCTCCGAGCGGGCCTGATTTATCCCAGCGCTCCGACCCCGGACGCCTCCTCTTCCTCGCGGCGTCGCCTCAGCTGCTCGATTAATGGGCGGACTGTGTGTGTGTGTGTGTGTGTGTGTGTGTGTGTGTGTGTGTGTGTGTGTGTGTGTGTGTGTGTGTGTGCAGCTGCGCGACAGTTAGCAAGTTGCACTTAGCGACGACCGCTCGCTCTCAACCTTCCCTCTCTTTTCTTTCCCACAGCCCTCCGTCTCTCTCCATCACGCCGAGTACTCGCCAAGCGCGTGTGTGTGTGTGTGTGTGTGTGTGTGTTACACTTAGCATAGAGCCCCCCCCTCACCTCTGGTTTCCCTTCATTTCCATATAATTAGATTGTGTGTGAAAGGCTACTTCCAGCGCATTGATTAAGTGTCAGAGGAGACGAGAGGAGACAAGCATCTCTGGGCAGAGGAGGGACAGGAGGGGGCACGGCACCACAACAACCTGTCTCACACACACACACACACACACACACACACACCTCCTGTCACCGTCATAGAGAGTTATGTCTTGAGGCACCAACCAGAGCGAACGTGTGCTTGTAAAAACGAGCCGTGTTGTGCGACGCTGCCCCTTGTTTGTACTCTTTTTGTTTTGTGTGACAGAATCGGAGCAGACGGCATTAGTCTTGTCTTTTTTTTCCGGCCCGGCCCCCCCGTCGTCTCCCCGTGGTTAATTTATGTGAGTCTGACTCGGCTGTTATACGACCGTGCGCTGTCCTGCCCTATATAAGGACAAAACCACCGGACCCGGGCTGAGCTGAGCTGAGCTGTGCCGGGCTAATGGATTGCGTTCCTCCCCGGGGCCGCGAGTCCAACGGCGCCTCGCTTTCTTCTTCTTCTTGGCTTTTGGGAAGATTTAGGAAGTCGTTTTTTCGATGGATTCGTGCAGGAGGTTGAGGATTCAGGTGCGTTGGGGGTTTCGGCTCACAGCTGACCGGTTACGTCCAATCACGTCCACGCAGGTGTGCAGCGTGGCTCCGCCTCTTTAGAAGTTTTCTGACTTCCTTTTCGCCGGACCCCCGCATGCGGACGAACGGGACTGGACTCGGCGGGTCAAGTGCGGCTCAGATGAGTTTGGATAACAATCCTGTATGCGCGCACACACACATACAACATTGCTGTAGCTGCTCTCTCCGTGCTAAGTGCTAATTAGCAGAACAAAGCATCTGTTGTTCTTTTAAAGGCATGACAGTTAAATATTTCATCTATCCGTCTGTCTCTGCAGATCTGCGGCTCCGCTGGGGGAGGCCAAGCTGACGGCTCGCGCACACACACACACACACACACACACACACACATTATTGTACACATGCGTGCACACAAATGAACGTATAAGCAAGAATACACCGATATAGACGGGCAGCGCCTGTGCTCTTATGTGAGCTGACAGCAGCATCAGCGTAATGTGGCGTATTAAAGTGAACAGGACCTTTACTATAAACACCATGGCCCCCCCAGAGAGAGAGAGAGACGGGGGGTTTGGTTCTGAGAGAGACA
This sequence comes from Psettodes erumei, assembly GCA_016785225.1. Classification (NCBI taxonomy): domain Eukaryota; kingdom Metazoa; phylum Chordata; class Actinopteri; order Pleuronectiformes; family Psettodidae; genus Psettodes; species Psettodes erumei. The sequence goes on along the minus strand of JAFBJZ010000239.1, from coordinate 335,332 downwards.
GCACCGATGGCTAAGTGCTTATTACCCTGCCTCCCCTGACATTTACAAATATGTGTTCTTTGTTCCTCCGCGGTCTGAGGTCGGGCCGAGGAGGAGAGGAAGATCACAACCTGGAGAGACGGGAAAGGTTAAGTGAGTCTTCCAGATGGAGAAGGAGAAGGCGTGCCGACGCTCCGCTCCTCTTCCTCCTCCTCCTCCTCCTCCTCCGTGCGTCCCCTCCTCTTCCTCTTCCTCCCGCCGTCGCCGTCTCTCTCGCGGGCTTGCAGGAGAAGCAGCGCGGGGGCAGAGCGCTCTCGTCTTGTTAAACGGCTGGCAGATGACAGAAAAATTAGAGGCAATTCGTTCTTGACAGGTTGTTGTGTGTGCGCGTGTGTGTGTGTGTGTGTGTGTGTGTGTGTGTGTGTGCGTGCCCCCCCCCCCTTCCCCCCCGCTCGTTTTTTCTGCTTCAAATGTTTTTTGGCGGTTTGTTTTCAGTCAAGCTGTCTTCTCTGCAGCACAATGAGTGCAACCGGTGCACGCACGCTCGCACATCACACGCGTGCAGAAACACATGTGCAGTTCTCTTTTTTTTTTGTTGTTGTTTTTGTGTTGTTGCTGTTGTTGTTGTGCGTTCTCACAGGAGACGGATCTGACTTTGTGTTCTCAGATTGGTGGCAACGGGAGGAGGGAGAGGAGCCATTTGCTCACAAAGACGTCTTCCCTTCGCTAATTATCAAGACGGGCTTTGATTGCCTGTTTGGAAACAGTTTCTCAAACAGCTGTAATGACGATGATTAGGCGGCGCTGCGGCACGGGCGGGCTGGAGGGGGGGGGCGAGCGCGGTCGGGCCCGTCCAAACATCTCGCCACCTCGTGTTTACACCGAGGTGTGTGTCATTTTGTAAAATTATTTTTGCATTAGGGGCCCGGGCTCCTTCCCCCGCGCCTTTCTCCTCGCCGCTTTGCGAGGCGTCGCCATTTGAGCTGACAAAGGTGCCTTTCGGGCGCTAACCACCACCCTTTGAAACAGTGGCTGTGGTGAAATTGTTGTTTTTGTGCGTCTTCAGAAAAAAAAAAAAATGGCGCTGGTAAACGGGCGGTCTGGAAACTGCCGGATGTGTTTTTACTGTTACTGTATCAAACAAACAAACAAACAAACAAACCAAACAAGGGGAAGAAAAGCAGGGATATTACCCTGAGAGGCGTTTGGAATAAAAGTTGTGTTTCCCTGCCGCGGCCGCTCGACAACTCGCCGACGTTTGCTCCCAAATCTAAATATGTTGGCGGGAGAATAATCCTCTAGTCGTTTCACCTGGGGGGCTGCGAGGAGTTTGCTGTTTGCTTTGGTTGTGTATTTTAATTTTGATTTTTTTTTTTTTTTTTTTTTTTGGAGGGGGTTGTGACAGAAAAGAAAAGGTCATAGCTGTTCACACAGATGGCGAGACTGAGCGAAGGTTTCTCCTCTTCGTCTTCATCGCAGCCAATGGAGGGCGCCTCTGCTTGACGCCGTACGGAGCGTTGCCGTCCTCTGTTATCGTGGGAGGGGGTGAGGGGTGGGGGGTGGGGGGGGGGACCAGCGCTCGCCGGGAGGAACCTGAGCTGCCTGACCCTCGTTAGAGCGGGGAAGCATTTGAGAGGAGCACCGAACCACTCAGAGCAGCAGTCGGCCTCTCATTAGAGATTTAAAAAAAGAGATGGAGGGAGGGAGAGAGAGAGCGAGAGAGAGAGAGAGAGAGAGAGAGAGAGAGATGAGAGGGAGAGAGAGAGAGAGAGAGAGAGAGAGAGAGATGGAGGGAGAGAGGGAGAGAAAGAAAGAGAGAGAGAGAGCTCCCTTGATTCGATTACTTCTGCCCAGACGCACAATGCAGTTCAAGTGATGAGAAGTCTTATTTGTTTCCCTGCGTGTGTGCGACTGCATGTTGTGTGTGTGTGTGTGTGTGTGTGTGTGTGTGTGTGTGTGTGTGTGTGTGTGTGTGTGTTTTAGTCTCGGGGATGAGCTGATGACGAGAGAGGCCACTCGTGTTAAGTGGGCTCCGGAGAGTTTGTGAGTGTGTGTGAGTGTGAGTGTGTGTGTGTGTCAGTGTGAGTGTGTGTGTGTGTGTCAGTGTGAGTGTGCGTCGCGGTGAGTCGGCAGGTTTCAGTGTGCGTCTTAAAGCCTGCGCGTGCGGCTCACGCTGTCGTCCGTGTGGATGAATGGACAACCTGCCGGGTTTGTGTGTGTGTGTGTGTGTGTGTGTGTGTGTGTGATTACCTTACCTTTTCTTTTGTCGGTCTGCAGCTTGTGATGTGTTTGTTTATCGCTCCTTTTTATGACTTTTTATCAACCTACGCTGTCGGGGACGAGGCGTACGCGGAGTCACGCGTCCACATTTCAAAAGAGGAAACCCCGAGTGCGGTTTGAGCTGGAGTCCAAAATATTCGCAACACAAAGCCCCCCCCCCCCACGAACACACACACTTTTGATGGTGTGCGTCTTCTCGTGACGCCGCCGTTCGACTTAAAACTGTCACGTAAGCTAACGTGGATTTATTGCTCCTATTTCTGCTCTTCCTCTGTTGAACACGCTTTACACCTGGGATTAGCTCCATGTTTGTGAGAGCAAATGTTGCCCCCACCCCCCCCAACCCCACCCCACCCCCACCCTACTTCCTATTATCTCTAATGTGGAGAATAATCCTCTTGTGGAATTAATCTCCTTTAAATAGCGTTTGTTACCACGCCGGGATAGAATTAAACTCTTGTTCCACTTCTGGAGCGAGAAGAAGAAAATTCTGTGCATTTTTTTTTTTTTTTTTTTTTTTTTAGGGAGAAATTTGCCGATTAAGTGATTTAAAAAATCCGACCACCAGAACCGGTCCTGTGCCTGTAGGAAGGACATTAAACTGTAAGACATCTGTTTACGTCTGAATCGATTGGATGCGTTTAATCCCAGCTGGGTTGATCTAGCGCAGGCCGGGTCTGTCCCAGATCTCGGAGCCTGACAGGTCCAGTTAGGGCGCGCTTTTTAATTTCTCCTGATTGGTTGTGTTCGTTTGTCATTGTCACGACGACATTTTGGCAGAGATAAATATAAAAAATAAATCAATAAAAGATTTTCTTGCGTCTCATCGTCTGGTGCTGCAGAGTTTGCAGGAGTAATTCCGTTTCCAACTTGCTCCCTCGGCACTTTACACAATGAAATGCCTTTGTTGTATCTGGCACAGAGAGCCGAGTTGTCGTTGTTGTTGTTGTTGTTGTTGTTGTTTGGGCCCGTTCGCCTGGCTGACGGTCAGGTGGGCTCCGGGTCCGATCGTCCGCAGCGATAAGTTCAGCAGTTGAACCAGCTGAGCGAGCCAGCCGAACCATAATGCCGTCCTTGTCTGTCTCAGGAGGGCAGATCGGGACATTGACCCGCACGAGCCCTCGCAAATGATACCCCACACACACACACACACACACACACACACACCACCCTTAATGTCATCGGCCCAGTTCGGAACATTTAATCACATTAAAACATTAAGCGGCACATCTGGTACGTGCGTCCGCTCGGGCCGCGGCCGACGGCGGCTTCACTGGGACGACGTGCCGGACACGTTGGATTCGCCGTCCCGGTCGGGCCGCGGCGAGCGAGAGGGAGAGAGAGAGCGAGAGAGCGAGAGAGCGAGAGAGAGAGAGAGAGAGAGAGAGAGAGACGGGAAGAAGGACAGCTGTAATTTAGCCAGCTGACAGAGGAAGTGAGATCTCTTGAGAGGGAGGGGGGGGCATGACAAGCTAAATGAATAGAGACATCAGCGAGCGTGTGTGTGTGTGTGTGTGTGTGTCTGCGCTCGGTGTGTTTTCCTCTTCCTGTCAGATCCGAGACGGCCTGAAGTGCGTTCACTGTGTCACACCGTCGTTTGCATCAGTCCTTTTGGAAGGAGAGGAAGGAGTACCTGTGTATTTCACTCGAGGTACCAAAAGTACCGAGATTTTTACTTCCTCGTTGTCGGAGTACTAAAAGTAAACATGCACAGTAACTCTCTCTCACAGTATGCATCGTATTGCTAGATTAGAATTATCGACGCTTTAGCCGAGGATTTTTTACCGCGACCGCTGGAGGAACTGCTTAACTCGGGCCGCGGTCGATGTGAGGTTCGAGTTCGACGCCGCCGCCAGCTCGTTTCTCGAGCGGAAAACTCTGAAGACGTTAGGTTTCGTCCTCGGCTCCGGTGGAAACCATCGTAGCGGACTTTACCTTTTCTCCTCCTGTCTCCCACTTTACCTAAAGCAGAAAAATCCACAAGTTTGTGTTTTGTTCGGTTTTTTTTGTTGTTGTTGTTGCACAAAACAACGTGTAACTCCGAGTGAACTGTGTCAAAAGGCCAAATCTGCAACGGGATCCCAGCCTCCACAAATCCATAGTTCACGCTCAGAGCTCTCACTGAGCTCTGCAGCAAGTGTGTGTCTGCCTGTGTGTGTGTGTGTGTGTGTGTGTCAGCCCACAGCTGTCAAAAGCAAACTCAAACACAAACAGTGAAGTCTAGCGAGTACAAACAAGCGCCTCCCACAGCCGACCTCCTCTACGGCGACATGTCTCGTTCGCGTCGGAGACGGAGCGCGGCCGGACCGCCGAAAAACGCCGTATGTCGGGCTCTCGTCCCGCCGTCGTCGCGCGTCTCGCTTTGAAATGTGTAACTTCTCCAGTTTTTCGCTGTAACTCTCGCGTAAACAAAGGAGAAACATTACGCAAGTCGCCGGTCGCAGCTTGGACGCCCCGGGGCAAGACGCCCACATTTCGAGGTGTCCCCCTGCTCAGACGGGGCGTCCCGCCGTCTGGTTTGCGGCGTGGAAAAACGGGCAGCTCAGCAGTTGTGTGGTGCCCTGTGTGCGTTTTGAAGAGAGGCGTCACAAGACCGCTGGGCGTGAATGTGACTTTGTCTTTGTGTCTCTGTGACACTCTGTGAAGAAAAAAAATGTGCTTTTGGCGCAGAAAGTGTATTTTTTTATTTGTTGCGTGTCTCATCCTCCACTCCTTCCCCTTCTTTGGACACTTCTCTCTGTCTTGCTTCCCTTTTCTACTTAAAACAAAACCAAAACAACAACAAAAAAAGGTTTTTGCACTTTTATTTTTAGGACGGTGCAGCAGCGACAGGGTGGGTGGTGTGATACGTCCCATATCATTTAAAATAAAATAAAAAAACAAATTAAGGTTAATTTTTAAGTAAAGGAAACCATCCCCACGCTTGTGTCACACGACTCCCGATTTTCCCTCGTTGCCCTTAATTTATCTCGCGCTCCCATTAACCGTTTGGGTAAATATATATGTGACATTTTGCACAGCATGTTATTTTGGAGAAACAATAGCTTTCATACATCTCCCACTCCGGATAAACTGTGCTGTGTAATCTGGAGATTTAATGCTCCTCGTTATCTTGGGAGAGAGAGAGAGAGAGAAACAAAAAGAAAAGTGCGTTCAGCTTTTTAACAGTAACTCTGTAAAAACATGTGATGTGTGTTTTTCCCCCTCCTGAGGCCACGACCTCAGTTAGCTGTGAGTAACCCGTCCAGTGTGCAATTTTATTCAAGTGGTCGCGACCTCTTTTTTTTTTTTGTGTGTGTGTGTGTTTTGTGCGCGTCCCATACAAAGGCTTTTGTTTGGTCTGGACATCAAGAGGTTTTTTTTGTTTTTTTTTTCCCAGGAGGTTTCATCAGACCCAGTTAAATACAGCACGTATGCAGCGGTCGGTGGTGGCGTGCCGTCGTGTTTTTTATTTTGCGCTGAGTCACGTCCGAAGCGCCGAGAGAGCCGCGACCCGGGGAATAAAAACGTCGACTCGGATTAACTTTGCAGCAAAGAAGAAATTTTGGTGTCTCTTCATTCATGAGTTGCTCGTTTAACGTCAAACAGCTGAGATATGTAGCTGCAATGGGATGATTAGAAGCTAACGGCAGCTAAGACCAGCTAACAGCAACTAACAGCCCTTAATGGTAGCTAGCAGCAGCTAACAGTAGCTAACAGCCCCTAATGGTAGCTAAGACCAGCTAACAGCAGCTAACAGCCCCTAATGGTAGCTAAGACCAGCTAACAGCAGCTAACAGCCCCTAATGGTAGCTAAGACCAGCTAACAGCAGCTAACAGTAGCTAACAGCCCCTAATGGTAGCTAAGACCAGCTAACAGTAGCTAACAGCCCCTAATGGTAGCTAAGACCAGCTAACAGCAGCTAACAGCCCCTAATGGTAGCTAAGACCAGCTAACAGTAGCTAACAGCCCCTAATGGTAGCTAAGACCAGCTAACAGCAGCTAACAGTAGCTAACAGGGAAGTCGAGCTGTGTCGTTAATGTCCGTTCCATGCAGCATTGTTAGCCTAAACTCTGCTAACATTAGCCACCATGAGCTGCCAGTTACACCAGCATAAGCCGGTGATGTCATGACTGAGCGGATGATGTCATCACCGAAGGCGTGGTTATTTTTAAAGTGTCGGCCGGGGATGCTTTTAAAGCAAAGTTTTGATCAAACATGACGGCGGACGAGAAAGTCGAAGTATTGGTTGCCGTGCGGTCAAGGGTTATGCGACGCACAACGCCTGTTGTGCAAAGGCTGCGGTCACGGTGCGCGAAAAAAAAGAGGAACAACGCAAAGGTTGCAGGTCTGCGACGTTACACAAACTGCGGCATCCCCAAAGCAATCTCCGCGCCGCCATTAGCCAGAGGACGCAGACGGTCGGGATGAGTCGCTCGGCAGACAGATCCCATCTCGGGCCGGTTGTCGACGCTCCCACGCGTGGTGTGCGCCGGTCCATCTGAAGAAGGCCGATCTCAGATCCGACCCGGTGGAGGGGGGGGGTCGCGGTGCTCCTAAACAGGAAGTGGACGAGATCAAATGAACGAATCGGATTGCGGTGTAGGGAGACTAAACATCATCGCCCCACAGGAAGGAAGTAGCTATGTCTAAATTACATGGGCTGCCATGACTTGTGTGTGTGTGTGTGTGTGTGTGTGTGTGTGTGTGTGTGTGTGTGTGTGTGTGAGTGAGACCAGCGTTTACGTCCCACACCCAAATATTTACTTCTGCACAACTGCCACCCTGCAACACAACGCTGTGATTAGGCGGAGAGGAGTGTGTATTACGTGTGTTTGTCTGCTGGCCTACAAAAGTGTGCGTGTATGTTTGAATGTGTGAGTGTGCTGTATATGCATGTATATGTCTCTGTCTGCGGGTCTGTGTGTGTCTGTGTGTGTGTGTGTGTGTGTGTGTGTGTGTGTGTGTGTGTGTGTGTGTGTGTGTGTGTGTGTGTGTGTGTGTGTGTGTGTGCACGTGGAGAGGTCCTGCAGGGACCACCTTGGTGAACAATGGCTCTTTTATTCCATCGGAGCGTTTGACTGGACTCTGTGTCTCAACACAACCCCCACACACACAGACACACACACACACACACACACACACACACACACTCACACACCCAGACAGGAAACACTCATATCCATACATGCACACACGGTGGCTTCACACAAACGCATTAATTCACAAACTCTTTGGGGGTATTCACCGGGGGTCAGTTTTCGCTGAGACTGGATTTGTGTGTCTGTGTGTGTGTGTGTGTGTGTGTGTGCACGTTGTGCGTCAGGTAATTCGGCCCACCAGTCTGCAGCTTCAGACGGTGTGGAATGTGGAAGCGGTGGCTGGTTGCACTTTTTGGTTTGAGGGGGCAGGGCGAAGGGAAGCGGAGAGAGGAGCCTTATCTGGCTCCCGCCACATTTATCCTCCTCTTCTTCCTCTTCCTCTTCTTCTTCTTCTTCTTCTTTTTGACGCGGAAAGATCGCACAACTATTATGGGATCCGACTGGTGAGGTTGTGAGGACGGTGCGTGTCAGAGAAGAGCGGAGTAACAAT
>JAFBJZ010000239.1:310000-322500 GCA_016785225.1 Psettodes erumei | reverse complement strand
ACAATGGTGAGTAATGCTGAGAGGACCGGCCTGCGGTGGCTGCAGCCCTGCACACAGATAGTGGGCGAGACTGGTGTGTGTGTGTGTGTGTGTGTGTGTGTGTGTGTGTATGCATGCGTGTGCGTGTGTCTCCTCTGGCCTACTTTTAAAGGTGCTGCGCGTCATTCAAACCACGTTTCCTGCACGAACCTCCGTCCTTGCTCCGCGTTTTTCTGGACGCTGCTGAGTCCACGTTTTGCGGCGGTCGTCGTCGTCGTCGAGCGGCGGCGAGGAACACGTGATGGCGACGGTTGAGCGTCCGATATTTAAGGTAGATTCTGTTTTGGTCGAGAGCTTAAAGACGCTAAAACGGGACGAAGCCGCTTCCATGTTAACATCTGAGACCTTTGACCTGGAATAAAGCTATTGTTATTGTGGCAAGCTGTCTCTGTACTGTCAACCCCCCCCAACACACACACACACACACACACACACACACACACACACGTATACACACACACACACACACACACACAGCTCAGCAGTGGGAGCACATCATCTGTCACCCAGGGCCCAGGCAGAGGGGCGACAGATTGTCCTCGCGGTGTTCCTTCAGGTCCCATTGCTCCGAACACACACACACACACACACACACACAGACACACACACACACACACACACACACACACACACACACACACACACGTGCAAACAATCTGTCCACTGACACACTGCTCTCGTGGTATTCCCTGGGAGTGCAGGCAGGGCGGCTTTATCTCAGAGGAGCGTTAATGCTGCGCTAACAACGATTCACGGCGTTTCGACACGGACACGCACACACAAAGACACAAAGACACACACACAGGCGTGTCGCTGCCACGTCGTGGATTGTGTGTTTTTCATTTGCATAGTCGGGGGGGGGGGGAGAAAACACACACACGCTGCTGATTTTACGCAAATTTATCATAGTTTGTTACGTCTTTTAGGCTTTTGTTCCTGGACAGTGGGAAAGTGGAAATACGTGTGTACGACGCACACACACACACACTCAAACACACACACACACACACACACACACACACACACACACACACACACACACACAAGGTGACGCTATAACAGCCACAGATTAACCACATGCATACAGATCAAATGCTACTTGCGGCACAGAACAACTGAACCTCACATCAATGGCTCTGTAATTTATTTTATCAATTTATTTAGCAGCTATACGTTCGTCCATACTGTGGGGGGTGGTGGTGGGGGGGGCAGATCAAAATGGCAGCACGACGTGTTTAACTGTCACCAAACAGCCGCATCAATTAAACATCAAGAGCGGGTGTGCGTTGTGTCGCCGCCGCCGCTGATCGTCGTATCAAAGTGCCCGGCCTTTAAAGATCGTCATCCATAAACATTACCCACCTTTGTTGTGTGTGTGTGTGTGTGTGTGTGTGTGCCCCCCCCCCCATCGCTCTGTGCCGTACTGTACCTGCCGGTGCCCCCCCCACACACACACACAAAAAACAAACAAACAACAAAACAATACTTGTGCATGATCCTCCTCTTCCTCCCTGGAGTTCTCTCGCCTTGAAGAGGAAGAGAAGGTGAGAGAGAGCGGGGGGGGGAGCAGGTACTTTTATCACCTCCCTCCTCCTCCCTCCCCTCTCCTCCCCCCCTCTCTGGGTGCCTGGGTTATGGCCAATTAGGCCTATTAGCAACAACAAAACACAGGAGAACACAGCGCAGGCAGGCAGGTAGTTAGCGGTGGGAGGAATCGTGATCCCGCCCGGCGCCGGAACAAAGCGAGCGAGTTTACGCCTCCCGCTGTTCTCCAACAATTAAACTCTTTTACCGCCGTCGGTCGGCGTCTCCGAGGAGACCGCGCAAACACCTGCGAAACGCCGCCTTACGTAATTAACCGAGTTAAGAGAGGATTAATCCAGACTGCAGGGGAAGCCGCAACTTTACACCTTTTTTTTTTTTTTACAACTTTATTAAAACCCTGCGACATCTTTATCATTTTTTAAAAATAAAAAAAAAAATAATCCTCGGTTCAAATCATAAAAGCTTTTTGTCTTTTTGCCCATTACTCTCGGAGTGAAATAAAAAAAAAAATGGATGACACGAGTGGAAATTTGGGCGTGACTTCGCCGTTTACTTCCCCGACAAAAAGAAGCGACACGTTATAGAGATTAGGGTGACACTGGGTGACTGGATGGATTAAATGGCAGACGTTTACCTCTCTCTCTCTCTCTCTCTCTCTCTCTGTCAGTCTCTTAAGACTCGCTCGCCCCGCGCTCAGATTAAACGCTCCACGCTCTGCGGAAAATCCATTTACTCAACATGCCGATACACAAGCGTTATTGTGCGCAGCCCGCTGTCGAGGCAGAGGGAGACGCAATCAAATAGAGATGTGCGGTGAGGGTGTGTGTGTGTGTGTGTGTGTGTGTGTGTGTGTGTGGAGGCGGTAGGCAGGGAGGTAAACTGAATGTGACGTCTCATATTTGACTTTTCACTTCCCATTTAGCTGACGCGTCCGAGATAAGTGGAGGAAGGATTACGGCTCTTGTTGTGTTAGACAAAGGCCTGTGTGTGTGTGTGTGTGTGTTTTTGTGCGTTTGTTGTTGCAGCCATGTAAATGCTACATTTACGATATGAGGCGTGTTTCGCGGAGTCAGACGAGGGAGGCCGCCGCGGCGAGCTTCATCCCCGCTGACGCCTCGTACGCCGTCGCACATTTTTGTGACCTTTTTTGTGTGTGTTTGTGCGTCCGGAGGCCGCGGGTTATAGGCAGCTCGGTGACGGTGCAGATGGGATAACATATGACGTGTGTGTGTGTGTGTGTGTGTGAGTGTTTTTGTATGTGTGCGTCTCAGTCCATCTGCCCCCCCCCCCGATCTGCTCTCTGTGGGGGTGGGGGGGTGCCCACCTTTAGCCTCCTTCACCTCCGACACCTACATACATCAGCATCATCACACAGGATCAGCACTTATTGACAAATCAGGCGGCCATTTGTAAACGTGATCGATCGATGTGATTGATGAGGCGGGAGGCACAAACCGTCGCGTAAAAACTTTGGTTTCATCGAATCTTCCGCCTTTCGCTGTCGGGGCCTCGCGTTGCATTGTGGGTAATGTAGTGCTCCAGGCCTGGGGGGTGTCAGGGCCCAAACCGGGGTGTGTGTGTGTGTGTGTGTGTGTGTGTAGTTGGGATGAGAGGGAGACAGCGGTGGGGGTGGGGGGGCCATGCAGTCGGTTTGTTCCCGTTCCATCCGCGGGCTCCAGGCCCAGAGAGGACAGGATGAGAGATGGGGGGGTTGTGTGTGTGTGTGTGTGTGTGTGTGTGTGGAGGGGGGGGGCTCGGGGAGACTGACTGAGGAGGAGGAGGAGGAGGAGGAGGTACCAAGTCTTCGTCGCCGGGGCAGGAAGGGCTGGGGAAATCCAGACGAAGATCGTCCTCAGTCAGTTTGTCCTCTCCTCCGCCCTCCCCCCTCTTCGTCTGTCAGTCTGTCTGTGTGATATTGGCACTTATGTTCGTACCCCACCCCTGCCCTCTGTCACCCCCACACACACACACACACACACACACACACACACACACACCGTCACCGTTTGGGCGGCTCGCACAAAACTGCAGCCGTCACTATCAGGTGTTGACGAGTTGCCCTGCTTGATATTCATGGGTAAGATTATTTGGAAGTGTGTGTGTGTGTGTGTGTGTGTGTGTGTGTGCGTGTCGGGGGGGGGTTACAGGAGAGGAGGGAGGTGATGGAACGGGTGTGTGTGTGTGTGTGTGTGTGTGTGCGCTGGCGTACAGGGTGTACATGAAGCATCATTAGCATATCAAAGACATGCCAGGCCTTTCTGTCCTAATGGTAATTACACTGCCCACAATTGGCGCTCGCTGCTCGGATCACAACAAGGAGGAGGAAAAAAAATTCAAAAAATGGATGGAGAGATGAGGGGGAGGGGGGGGGGTATTAAAGGGAAGTGTGTGTGTGTGTGTGTGTGTGTGGAGGGGGGGGGTTACAATTGGCTGGGGCTTTCAGGTTATGTTAATACCGCTCATCTATTTAATTAGCGGCTGGCACCGGGCTTTGTTTACATCTGACGTGCCCCGTCGAGGAACGGGACGGGGGCGAGGGCGTGGACCTGCACCTGACCTCCCCCCCCCCACACACACACACACACACTCACGCCAAACGTGTGGCGTCACGTGACCTCATCCGCCGTGCCGCCGCATCATCCCGCGGGAATACGGATTTGGTGTGGCGTTTTCTGTCGTGTTTGTCGCTCGCCGTTAACCGACCGGCTGAACGCGGCGCCGACTAATCCGCGGGTGGTTTCCCCTCCGCCGAAGTGCGCGTGATCTTGGCGTGTGCAATTTTCTCCACGCATATGAGCCCGCACGCCTCAACGCACACGTTTGCGACACGGGGTGTTCGGGCTCCTCGCTACCTGCGTGTTTTTTTTTGTTTTTGGTTTTAAAGGGGAGTCTCGTGATGGGCGCCGTAATGGAAACCATTTTGCGGCCGTCTCGGGGGGGGGGGGAAATCGAACGGGCGGGAAAATGAGACGGAGATGAGAGGGAAATGAAGGTTTTTGGCGTCCGCCGCGGTAAGCCATCACATCTCTGCGCGCAGATCGCCGCCGCCGCCGCGTCTCAGGCGCAAGTTAGTCGCTCTGTTTGTAGTTCGTCGCTCGTCAGACGCACGGGAAGCGATCGATAGTCTGGAAATCTTCATAGTACTGTGTGTGTGTGTGTGTGTAGAAATAAAAACATGCAGAAAAAATTCAGTGACATTTTCAAAAAGGTCCAAAGCAGCGACACCTTTTACTTGAAAGGAGGCGACAGACAGACGGACAGATATAGGCGGGTAAAAAAAAACAAAAAACGCTCGCCATCTTACTTAGCAGCGCCGAACGACGGGATGTGTGTGTGTTTTTTATTTTCTTTCTTTTTTTCTTTTCTTTTCTTTATTTCTCCCGCCCGCCGTTTTACTCGAGAAGCGCCGCCGTCTTCTTCAAGGACCTCCGAGAGAGAGAGAGAGAGAGAGCGTCTCGTCTCCCGATTGGCGGCGGCGGCGGGTGGGTGATGGGTGCTCGAGTGCGCCGAAGGAGACGCGCGACGACGAGGGTTTGTTTGTTTCCCCCCACCCTGACATCTTTCAACCCTGAAGGGGGGGGGGGTGAAGTGGTAAGAAAAGGGAAAGAAGGTGTGTGAGATAAACAGGGAGGGAAAATGGTGGAGAGGCTTCTCCGGTTAAAAAAAACACACACACACACACACGCGGCAAACAACAACAACAACAACAATATAAGAGAGGGCAAGGGAGGAGCGATAGATCGCGCTCGAGTCGAGGAAAGAGAGAAAGAGAGAGAGAGAGAGAGAGAGAGAGAGAGAGAGAGAGAGAGAGAGGCAACAGCCCACGCGCTATCACACTGTTTTTAATAACGGCGTGGCGGCGACCCGAGGCCTCCACGTCCACGCAACGGCTGTGCCATGTCTGCTCGGCGTCTGTGCCGCGCACACGAAGACGGCCGCGGTCCAAAAGTCGAGCCCCCCACTACACACATACACACACACACACACACACACACACACACACACACACACACACACACACACACACACACCCCGTCCACGAAACACCACGTCTGCCCTGCGACCGTTCAGGACGCGATCGTGAGGTTTGTGAACTTCGGTGGAATCGCTTTCTCGCCTCATCGCACATCTGGCTTTGTGAAGTGGGCGGGGCTGTCGGAGAGGTGTTGGGGGGGGGTGTTTCACACACACACACACACACACACACACCAACTGCCTTGCTCAAGGGCACGCAGACAGTTGCGGATCCGTTGTGAGTCAAAACACACGATGGATTAATGAAGACATAAATGGAGTCGATGTTCAGATTATATCATAATATATGCTGTATTATCAGCGCAGTCGATGTTTAAGCTGTTAATTTATTTCACATATAAATTTCTACATCCGACGAGAAACTTTAAATTAAATTTAGAAATTTAATCCAACTTTGTTTGAAAACAGCGACACAGGAAACAGGAAGTCTTAAAAAACAAAGTGCGTCATCTGTTTTTTAAAACTTTCTTCTCTCTCCACTTTGAGGACTGGAGTCGGGTCCAGTAGGAGGCGTACTCCATCCTCTCCTCCACCTCCCTCCCTCCTCCTCCTCCTCTCTTCCTCACTTCTTCCTCCTCTCCTCACAGTGTATCAAGTGCATCATCCTCTCACACCTCACTTTGCCCTTGAGAACGGCGCCCCGCTCACGCACACACACACACGTCGCCGCCTCGCAAGCGAGACGAGGAACTCGCGACACCGAAACGGTCCGGCTTCTGTCGCCGTCGGACCACATGGCCTCGGGGGGGGGGGTGAAGGAGCGAGAAGAGGCGAGGAGGAGGAAGAGCGGGGCGACGGGAGGAAGATGCAGGAGACGGTGAGATGAAAGGGGAAGGGGGACAGATGGGGCCAGAGAGGGGGAGGGAGGGGGGAGCTTAAAAAAAGAAGAAGAAGAAGAAGGAGCGGCGAGCGCCGGCGGTGCCAGCAGAGAGCGACTGTTGTTGTCGGTTGGCTCGCCACCAGTTAGCATGAGGCAGATGCGACCGGGAGCGCTTGGTAATTATCGCGGCGGACTTCCCTCGGAGCACATGTGCTTTCCGCCCGCTCGTCTTCACAGCGCCGCCGCCGCGTCGTTTTCACCTGTTGAAACAAAAGACGCATCAAGGAGGAGGAGCAGCCGCGGCGTCTGTCGCACATTTCCCACGGCAACTTCTGCCATCTTTTCTTTTTTTTGTTGTTGTTGTTGTTGTTGTCGTTTGTTTGAGATCGGCATCTCTTCTCGTCTTCTGCGGGACTTTTCGGCGCCTTATCGCGCGGCGTTCAGCAGCTCTCTCGCGCTCTGTTTCAACAGGTGCTGTGTTTTTTTATTTTTTTTTTTGGATCTCGCCGCTCCTGCACGCTCCTGATAAGCCGCCGCGACTCGGCCCCCGGCGCCGATAGAATCTGCGCGCGCCGTGCGCTCGAGCCAAGCGACAGAAGCGCGGGCCCCCTCGCCGACCGGGGGCCGAGATAAGTTATCTCCGCCCGGCCGCGCCGCGCCGCGCTTTGAACCCGGGCGTTAAGATGAGCACGGGGACTCCCGTCACGCCGCTCCGACCGCCCTCAAGATCGGACCGAACTTCGCGGCGGCGCTCGTTAGCGAGCGTTACCGGAATCAGCTCGTGACAAATGTCGATGCCTCGCGATGACTGTTAAGGAGTGAGACGGCGAGGCGCGTGACGGGGACGCGAGTCGCCGCACAATCGCAAAAGAAGAAGAAGAAGAAGAAGAAGAAAAACGCCGGCGGGTGTTTTATACGGTGGGAACGCAATTCGTCTCGGTCGTGGCCGCCGCGGTCCACGTGATGAAGACGCCCCGTCACATGTCCCGGCAGCGTCTGTGAATGGCTGGACGTTCATCATCGTTTATTACGTCATAATTTCAGAATATATTCTGTGTGTTCAAACTCCAGATTATCCAGATTCGGTGAAGAATCAAGGACCAGAAATCGGTTCTACAGTTCATAAACGGAACCGGGGGGGGCATGTGTGCAGGCAGACTGAAGCAGTTACATGACCCCCCCACACACACACACACACACTCTCTCTCCCTGGACGTCCCGTAAGAACCGTGTAATCTCTGCTGTCGGACTAATACTCTCAGCCTTTCCCTACGCGGGTCACCGCTGGCTTTCCATCTTGAACACGTCTGCCCCCCCCCCACACACACACACACACAGCTTGCTGCGGTCCATGTCGAGCCTTGTTGTACTTGAGAACAAATCGCTGCTCTGTGGCTTAATAATGTAATGAGTCTTTTTAAGCCGCGCAGACAACTTGATCCGCCTCGGTACCAATATGGGAAGTTTTCATTACGCCCCGAACACACACACACACACACACACACACCAACACACAACACACACACACACCCTGTTTAATTCTTGTTTCCTCCTCGTTCAGCGCACTAATTCCTAAATAGGTCAATCCAAACAAGTGGCGTTCGATGCGAAGCGAATCTCGAGCGCACAAAACAAGAAGAGACGCACAAAAGCGCCAGAGTTGCGTGTTTTTTTTCTTTATTTCACAAGAATCCAGTCGAAACTTCCTTTGAATTTAAAATTTTTTTTTTTTTTTGCATTCGGAGCGTTTGACCTCACAGTCGGGAACAAACGTGGCGTGACGAGCGCGTTGCCTTGAGGTAATCGAGCGCACAACGTTTTCCTAATTCATTTAATCTACCTCGCTCTTTTTTTCCCTTGCTGTCGATTTGTGTTTATTTATTTATTTATTTATGTATTATTATTATTATTGTTAATAATTGGGGGGGGGGGGGGGTCACGGCTGCGGCCTCAGAGGCTGAAAAGAATCCGATCCGGGGGTTGTCGCTCGCCGCGCTTCGTCGCACAAAGGAGGCCCGTGTAAGAGATCCGCCATTGTCTGCGGCCGCGGCACGTACGGCGGAGGTCGGTCGCAATTGAGCCTTCGTCGTCCGGGGGGGCGGGGTTCCCGGCGCCGAGGTCCGAAGCGTCGTCTCTTCCTCCTCGTCTTTGTCTCGGCCCGACTCGGTGAAATTCAACGAGGGGCGACCTCGGCGGATTTGCTTCCCGAACAATGTCGGTTTGGGCCGTCGCGGGAACGAAACGGCTTCGACCGTGGCGCCCTACCAGTAATTGAGTTCCTAGTTCGAGGGGTCAGCGTCCCTGCAGTTTGTGTGTGTGTGTGTGTGTGTGTGTGTGTGTGTGGGGTGAACTCGACTTCGAGAGGCGAGCTCCATTGTGGAGAGGGTGGAACAGCGGCGTGCAAGGCCCGTGCATGAGATAATCGGCCGCAGCGCCGCAGTCATTGTCCGAGGAGCCCCCACACACACACACACACACACACACACACCTAACTCAAGGTCTGCACACACAGGAAGTCAGGCGAGGAGCCGCCCGGAGCGCCGAGGAGCGCCTGGAAATATTTTACCGTGTGGATAAAATCAAGCCCCCCCCCCCCCCTCACGGCCGTTTCCTTTTTGCTTTTTTGTTTTCTCTCCTCCTCCTCCTCTTCCTCCTCCTCCTCTTCCTCCTCATCGTCCTCCTCGCACCGAGCCGCTCGCCAAAGAAACTCTCGCCGCCGCTCGTTGGTTAACGATCACCGCCCTCCGCGACCGGCCGGGATCCTTTTGTGGCGTCTGACACGTTTCATGTTTAAAAAGGGGGAACAGAGGGTGCGTTTGTTTTCTCCTTCTTTCATGCCCTGTGAGAAATGTACGAGTCTTTTCGGCGCGGCTAATGAACGACGGATTGTCGGCCCGCCGGTTTGTGAGGGTTGATCTAACGGGGTGTGTGTGTGTGTGTGTGTGTGTGTGTGTGTGTGTGTGTGTGTGTGTGTGTGTGTGTGTGTGTGTGTGTGTGTGTGTGTGTGTGTGGGGTGTCTCTCGGTTTTACCGCTCTGACGTCAGGACGGGAGCGAGCTGACAGGCCGCCCCCGCCACTTTCGACGCTTCACCAACACAACCATCATCATCATCATTATCAAGGTGACCATTACTGACCCCCCCCCCCCAAAAACCAGTCATTACAACCCATAAGAACAGGGGGGGGCGAGAGGAGGGGTGGGGGGTGACGAAAGATAAGCAGAGAGGGGAGGGCAGATGAGAAAAGAGAGGAAGAGGAGGAGGAGGAGGACGTGAGGGAGGTGATGAAGAATTATGATGAGGGACGTGTGATGTGGGGGGGGGGGGACGACGTGTGAGAATAAGGGAAATAATTATGGAGGCCACTTCACCAAGGGCATGTCGTACTGCGCACAAAGTAACTTCACACACACACACACACACACGTCAACCCGCGTCAGCTCTCGGGTGAGAGCGGCGCCGGACGGCGAGGGTCCTCGTCTCGCTACCTCGGGGGGTGGGGTGTGTGTGTGTGTGTGTGTGTGTGGGTGGGGTGGCGAGGGTCACGGGGCCGCCAAGTCTCATCGTGGATTTAATTGTGTCTTTGTAATCAGATTAATTAGCAGACATATGCTTGTCAGGATGAGCCCCCCCCCTCACACACACACACACACACACACACACACTCACACACACACACACACACACACACACACACACACACACACCATCTTAACCGTATCGCCCTCCCTTTGTCTCGATGCCCTCGCTCGCCCTTCGCGTCTTCGCCCTGAACTCCGCCGAGGCTCAACCGTGTAAAGATTAAACGTGCACACATCTCTTCGTGCGTGTGTGTGTGTGTGTGTGTGTGTGCGTGTGCGTGTGTGTGCGTGTGTGTGCGTGCGTGCGCTGCGCGCTGCAACAGGCGAGCCGAGGCGACGGATATCTCGTCCGACAGCGGGGGGAACAGAATTATTCCGAGCGTTTAACATCTGAGGCCGCGGAACGAGGCGTGCGTGCAACACGAGGGCCGCGAGTTCAATGGTAAAACAAGAAAAGGGATTTTTTTCTTTTTTCATCCCCACACACACACACACACACACACACACACACACACACACACACACACCCCCTTCTTTCTTCAAGAGTACAAGAGGGAGCGAGGTAAATAATTCATTTCCTTTGGCTCAGGGCACGTCCTATTGTCACCGCCTAATAAGCACAAGGACGGGCGGCCGGCGGGCCTCTTATTGCTTGTGAGCGGCAGAGGGGGGTGGGGGGGTGGGGGGGGGGGGGGGCGAGGAGGAAGAGGGGAGGAAGAGGGGGAGGAAGAGGGGGGAGGCATGGTAATGCGCTCTTTGATCCTCCCTTGTTAGCCCTCGGTGAGCTTCCTCCGCTCGCTGCCGCCCAGAGAGACGGTCAGAGCGCGCCCCCGGCTCTGTCAGGTGTGTGTGTCTGTGTGTGTGTGTGTGTGTGTGTGTGTGTGTGTGTGTGCGTCCTGGCAAAAGGACAGTAAAGACACTTCCTGTCTCTAATGCAGCCCAGGTGGAGGTGCTTGTTGTGAAGAAGAAGAGTTCAAACACACACACACACACACACACACACGTGCGTTGAAGTTTCGCTCGGGGAGTGTGTGGATTGTCGACGCCGTGTGTGAAATTGTGAGGTTTTTGCAACTGGACTTGTGTTGTTGGTTGTCGGGTCACCTGGCGGCGCCGTGTCGGGCGCTGGCGTGTGTGTGTGTGTGTGTGTGTGTGTTTTTTGGGGGGGTGGGGGGGGTGAAAGTGTGTCTCTCCCTCCTGTAACTGTCATTATGACATATTGTACATTTTTCCTCCCTCCCTCCCTCCTCTCTCCTCTCTCTCTCTCTCTCTCTCTCTCTCTCTCTCTCCATTTCTGTGTCATTGTTTTGGGGGTGAGGAGGAAGCAGGAGGAGGTCCAGGCCTGCGAGGGGACAAGGTCCACACTAATGGCAGGAAGTCTTTTAAAGTTTGCAGCCGCCGCATTTCATCTGAGCAGAGAACACACACACACACACACACACACACACACACCCCCGGCCACGACCCCCACTTTGATCCTCTCTCTCTCTCTCTCTCTGTGTGTGTGTGTCTCTCACCACAACACAACCAGGGCAGTGCTGCTGCTTAATTAACACATCTCTTATTGCACACACACACACACACAGAGGAGGACAGCTAACAGCTAACGCCGTCGCAGAACGTCCCCCGGTTGGAGTTTCATCATGGAGGGTGGAGGAGGAAGAGCGTCTCGTCCCCTCGCGTCTTCATCGGGGGGCCTCAGATTCACCTTCACGTGGGGGGGGCGTATAAATACACTCGGCTAAGCACAGTTAGTTTTATGAATTCATAAATTCTGTAAAGGTCGAGCGGAGCGGGTCGGCGCTCGGACGGCGTTGGCCTCCTCCAGCGACTGCGGAGCGCACGAGTTTGGCCACAGGTCGCGATAAATCACAGTGTGTGTGTGTGTGTGTGTGTGTGTGTGTCGGGGGGGGCGTCGGACGTAAACATCTTTCCCAGTGTTTTTTATTTTCATCTTTAGGAAGACGCGAGAAGAAAAAAAAAGTGTGTTTCAGGCGTAGGCACTCGATACGGGACACGAGTTAGCCCCTGACTAATGTCCTGTGTGTGTGTGTGTTTGTGTGTGTTTTATTGTTGGTCCCGATTGTTGCATCTTCCCTTTTTTTGTGTGTTTGTGTGTGTTTTTTCCCCGCACATGTTAACAGTCGGAGAGAGGTGCGTGATGAGAAAAAATGCCGGCAGCTCGACCGATCAATAACGTGCGAGCCCCTGGCGGATGTCCTGATCATGTGATGCTCATCAGCTTCCTCACGGCAGAGTTGTGTGTGTGTGTGTGTGTGTGTGTGTGTGTGTGTGTGTGTGTGTGTGTGTGTGTGTGTGTGTGTGTGTGTGTGTGTGTGTGTGTGTGTGTGTGTGCGATGGAAGGTGGAAACCCCCGAGTCGGGCTCAGGATTTAGCATTTCGCAGGTGGCACGGGAAACGTTACTCCTCTGTCCTGCTATTAGCAAGCAGCCTCATTTGTGTGTGTGTCTGTGTGTGTCT
>JAFBJZ010000239.1:277500-302500 GCA_016785225.1 Psettodes erumei | reverse complement strand
CACGTGACCTCCTGAGGGGCTGCGGTGTATTTTAGTTTCTTTACCGTAACGGCAGCGAGAGATCACCTCACGCTTGAAACGATTTGCCACCTCTCGCCGTCCTCGATGATGTAATGCTCCTTCAGGTGTGATGTCACTGCTGATCAGCTGTCCCCCCCGTCTTTCCAGGTGTGAGAGGACGCGGTGGACGGACGGGAGCGGATCGCGTCGTCGACTTTTTTCCTCCTCAGCTGCTGCGTCACGTGACTGGTGAGTGAACCTGCGGATAATCGGGTCTGGCGATCGCCACGCGAGTTGATTTGAGGAAGGTCGCGGCCTCCCGTCGCTTCCTGTTTGATGCAACACCCACCTCCTCCTCCTCCTCCTCCTCCTCCTCTTCTCCTCCTCTTTGGCGAGATGCAACAACTTTGTCGTGGAGTGTCGTGCGCGCAGTGAAAGATGTCGCCCGGTGTTTTGCGGGGCGACGCCGGGGGTTCAGCGCAGGCCCTTCATTTCCTGCGGCGTTCCCAACTTTGCCAAAACTTCGCTCTGACACGATGGATCTCTGTAAACGACGTCAGCGTTAGTGTGTCTGTGCGTGCGTGTGTGTGTTTGTGCGTGTTTGTGCGCTGGCTGCGATGACGACCAGCGGCGGACGTCGCTGTGTGGAGAACAAGGCCCGGAGTCAGAGGGAGACGGCATAACAAACCCAGATACGAGACAAATGACCATGAAATAGAGCCTCAGCTGATACCGTCTGTGTGTGTGTCTGTGTGTGTGTCTGTGTGTGCGTGCGTGAGGAAGGCCAGATAGTGTGTGTCGAGGCGGTGTCATGATCACAGATTGTGTCCTCGTCTCTGCTCTGTTGAGGAGATGGAGCTGGCACTGGCTGTTCTGACCGTGGCCCGGGTTTGTGTGTTTGTGTGTGTGTGTGTGTGTGTGTGTGTCAACACAGGGTGATCTTTTCCTCTTTGTGTGTGTGTGTGTGTGTGTGTGTGCGCCCTGTGCTGCGGGCAGGGAAAGTCCCCGTCGACTTCGTGCCAGGGAGTCGGAGGGGACACCTCATTCGTCTGTGCTGTGTGGAGTTCCCCCCCGTCGATGGGGGTGGGGGGGTGTGTGTGTGGGGTTGGGTGGGGGTTGAAGGGTGGGGGTGGGTGGAGGGGTGGGGTGGGGTGTTCTGAATCAGACTCATCAGATTTTTTGCTGAGCGCCGAGCGATCAATCAGCCGATTAATCGTGGACGGCCGATCGCGGCCGTCGGCATCTTGCTCATCTGTGTGTTTTCCGCGCTCGATACAAAAGCCTTACGGTGCGGAAAACGATGAACAGGAAGTGATGTCATCTCCGTCCAAACGTTGTCGTCCCATTCAGCCCAGTTTGCCCCCCCCCGTCCTCATGGACGTTCAGAACGCAGCGGATGCGATCCTGACCGGCGAACACTCTCCATACATGGCTGGTAATCAGCTTGTTGTACGTTTCTTATGCTGAACGGACCCCCCCCCCACACACACACACACACACACACACACACACACACCCTCCAGGTCCTCCCTCTCTCCCGCCGCTGTCCGGATCCTCGCCACAGCTAATTGGCCGCCGCGGTGATCATGCAAATGTATCGACGCTCACAGATCGCCCGGGCCGGCGAACATATGCCCCCCCCCCCCACGACACACACACACACACACACACACACACAATTCCTAAACTCTTATTTATGTGTTTAATTTAATGTGCGAGGGAAGAATTCCCGAAATGAAATTTGGTTTTTGGTTTGGCGCCTCCAGAGAGCGGCGGCGTTATAATAACACGGTAATTCTTTACACGCCGTCGTGAGAAATGAGAAAATTAATTCTTTCTGACAAGCCGCAATTATCGGGGCCCGCGACAGCCGCAGCCGGAAAAACGCTCGCCGTCGCCACGGCACCGGGCGAGGAGGGATGGAGGGATGACGGAGGGATGGAGAGGGAGGGAGGTGTGAGGAGGAGGAGGAGGAGGAGGAGGAGACGAAGAGGACGCGAGGTTTAAGGTGACAAGGTTATGTTGCGTCCTGAGGAGGAGGAGGGAAGGAGGGAGGACCGGGAGATGAAAGGAAGAGGAAATGAGGAGGGAAGGAGGGAAGGAGGCAAGGAGAGAGGGATGAGCGGGGGGCAGTGAGGAGTCAGGGAGGAGTCCCTGTCTTCTTGTCTGATGTCATCAGAGGAGGCTCCTCCTGTGTCAAGGTTAGCACACATTTAATATTCACACAGACACACTCACACACACACACACACACACACACACACACACACACACACTGAGCATCAGCATCTGCTCACACTTACAGAGCTTCTTCCTCTTTGCTCTGTCAAGCACAGGCATGTGTTCACACACACTCTCACACACACACACACACACACACACACACACACACACACACACACACACACACACACACACACTCATGTGCTGAATGTGGGACATGATATTGATATGATGCGGCCATATTGTTGTTTCTCCACAGTTATTCACTTAGGCTGCAGTAAAAGCACTCTTACTGCTGTTGGGTGACTCATTTAATGACCCACTTGTGATGTGTGTGTGTGTGTGTGTGTGTGTGTGTGTGTGTGTGTGTGTGTGTGTGTGTGTGTTGTGTACACGTGCATGTGCAGCCAAGTGGCCATTTGTTTCCACTAAGTGTCACTGCCTTAAAAGGAGACGCAGTGTTTCTGTCTGCCCTTGTCTGCACACGTGTGTGTGTGTGTGTGTGTGTGGAGTGTGTGTCTGTGTGCGTCGGGGTCTGGAGGTTGTGTTGATAAAAAGAAGTTTCTGTGCAGGAACGGAGGCTGACGCGTCGTTTTTGTCGTGATTTGAATGTTTAGAAGTTTAAATCTTAACTAATCAAGCCGTGCGTTGTGTATTGGAGTGTGTGTTTGTGTGTTTGTGTGTGTGTGCGTGTCTGTGTGTGTGTGTGGTCTTCCAGAAACCCTTCCTGTTTGTTTGTTGAGTGTGTTCCATTTTGTCCTGCGCTGTTAAATGTTTCATCCCTGCAAAGGCACGACGCCCCCCCACCCCCCCGGGGAGTGTGTGTGTGTCCGTGTATGTGTGTGTGTGTGTGTGTGTGCGAGGGGGGGAGGCATCTGCCCACCCAGCCACACGCTGAATAATGCATGACAGTGCAGGACAGTGTGTGTGTGTGTGTGTGTGTGTGTGTGTAGGTGTCGCTGAGCTTTGTTTGTCACTTTGTTGCGTGACTCCGTTTCAGATCCGCACCGAGATTTCTTCAGTTGTGTAACGTTGGCCTGTTGTCCCCTCTGTGTGTGTGTGTGTGTGTGTGTGTGTGCGCGGCTGTGTGTGTGTGTGTGTGTGTGTGTGTTTCAGTCTGTAAAAGTGCAGCTGTCATGACAAATGTGATGGGAATAAAAACAACAACAAACAAACGAAGAGAAAATTGTGTCATTTGCAAGATTAAGTACCTCACCCCCCTGTGTGTGTGTGTGTGTGTGTGTGTCTATGTGTGCGTCTGTGTGCGTGTGTGCAGGTATTTGTGTAGCGCTCCTGCAGCTAATGAAAGCCCCCGTCTCCTCATGCAGATGAGGCCGCTGTTAACCCCAATCAGAGAGGTCGCCGAGCACCACGCGGGCGGCGCACAATGCCCCCCACCCTCTCCACCCTCTCCACCCTCTCCACCCCCTCCACCCCTTCATGGGCCCACAGGTAATTACTGGGAGCCACAGAAGGAGAGGGCCGGGGGGGAGTCAGGGTCTCAGGGTGGTGGTGCGCACCTCCGTCAGTGTTTCTGTGCTTTTTATTTATGGGGGGGGGGCGATACATGTTGGGTCAAGTGCTACACACACACACACACACACACACACACACACACACAGTGTGAGAGGTAATTACAGCAGGATGGGGTGGGTCGGGTCCTCAGGGCATCACCTGTCCCACTGCACCTGACCCGTCGCTCTACCTGTGTGTGTGTGTGTGTGTGTGTGTGTGTCCTACCTGGACCAATCAGAAGCTGAGTTGTCATCCTTCGTGTCGTTAGTTCATCAAAGTAAAAAAAACTTTTACTAATAATTAATTAATTCAGCCGTTGTGTACTTAATGTAAAGTTTCAGATATATAGATTATATATTTCATATATAAATTTAAAAATAAAAAATCAACGATAATAAAATCCTTCGCCGTGCTTGAATCTTCCCCGGCGACTTCCGCGTAAATAAAAAGTCGCTTTCCATGAAATTGCTTTGGATATTGAGGGACGTCATATAACCGATAAGGCGTGACCTTTGACCCAGCACACACACACACACACACACACACGCCCCGTCTCCTCCCGCTGGTCACCTCGATGTCATCACGCGCTCGGGGCCCTGCGGGCGCTCGATGTCCTTCTGCTCAGATGGAAGACAACCATTTTTTCTGCGGTTTCGAATAACAATGCCAATCCCTGTTCCCCCCACCCCCCACCCACCCACCACCACCACCACCACCCCCACCCTCCATCCCCCCCACCCCCACCCCCCTCCTCCAATCGGACTCGGCGTTCGATCGCTCCTCAACGATTCGGCTCGCCAAGCCGAATTAGGTTTGTGGATCGTCAGCCGTCGTGACCCGGGTCGCCCGGAGGAGCTTCTGCCCTCCTCACTCGTTAGCTGGTTTCCGTGCAGAGGCATTCCCAGATATGTGTGTGTGTGTGTGTGTGTGTGTGTGTGTGTGTGTGTGTGTGCGACACAGCGAATTCCACGAATCCATTCATGGGCAGAGAGGGAACATATTTTACCGTTTTTACACGCTTCCTTTTTTTTTTTTTTTTTTTTACTCGTCCATATGATGCGTGACGTTAAAAAGGGGGGCGAGGCCTCGACCCAGAGGGTTTTTGTTCGCTGGACCTCGTCCCCTCGTCCCGGGACGTTTCGCGGCGGGTTCGCCTGGTTCCCTCTTCGTACTTTTTGCAGCGTTTTAATGTCTGAACTGAAACTTTTTCTTTAAAACAGGAAATGAAATGAAACCGTGACGTATTGGTGTCTGGGTGGGTGCTGTTGGGGGGGCGCTCTGGGGACACCCCGGGTTACGGCGATGGCGAACAACCCGCGACCTTTGACCTCCGAGCCACGTCGGGGGGGTTAACGTTGAACACCTGCAGAGACCAACATGTGACATCCTGAAACAAACCACTTCCTGCCCAACTGTATACACCCCCCCCCCTCAAAAAAAATAAACAACAACAAAACAAAAGTGTGTGTGTGTGTGGGGGTGGGGGTGGAGCTTCTCCTCCATGATGAAGGGAGGAGATGAGAAGGTGAGAGAGAGAGAGAGAGAGCCCCAGAATAGCACCCGGGGTTTCATTATCTCCCCCCACTCCCCCCCCCTCTGTGATGAGGAGAAGAAAGGCGGACGTGAGAGAAAGAACAGAGCGGAGGAGGGGAGGAAGAAAAGAAAGAGGCGTTTGATAGAGCTGTGTGGAGACCGTGTGTGAATGAGCCAGTGAAGGGCGGCCATTGTCTCGCCGCGACCTCAATTTGGTACTGTACGCTCCTCTTTTTCACCGCACTGTCTCCGGCCACAATGCCTCCTTTCTCCTCCGCTCTGCTCCCTCTCTCTCTCTCTCTCTTAAAGAAGTAAGGGGTGGGGGTGGGGGGGTGGGGGTGGGTGGGGATTAAGGGCCCCGCCGGGGGGGGGTGGGGGTGCTGCGTGTCCGGACTGCCAACCGCCGCCGTGACTCCTCGCGGGTACGCTCTCCGGACGCCGGTTGCCGCCCGGTGCTCCTCTTGTAGGTTAGTGTGTGTGTGTGTGTGTGTGTGTGTGTGTGTGTGTGCTGGAGCGAGAGAGAGAGAGGAGGCGGGGGGAGGTGGAGGAGGTGAAAGAAGGAGAGAGTGAGAGTGAAAAGGAGAGAGAGAGAGAGAGAGAGTGCAGCTGTACTTCCTGTTTACCCAGGCCTTGTTTGAGACAGTGGGAAGGAACAGGGGCTTCATTCATCTCCTCTTCTCCACCTCCTCCCTCCCTCCCTCACTTCCTTATTTCCTCTCCTTCGCTCCCTCTCCGCTCCCCACCTCACTGATGAACTGGGGGGGGGGGGCGGCGTTAGGCTTTCGTGTCGGTGGCTTTCGGTGTAGACGGGGGGGTGAAGTTGTTTAACTTTTTTCCCAGTGCAGTTTTACTCATCACTCAGCCCCCCGTCCCCCCCCATCCCCGACACACACACACACACACACACACACACACACACACACACACACTGTTTCAGAAAGTTTGTGTTGGCTTTGATGGAGGCAGACCAACTGTAATATCACACCAAAGCCGACCTTGAAGCCTCATTGAGGGCGAGAGATAGAGGGGAGAAACAAACAAAAGGGGGGAGGGTGTGTGTGTGTGTGTGTGTGTGTGTGTGTGTGTGTGTGTGTGAGGGGGGTCGTTTGTTCCGCCCACCCGAGCCCTCCCTGACCTCCTCTTTGTGGCGCCGGACTTCAGCCGCCGAAGATGCGGCAGATTAAAAGGAACGGTTTCCTGCGGCGGTGTGTGTGTGGCGCGCCGACGGCGGAAAGCGGCGTGGCTCGCTTGCACGGACGCGGTGTCGGAACGTCGCCGTCACACAGCGGGGACCCCCCACACACACACACACACACACACACACACACTCCCCCTTATTTAGCGGGCGCCGCCATCGTTGACAGACAGAGAGAGAAGCGGCCGAGTGACAAACAAACCATTAGAACTTCTCTGGTGGGAAACTTGTGTGTGTCTGTCGTCGTCGTTGTTGTTGTTGTGTAACCATTTTTGTGCGCGCAAACACAAGTCGTACATAAACACGAACGCTCTGAAACCTCCAATGGTCGTCGTTTCTTCTTTTATTTTACTTTCACGCGCTTTTTTTTTTACGACGGATTACGTACACGCTCTTCATCGGCGGCGAGGACGCCGCCCCGGATGTTGGGGGGGGGGTCGGTGAGCGTCCCCCCTGCTGAAGCGTCCTTGAGCAAGACGCCGGCTGACCCCGTGTTCTGACCTCCTCGCTCATGCATCCGTCGCCCGTTGTTTTTTTCCTCTCTCCTGGCGGTATTGATCACCCAAAGGAGGAATGTTCTGTTCGCCTGCCGCTCTCCACCCGGGTGGTGCTGGTGCTGGTGGTGGTGGGGGGTCAGCGGGCCGGGTCAGCTTCGGAGCGGCGGAGGTTCGTTCCTTCGCTCCAGGACTCTTCGAGAGAAAGACTCGAACCTCCACCCGCCCTTTTTTTTGTTTGTTTGTTTGTTTTAGTTCCGGCGACGGGAACCTTCCTGCGAGGGTGCGTTCGTTTCATCCCACAGGAGGCGGCGGATCAATTCACGGAGGAGCGCTTGGTCCAAGCTGCTCGCCAACAGCTCCTGCACCTCCTGGGTAAAATGTAAATGGCGGAGCTCGAACTGTGAGGAAGGAAACTTTTTCTTTTCTCTTCTTTATTTAAAAAAAAAAAAAAATTTCCCGTATCTTTTATT
This sequence comes from Psettodes erumei, assembly GCA_016785225.1. Lineage (NCBI taxonomy): Eukaryota > Metazoa > Chordata > Actinopteri > Pleuronectiformes > Psettodidae > Psettodes > Psettodes erumei. The sequence continues at coordinate 295,067 of JAFBJZ010000239.1, read as the reverse complement.
CTTTTGTAAAATAATTCGGTGTAAATCATCGTCGGCCGAATCGAAATCACAGACAGATATTCGCCATTGTTCGCCTAATTACGCTCCAACTGTTAAAAATAACAATAATAAATATAATAATAATTATTGTCTCGTGAGAGAAAGGCGTTCAGACTTATTAAACAGTTTGGACTTTCACTTCCAACCCCTCGTTTTGATTAAACATGTAAATACAGCATCCTTGATGGCGTCCTTTGTCAGCGTGGCCTTCCTCCTCACACACACACACACACACACACACTCTCACACACACACGCGGCGTAATGAAGATTGAAGATTAAACAACAGGAAGGAGCCATTATTTTTGTCAGGGAATTAAAGCCCCATCCATCTCACTTAATCACCGTCCTAATATCTCCTCAGACGCCGGCTTCACCGCTCAAGGTTAACGCGCTTTGTTCCGCACACGCAGAGCGCGGCTGCTCGGCGAGCGGGCGCGGATCATCGTGGGTGGGGTGGGTGGTGGTGGTGGTGTGGGTGGAGGCGGGGGGGGGGGGCAGGTCCGGGAGGTCGGCGTGGAAAGAAACCACAGCTATTGTTTGCTGCTCCGCAGTTATCTGTGCGCTCGTTTTTCCCCGCAAAGACGGCGAGCGGCGGCGGCGGTGGTGGTGGTGGTGGTGGTGGTGGTTGGGGGGGGGTTTGTGCTGCAGCTAACAGGTGGTGCAGTTCGTCCTTGGTGACCAACAATGCCGCTGTTTGTGCACGCGCGCGCACGTTTCCAGATTTTGAACCCAGCGGCGTCGTGACGCGAGGAGAGCGGCGAACGCTCGTCGTCATCCTGAAGCTTTTTAACACAAATTATTCATTTAGAGGTTTCAAGTCGTTTTTAATTTCTTCACATCTTGAGTTAAAACATAAATCGACAGCGGCGGATATCGTCGTCGTCAACTTTTACGATGCCGGGACCGAAAAAACGAGCCCCCCCCCCCCGGCACAGGGAGCTCACGTAACCACGGAAACCGCCCGCACAAAAGAGGCGAGCGACAACGGACGGCGATCGAACGGTCCAGCTGACTGATATTGAACTACTGCTGGAGAGAGAGGGAGAGAGTTCATCTTCATTGACTGAACTCAGTCCTTCCTCTCTCAGGTGTGTGTGTGTGTGTGTGTGTGTGTGTGTGCGATGATGATGTCTTCACACCGCCACACTCGACGTGTGCGCTCTCTGTTGTTACCCACACAACGTTTCCCCTCTCCCCCTCTCCGATCTGAGCAAAACTTCGAGCGCCGCTTCGCCTTCGCCGCGGCCGCCATCTTTCCCGAAACCTCGTCCAGGTGTTTTTCCGTTGCCGGCCCCCCCCACGCTCTTACCTGTGTGTGTGTGTGTGTGTGTGTGTGTTTGGGGGGGGTGAAAACAGGAAGTTATCAGGAAGTTGTTTTTTTTTTTCTAAACTGCATCCTCGCTCAAAATCCATTCGGTTTTAATTTCTCTTTTTGTGTGTGTCGGACAAAAAATCTGTACGTGCAAAAAACAAACTTGTGCTAATTGTGTTTTGATGAAAAAAAACCAAAACAACAGAAAAAAAAAATAAACGAGGTCCCATGATGGCGCCTAATCGAATCAGTTTGATTTCCTGGTGGTTTTCAGACGTTTCGGGCGCGGCGCACGTCTTCCTCGTTTTCCACACGATTGTCTTCCTTCATTGAGCGACTTCAGACGGAGGCTAACTCACAACTCTTTTGTCGCACCTGTGTGTGTGTGTGTGTGTGTATGTGTGTGTGCGTTAACGACGTCTCACCGACGCAAAACTCCAACGCCGGACGCGGACCCCCCCCCCGTCCTCGCGTCTGCAGCCGCTAACCCGGTTTTCGCCGTGGCCCACTCCGAGCGGGAAATCCTGGAATGACCCCTTGTCCTTGTTTGTGCGTTTGTGCTTATGCAATACTAATTACACACATCTGACCCGCGACACGTGATTGGCGAGAAGAATCGCCGTCAGATTTCCCCAATAAAACCTTGTATTAGCTCAGACAGTCGCGCTTTTCTTCAACGTTTATTAGGTTTGTGTTCGTCCGCCTGTGTCTCCTGGGGTGAACAGTTTGCGAGCGAGACGGGAGGGTAGCGTCCCGGTCGGTCGGGAACACAATGATGAACACGTGTCCAGGGACACCCCCAACTACACACACACACACACACACACACACACACACCACCGCCGTGTGGTTTTAAGTGCGTTGGAAGTCTTGAGTTGGGCCATCAAAGCGGCGCCCCCTCGCCGTTAATGGCTTTACGGTTTGTTAGTTGGTTTTAGCCTGCTCGGGAGGAGGGGGCGTGTGCGTGCGTGTGTGTGTGTGTGTGTGTGTGTGTGTGTGTGTGTGTGTGCGTCGATGGGGAGGTGTCATTCGGACTAAAGGATGAGGAGGACGCTGCTTTGCACGCGCACGCTCCACGGTGCGCACACATCCAGCCTTCCTGCTTGGATGCGAGTGTGTGTTTGTGTGTGTGTGTGTGTGTAGTGCAGACAGACTCGTACACACAAACAGCGAGGCGGCCTGTCGATAGTCATCTCTCTCTCTCTCTCTCTCTCTCTCTGGGAGTCCGGCGAGGCCTGGCCTAATTGAGCCGGCCTCAGGAAGCCCGTCATTAGCCCCGCTGCTCCGGTCACACATGGCCACCAGATGTGAGTCCAGCCACAATGCAGGGCCGAGTGCCGCTCTCTCTCTCTCTCTCTCTCTCTCTCTCTCTCTCTCTCTCTCCCCCCCCAGCCTCTCCATCTCTCTCTCCAGCCTAATAAACTGGCTTTTGTTTCCGTGCGGCCATTGTCTGCTAAGCCTACCGCTGTCTGCCATAGGAGAAGTCACTGGGGTCTGAATGGGACGCTTTGTACCGACAATAGACAGAAATAAGAGGGTGGGGGGGGTCGAGGTGGTGGTGGTGTGTGTGTGTGTGTGTGTGTGTGTGGGGGGGGGGGGTCAGTGCACCCTCTGGAATTTTTATGGCTTGTTTTTCGCCGTATACGCGGGTTGGTGGGGGCGCCGCGTATACGTCGCACCTCGCGTCACTTTTCGTTTCTGCAGGTGACCCAGCAGCGGATCCCGAACGCGCCCCCCCCCAACCTGGACCCCGAGTCCGAGGTGCGAGACTTTTCCGTCGAGTCGCACTTGAATCGACCCGCTAAGTGCCGCTCGTTGCCGCCGGGGAAGGTGGAACCGTGAAAAACATCTGCAGGTTTTTCCGACTCCACGTCTCTGGCTTTGTGCGTCCGTGTGTGTGTGTGTGTGTGTGTGTGTGTTTTGCGTGCGAGCGGCGGCGGCTGATGCATTTCGACGGCTGCCCTCGCCGGAGACAAATGTAATTATCCCGCGTGGCCGAGTTTTTTCTCTTATTATTGAAAAGTTAAGTCGCTAATCTGTGAAGTTGCTCCCCGGCCGAATTAATTCAATTATCCGGCAGCGCGAGGAGATGCCGCGGTCGGACGCGTGCGTCCGTGCAAACGCGCATACGAGCGTGGCGTTTTTCCATATTAGTGTGTATTAACGCCTTTGTGTGTGTGTGTGTGTGTGTGTGTGTGAAGCGACGCCATGTTTTTCCAGCCCCGCTGGATCAGGGCCTTTTATAATCCACTGAGCCGACATAATTCCACCTCACTTACAATGGATTTGTCTCCGCTTTGTCTCTTCATTATTGTTCCCATTCACATGATAAGCTGCTTCATGATTCCATTAGCGTTCCCTCTCAGCCCGCCGACGTTCCGACTTCGCGGCCCATCGCGACTTTCGCTCCCGCCCGCCTTTGTCCCGCTGAAGGACGGTCGTGATGAAAAAAAAAAAAAAAAACGACTGCCCGGCACTTGTGGCCGACACAATGGGACGTCTCCGAGCGTCGTTCCGGCGCTGGCGTACGTCGGAACAAATGGCGGAGATGTTTGTTTACGTAGCGGCGAGCCGGGCGGCGTTTTAGTGTCTTGAACGGATCGTCGTCGTGAGTCGACACGTTCGTCGCCGTTGGAGAAGCTGGAATCAGATTTCTCGCCGCGACGGCGTCTGAGTCACTCGTTTCTTCGACCCGTGCGACGGCGGCGTGCAAACATCAATCCCACCTGTGGGAAACTGTGTGTGTTTGTGTGTGTGTGTGTGTGTGTGTGTCGGCTGTCGATCCTCAATGGAAACAGGACACAACCGTCCGCAGGACTTCTTTCCCGGCGTGTTCACGGGTGTCGCCATTTTTTTTTTTTTTTTTTTTTTTTTTTGTAGCGCAGCATTTTTTGTGCGTGCAGATGGCGTGCATCGATTTTTTTTTATTTGTTAGACGAAAGGTTTTGTAACGCATCATGTAAAGGTGTGTGTGTGTGTGTTTGTTCTTTTATTTTTTTTTTTCTTTGTGCGTATGTTTGTGACAAAGGTTGGCTAATTTATTTATCCAATATCAGGATCCCAGACGACGACGCCCCGGTGTCAAGGTTGGCAGAGACGGTTGCCGTGGCGACGCTGGCAAACAATCCCGCTCAGATCTGGGCTCTCTGTCTCTTTGGGGGGCAGAGAGGAGGCCTCCTCCTCCTCCTCCTCCTCCTCTTCTTCTTCTCTCTCTGTCTATTTTTTTTTGTCCGCCAGCAGAGTGGTGGTTATTGATCCAGGAATCGAACCCGTGTCGCTCCGTACAGAAACCTAATGCACTTTTCGACCCAGACAAGAAAAAGAGATGGAGAGCGTGGGAGGAGGAAAAGGACGAGCGGCCGCCGCGTATCACGGGTGATAAAAAAAAATAGAAGAAGAAGAAGAAGGAGAGGAAGAGGAAGAAGAAGAAGAAGAGTAATCAAGACGAGGATTAAAGGATGAAGATGTTTTTTTGTTGTTTTTTTTTCAGTGCAAATCACTTAGTGTATATGTGAAGGAGTGCACACACACTGACACACACACACACACACACACACACACACACACACACACACACACACACACACAGCAGTCAGACACACACCTGCACGTGGGGTGGGGGGGGGTTAAGCGAAACGTTGTCAAGCCCTCTCAGGTAATTACATCTCCATGCTAATGTCTAATTAGACAACTCCGGGGGGTGGGGGGCGTGGGGGGGGGGCTCATCCACACCGTGTTAATTAATGTTGTCAATCCACAATTTACACACACACACACACACACACACACACACACACACACACACACACACACACACTGCATACGTCCTGCTCAGCTGACCCGCAGCAGGTGTGTGTTTGCAAGTCTCTCAGGTCTGTGTGTCATTGCTACCTGTGCTTGTGTGTGTGTGTGTGTGTGTGTGTGTGAATGTAAAGAACACACACACACACACAAACCGAGCACTTACCGTAAATCCCCTAATAGAGCCTCCAGTTGTATGTAGGACAGCTCAAGATGAGAAGTGTTGCTTTATTGCAAATTGATTGAAGATGAAATCATTAGTTCATAAATCAGTTAGTTCAGGGACCGCCATTCAGTGTGTGTGTGTGTGTGTGTGTGTGTGTGTGTGTGTGTGTGTGGGTGGGGGGCTGGGGGGGGGGCAGCTTCGGCTCAGGGATTAACCCTGACCCTGAGTTCACCCCACATTTCCCAGGAAGCTCCTAAGATCAGCTGACGGCCCCCTGCATCGTGTGTGTGTGTGTGTGTGTGTGTGTGTGTCTGTGTGTGTGTGTGTGTGGTAATCTCCTGACCTTGGGGTCTTACAGCAGCGATGAGAAGAAAACGGCACGAGCTCGCCGTCCCGCCGCGGACGTCTGCTGCGATTAAGGCCAGCTCGTGGCGCGCGCCTCGCTCTCGCTCCGTCACGGCGTTCGTCACGCTTACACGCGTGTGCTTCACGGACGGAGAGCGCGCAGGCCTCCTCGACAAACCGTACAGTGCGGGACGACCTCCTCCTCCTCCTCCTCCTCCTCCTCCTCGTCTCCATCAGACCGCGACGTGCAGAAATGCGCTCGCTAATTACAGCCATATAAATCAGCAGTGGTAATTATGCTAATTAGCCCGCTAACTTCCTCCTCGCAAACAAAGGCGGCGGTATCGGATGATGATTCGCCGTGTTAACGAGCCTGTCAACTTATCTGACACGCGCTAATTACTCCACGGGACTCCTCTGTGTTTTCAGGGGGAGGGGTGGGGGGGATGCACCACCTCTGTCCGTAACCCCCCCCACCCCTCCAGATTAGCGTCCGTAAATGGGATTACGCTTCACTTTTAACCTGTGCGATCGGCTGAGCTGGGATGCAGTTTTCCCAAACTCCGGACAAAAATAAAACCGGACTGTTTGCACTTGAATCCCTCAATCTGTGATTTAACAAATAAATAAGCTTTTATTTTGAAAAGCTGCTCTTTCCTTCCTGCGTGTCGAGCTCTAGGAAAAAACAAAAAAAAAAAAAACAAGACCTGCGAGCGGCGCGACTTTATGATTAATGCACATATTTGGTCACGTCTTTTCCTCCTTTACACGTGTTTGTTTTGTTCCAGGGTGTGTGTGTGTGTGTGTGTGTTGTGTGTGTTCATTTTGCCGTGTGCAGTGTGCGAGAGGGCAAAGGTCACGATGTCGCGGTCGTAATACAGCGACACAATGATTAGAAACCAGCATTAATGATTAATTCGAGCTACACAACTGAACTGCGCTGGATTCTACTGCCTGTGTGTGTGTCTGTGTGTGTGTGTGTGTGGCAGCTTCAGGTGATCAGCTGTGCAGCACACCACACACACACACACACACACGTGCAGGAGCGCCCAAACATTCCCACGCCGTCCTCAGGCTGTCCGTCTTAATCCCCCGTCTCCTGAACATTGTGTTAACCTTTGGCTTTGTGTCCGTCTGTCCGTCCATATGTGTGTTGTCTCTCTGTCTGGTGCGTTTGTTTTGTCCGCCTGTCTGTCCGTCAATATGTCCACCCGGCTGCGTCAGTTGGTAGACGGGGATAAGGGGGGAGCCGAGCGCGGCGGCGGGCGTTTTCTCTCGCTCGGAAACCGCGCACCTCGGCGCCGTCTCGTCACCTCGTCACCGGGTCACCTCGTCTCGGCGTGACCTGGTCGCGTCCTCGACGGGTCACGCGGTGAGGCGGCCGCGGGATTCGCCCGATCCGATCAGCTGATCGGCGCCTCGCTCGCCGCCGAGGTTCGATTCCCGTGAGAGGTTTGATGCGATCGAACGAGGCCCAGACTTCCTCTTGAATTTTTTTTTTTGCGAGGATATTTGCCGATCGGGTCTTTTTTTTCCCATTCGCCCCTTGTGATGATTCGTTCGTTAGATGTCATGTGATCCCCCCTTCAGTACGCGGCGCTGAGAGGGCATCATTACCGAGCCCGTATTTGAGTCATTTTGATTTAAGCAGCCAGACAATGGCCTGTTGATTGAAGCAACCAGAAGGCAGACAATAGGGTTCTATGCCACATAATGTGCCACCATTTTTTTTTTTTCTCTCGAGCTCCCCGCTTTCAGAAGAGGGCCCCGGCTCTCCCATTGTGCCTCCTCTCCTCCGGAGGGAGGAGGAGAGAAAGAAAAGAAAGAGAGAAAAAAAAAAAAAAAACGGCGCTCGGGGAGGAGGAATATTTTCCCGTGGTATGTCATTATTTTGCAAATTTCTATTATCTCATCATGTTGTCTTCATTGTAATTGCAGCTAATTAGGAGGCTAGTTAGGAGCCCGGGCTTTGAGGCCGGCTCGGCCGCTGAAAGGAGCCCGGCGATTACGGCCCCCGACAAGAGAGGAAGCGGGAGGAAAAGGGGGGAGATTAATGCTGTTACCCGGGAGACACCGGCTTCCATCTGCGGGGAACAATGCCGTTTTGTTTTCTCCGGGATCCTGCCTCACATCCACAGAATGGGCTCGGCGACAATGCCCAATTCTGTCTTACCGGGGCCCGGGCGAAAAAAAAAACACAACCCCTGCCCCCCCCATGCCCCCCCCGCACCCCCCCCCCCTTCTCGCCACCTTCTCCTCCGTTTCGCCGGGCGCTGACTAAAAAGCTTAGCGCCCTTAGCGCCGGTGACTGAGACGCGGATGAAATCGGTGTGTGCGTAGAGTTCCCAGGTTGTTGTTGTGTGTGTGTGTGTGTGTGTGTGTGTGTGTGTGTGTGGGGGGGGGTCGTGCCCTTGTCACATGCAGAGCTGCGAGGTTTTCCTCCCCAGTCCCGACCTCCGCGGCACTTAATGAAATAATGTACTCCCTTTGCTCTTTCTTCTTCCCTGCGACTCCCTCATTCACCATCGCCCCCCCCTCACCGGGGAGGGAGGGAGGGAGGGAGGGAGGCCCCTTGTCTCGGCGGCGGGGGCCCCGGGGCCCCCAGACACCTTCTTTGCAGAAAAGCGAAGGAGGAGAACACAATGACAGACGGAGCCTAGTTTGGTACAGTACAAACACACCGAGCGCACAAGCAGGCGAGGAGAAATGAAAGGCCTTTGTCTGGTTTTGTCGGGGGGGGGAGAGAGAGAGAGAGAGAGAGAGAGAGAGAGAGAGAGAGAGCTCACGGGTAGAAAGAGAGGAAGCTGGTTGGATCACATGACTCGGAGCATTGTGATCCCGACTGAGAAAGGTTTGGAGCGGAGCATCTCTCCATCTGGTCGGAGAGGGAAAAAAAGAGAGAGAGAGAGAGAGAGAGAGAGAGAGAGAGAGAGAGAGAGAGAGAGAGAGAGAGAGAGAGAGAGAGAGAGAGAGAGAGAGAGAGAAGAGAGAGAGACTGAGAGAAAGTATTGAGGAAGTGCCAGCGACATCTGCTCCCGTGGGCACCACAATGAAACTCCCTCCGCGATCGGCCTCGCGCCGCATACGATCGCACAACTGAGTGTGTGTGTGTGTGTGTGTGTTGTGTGTGTGTGTGTGTGTGTGTGTGTGTGTGAGACGCCTGCCCACTCATCTATTTCACCTCCGCCGTCGTCTCGCCTCCAAAAATCTTCTTCAGAAAGAGGAGGGTTCCTCCGCCCAGATGCGTACGAGGCATCTCACGTTTTGTTTTTTTTTGTTGTTGTTGTTGTTGTTGTTTTCGCACAAACGTCCGACTCGGGCATCCCGTTCATGCCGGACGAGGTCGTCCCGCTCCGTTTAAATCCGTAACCGGGAAAAAGCTCGAAGAATCGGGCGCTTCCCCTTTTCGGAAGCCTCTTGTGCGCCGCAAACGTTTGTGTGCATCTTTTCTGTTCGGTGTTGTCGTTTTTGGCCCAGGACCCGTTTTCGATTAGACGAGAGACGTTTGAAGAGAAAAGGTTGTTTTTCTTTTTCCTCTCAGTCGGGATTTTTTTAATTTTTTTTTTGAAAAGTTGGAATAGTTGGGAAGTTAAACGTACCTGTATCTGGAAAAAAAAAAAAAACAACAGAACTTTAATCAAACAGCTTGAAAATCCAAACACATTCTGAAAGCGCGTAGACAAGGTAATCTGTGTTGTTTAGGGACCGCCGCCGCCCCGCGCCGTTTATCTTTGTTGGGGGTCTCCCTGTTGCGTTTAATGTGTAGTCAAAGTGGAGAGGGCGAAACGCTACTCTCTAATTTTACATGTCATCTCTCTCCAAATCGCTTCAAAGACCGGGCGCGTGCCAAAGATTTCCTCCCTTTTTCCTCCTCGCCGCTTTTCTTTTTCCTTGTTCCCGGAGTTGCCGTTTTTCTTTCCCGCCGCTCGCCGGGCGCCAGGAAAAATCGCGGGCATCTGAACGGCGGCGATGTCGACAAAGAGGCTCTGGAGTTTTACTTTCAGATGTCACTCCAACAGCACACATCTGCGACGTGCCGTGCATCTGCTCGCCGCCGGCGCCGATTGAACCCGAGACAGAAAACATCCTCATTATCGTGAGCCGGCCCCCACCCGACAGCCCCCACCCCCACCCCCACCCGACAGCCCCCTCCTTAACGTGCACGTGCACCAGCGGATACGGGCGAAGCGCTCCGCGGCCGCTCCGTCTGGACCGGATGTCCCGGCGGCGCCGGGTCCGGTCGTCCGAGCCGAGTCGAGGTCGTCCCCAGGTGAAAGCGCTGTGGCTCCGCCCCTCCGCTTCTCGTCAGCTCGCCTGCCCCCGGCTCGGCTCGGCCCGGTACCTCACGGAGCCGCGGCGCCGACCCGGCCTCCCGATGCGGCGGCGCTGAGCGGTAACCGTGGCAACGGTCCCGTCTCTCCGGGTCTCTCTGATCTGAGCTGTCCTGAGGTCAGTTCACCAGGTTAATCTCTGCGGAGGGAACTCAGGGTTGATAACAGGACTTGTGTGTGTGTGTGTGTGTGTGTGTGTGTGTGTGTGTGTGTGTGTGTGTGTGTGTGTGTGTGTGTGTGTGTGTGTGTGTGTGTGTGTGTGGGGGGGGGGGTGAAAGACAAGTGCCGACATGAGCAGGAACGAGGGAGAAAAATGGAATGAACTGACGGTGGGATTAGAGATGAAGCAGCAGAGGGAGCAGGGTTACGGGTCAGATTAGGGGTTAACATACTCCCACCGGGCGTCGCCGCCAAAGCCCCCGGACCGACGCGGAGCGTTTGTATCGCTGTCGCATCATTACGGCGCGAGACGGACGGCAGAATAATAATTAATGCACAAACAGAGCGACGGGCAAATTAGGCCTCACCTTACACATGAAGATGTTTGTTTGTTTGTTTGTTTGTTTTTTAATGATAAATTCAAATGTTTTTTATGTAAATATTGTTCTATTTACATCGCAAGTGAGGTGTGTGTGTGTGTGTGTGTGTGTGGGGGGGGTAGACGACGTAAGGTGAAGACAGACGAGAATCCGAACCTCTGGACGGGTTAAATGATGAGATTCTTGCTGTGTGTGTGTGTGTGTGTGTGTGTGTGTGTGTGTGTGTGTGTGTGTGTGTGTGTGTGTGTGAGGTCTAATGACTGCGCTGTCTGCAGAGAGCAGAACACAGGAGGGAATTAGTCGTCATTGCATATCAAAGGCTCGGCCATTAGAGACACGGGGCAGGGTCTTCCTAATGAGGGGGGGGGTACCGGTGTTTGTGCTGGTGTGTGTGTGTGTTTGTGCGTTTGTGTTGTTTTATTCTGATGGGTCACGCACACACACACACACCTTCAGAAGCAGCCTTTTTAAAAAAACTCAAAAACAACACACACACATTGTCGCATGCGGTTCGAGAAAAGTCGGCGAGCAAAGTCAGCGCAAGACACCTCAGATGCAGTCGCACACACACACACACACACACACCTCAGATGCAGTCGCACACACACACACACACACACACACCTCACACACACACACCCTCAGATGCAGTCGCACACACACACACACACACACAGACGCACACGGCGTTGCCAGGCCTCTCAGTGTGGCACGACGTGGGCAGAGGTGCCAGCGAGGTGCCGGGGCTTTGTGTGTCAGAGCGGCACGCAAAACGCAACCCCATGGGGGGGGAGGGACTCACACACCCACCTACAACTTCCATCTATACGTACATCCATCTCCTACAACCCCCCCCCCTGATTTCACTGTGTAGTTGTGTTGATGTGTGTGTGTGTGTGTGTGTGTGTGTGTGGCTGATTGGCGATGCCCTCTGTGCCATCTGCAGCAACCCCTCCCACCCCTTCCCACTCATCACGAGGGTGGGCTTAACCATCTGTGTGCCAGCGTGTTCCCATGGTGAGGGGGGGGGTAGCAGACGCACAAAAACAACAACGCGCACAAATATAGAAAAAAAAACATACGCGCAAGACAAACTTCCCGACGACAGGCTGCGGTTTTCTTTTTTTAAATGTAATTGAGGCTTGAAGTGGGGGGGTGTGTGTGTGTGTGTGTGTGTGTGTGTGTGTGTGTGTGTGTGGGGGGGGGGCAAGCACCAACATCGCAATGCTAATAGTGAGGGTCAAAGGTCAAAGCTGCAGCGACCTGATTTGGTGCAACCCTCCCATCGGCGCCGGAGTCGACGTGATTCTGATGGTTAAAAACTAAAAAAAATGGCCGCTTGGTTCATGGTGACATCACCGCTGACCGTCCAATCACGTCACAGACTGAGCTGGGGGGGGGGGGCATTCAGGAAGCTCGCCATCTTCTCCTCTGCGACTTTAACTCGTCTTCCCCGCACTTTCACCTGCCGTCACAAACACACACACTCACACAAAAAAAAAAATACAGCAGGCGTTGTTGTCAACACCCCACCTGCCCTGCTGCAAACTACACACACACACACACACACACACACACACACACAGACGCACACAGACACACAGACGCACAATGTCTTTATCGGCCTTTATCACACGCAGCCTTGAAGACGGAAAAAGAAAAACACACCAACTCTTAAATCTGCCGCGCGATGAGATTAGATTTATTCTCCAGCTGTGACACGGAGAAAAGGAAGTGGATTATTTAGTTAAAGGAGGAAAAAAAAAAAAAAAAAGGCCGAATTAAATTAAAACTTGTGGGCGTTATTGTCGAGCGGGGAACAGTGGGGGCTTAAATATATAGGATCAGCCCCCCCCCGGGCGACTGTGGATGGCACAATCTCCACCGCTGTTGTTCTCACCAGCGGACTTAAAAAAACAACAAACAAACAACGACGACGCACAAACAGGCTGCACAAACCGACACACAAAGCTTGTGTAGAAAATCAGGAAATCACTTCCTCCTGCCCCCCCCCCCATTCTCCCTCAGAGCAAGTACATATGTGTGTGTGTGTGTGTGTGTGTGTGTGTGTGTGTGTGTGTGTGGAGGGGGGGGTATCTGCCAGGGCGCATCAATCCGGGGTTGAGCTTGTGTGTTGACGTGGAGGAACACAAAGTGCAGAGATTTTGTTGCACAAGTGTGTGTGTGTGCTCTCTGCACACACACACACACACACACACACACACACACACACACACACACACACACACACACAGTGGGGGGGGGGCCAAATCCCCCCATTCAGCCTCAGACCGAAGGAGGCGACGTCCTGACAGCTTTGAGGTGGAGGGGGCTAAAAGTGTGTGTGTGTGTGTGTGTGTTTGGGGGGGCAGAGATTGTGATGGAGGAGGAGGAGGAAGATGATGATGAAGAGCGGGAACATCAGCTGCTTGGGGTGAAAACAAAGTGATAATCCGCCGCGTTTTATTTCCATGTTTAAAATACGGTTCCGCCGACACGGCCCGCGTTCCGGAGCTTTCGGTCGCGTCGCCTGAGCTTCGTCGGTTCTGAGGAAGACTCCGGGCCCTGAGGGGTCGACCCAAAGTCCCCCCCCCGTGTCGGCGCCCGGGTCGCCCGCCCGCTCCGCAGCGTCTCGTTGGCTGACCAGATGGTCCAATCGCGGCGCTTCCTGTTTCGTGGAGAAGGGAGGGGGGCACCTCACCCCGCAACTCCATCTTCCACCTTATCACCAAGGAAGCAGCGTGACCTTTGACCTCAGAGCAAAGCGCTGACTCTGTCCGGTTCCCAAGGGCTCCATGCTTCTTCTTCTTCTTCTTCTTCTTCTCCTTCTTCTTCTCTCCTTCTTCTTCTCCTCCTCCTCCTCCTCCTTCTTCTTCTTCTTCTCCTCCTCCTCCTTCTTCTTCTTCTTCTCCTTCGTCTCCTCCTCCTCCTTCTTCTTCTTCTCCTTCTTCCTCTTCTCCTCCTTCTTCTTCTTCTTCTCCTTCGTCTCTCCTCCTCCTTCTTCTCCTTCTTCTTCACTTTCTTCTTCTTCATCTTCTCCTTCTTCCTCTTCTCCTCCTCCTCCTTCTTCTTCTTCTTCTTCTCCTCCTCCTTCGTCTCCTCCTCCTCCTCCTTCTTCTTCTCCTTCTTCTTCCCCCCCCCAGGGGGAAAAGCCGCCGTTCCCGGCGCGTTTCATTCATCCTCCTCCTTTTCATGCGGCGGCTTCATTATTGGAGTCGCAGCGTTTTGTTTGGCTGTTGACTGAAGAGTTCAAGGAAAACTCCTCATTGTCTGAGCTGCAGCCAGGACCATTGTAGTGTGTGTGTGTGTGTGTGTGTGCGCTTATACATAGACACCGTGTTTGTGTATTTGTCTATTTCCAGGATGTCTGGGGCCGTCATTTCTTTTTTTTTTTTTTTTGTAAATCATTCACTTTTTATTTATCTTTCCCGGGCTAGTGTTTCATTAACCCCGGCGCGACACAGACTCCCTTTCATTCACCCCGAGCATTGTCTGCTCCAGCCGCTCGCTCCAAAGATTACTAATAAATAAGTGACACCAGAAACACTCTATTTTCCCTCAGCCATAATTAACTGACTTGATGTTTTCAAGGAGAGGAAGAGGAGGAAGGAGAAGAAAAAAAATAATAATAAAAAAACACACACACAACCCCAGCTAATTAGGAACGAGTTAAGATTCGCACAAAGAGTACAGATCGTTAATTAATTTTCCACCCGGGCCATTGTCGGCGAAGAAAACAGCTTTGTTTACCGTGCCACGGCGAACGGCGGCAGGGAAAGGTCTCTGACGCACACACACACACACACACACACACACACACACACACACGTCCGGCAACCTTGAGCTGCAGCAGATGCACCAGAGCGCCGTCACTCAGGTGAAACGGGAAGAAGCGGCTTTTACCGCGAGGAAACGAACAAAAGTCACCGCCGCTCGCACGAATCAGCGAGATGCTGCAGTTGTAATTAAAGGGTCGTTCCGCCTAAAATCCCCCCACCTGAATATGATGTACGGAGTTTTTCTTCCTCCATCACGATCCAGCTGAGGAGCCGGCAGGGGGTGATTAGCTTAGCTTAGCACAAACACTGGAAACAGATGGGAACGACTAGCCTAGCCCTCTGCGCAGCTAAAACAGATGCCGCCGTCTATTCAGCTAATTTGGGTTAAATCTGTTTTTAAAATTCATTTTATGAATTCCGTGTTTTACATTTTCACATTGGATGAATAAAATTCCAACACTTCAGTAGGAAAATATCAAGGAATTCTGATTAATTTGGGATTTTTTTTTCAAATCTGACGCTGTAAAAATCACTTGGATCCAGAAGTAAAACCCACAATCCTATAAACTGCATCCGCACTGTGATTCCTCGGTATTCCGTGTTTTACAGTTGATCTTCATTGTAAAATTCCGTGATTTCCGAATTGAAAAAAAACCAAAAAAAACAAACACGCGTGGGTCCAAGCGGGAGTGATGGCTCCATGCCGCCGCCCCTGGACGTCCAAACAGACTGAAGTCGTCTCGCACTTTTCATATTAGCGACGGCGGCGTGGCTCGGCAGGGGGGTGGGGGTGGGTGGGGTGGGTGGGGGCAGCCGGAGCAATTTGTCCGTCCGTCTCCCGGCCTCCACCTGCCCATTTATCCGCCTGGCGCATTCCCGCCCGGGCGGGGATTGACGGGTCGGGAATAGAGCGGAGACAGACAGCGCGCGGGGACGAGCGAGCAAACGAACGCACACGTGTCGACATCCGTGTCAGTTCAAGTACCGCCTGATAGCAGGTGTGTGTCTGCCTGTGTGTGTGTGTGTGTGTGTGTGTGTGTGCGTCGGGATGAGAGCGGCCCCCGCCTGTATTAAGAGGGCCCTGGCAGCAAGAGATAGCAGCTCTATCTTAATGGTTTCTGCCGCCTGCCACTCAGCCTTCAGACGGGGGCCGCCACCCCCCCCCCACGATAAAGCCACTTCACATGTTCCTCTCCTCCACCTCCTCCACCTCCTCTCCACCTCCTCTCCTCCTCCTCTCCCAGGAAAAAGGGGAGAGAGGAGAGGAGATGCCAAAAGGTACTGATGTACGAGCTCCTGTTTTTTTTTTTTTTCCCGCCCGCCAGCGGAGTCGCTCCTCTCCGGACGCGTCGGATCGGACCTGTTGCGCAGTGGGGTGTGTGTGTGTGGGGGGTGCGCCCTCCCGTTTCCATGACGGCGCCGTGCACGAGCGCGAGATTAGGTGCGGTTCCGTCCTGACCGTGGGATTAAAGCACGCCGACGCTTTGCGGACACATTTTTCAACTTGCGCGTGTAAAAAAAAAAAAAAAAAAGAACACGGAGAGGAGAAAAGACGAATAAATCAAACCCACCCGATAATCACATATCGATATCGGCGCCTCGTTAATTATTCAGAAGATTCGCGATTGAGAATCTCTAAAAAAAACAACACAACAACAACAAAACGACTCGCTAAATTTCGGGGCGTCGCGCGACAACAACATCCGACGAACCGCGGCGCGCTCATTTCTCCGCAATTTAAATGCAAACTGTCATTTTCTGGATGTGAACAGAAAAACCCTCTTAGCTCCATAACTGCCGACACTGTGTGTGTGTGTGTGTGTGTGTGCGTCCTCACAATTTGCATAGCGCGGCGTGTGAGTGTGCGCGGCTGTAAGTTGTGTGTCTGTGCGTTAGTGTTTGCTGGTCGGCCCCTAATGCACCGCAGCTGTTCGGGGTCCCGACACAGGGGCCTCCCATCAACGCTTTCATTGTAATGGACTGTGTGTGTGTGTGTGTGTGTGTGTGTGTGTGTGTGTGTGTGTGTGTGTGTGTGTGTTTGTGTGTTATGTGCGTTTTTTTCCTCGCTTGGTGTTTTCCTCCCCCTTCTCTGCGATAGCGCGTTCGATGTTGTGCGTCCGGCTTCGTGGTGCCCCCCCCCCTCCCTCCAGCCGACGGCGAACGCACAACTCGAGATTGTGAGTCCCTCTTTTGTCTCAGCCCAGGTGAGACGGCGTCTCCGCGTCCTCCCGTCTCCGCCCGCGGAGAAATGAAATTCCCGTAACGCACAAACGAGGTTAGCGTTGTTTTTTGCGGGGGTCAAGGAGAGACGTATTGGGATTAGATAATCTGATTGTTGTTGGCATTGACGCGGTCGTCTTTGTGCGCTGCGTTTACATACGCTGCGTGTCAACATGGCCGCCGGACGTCCGCGCCATTCTCGCTGCGAGCGCCGGCGAAGGTCCCGCGCACCCTGGGGAGCCGCCGTCCTTCCCGAGCGGCCGCTGATGAAGGTGCGATGGTGAACTCCGGGGTCAAAAGTCACAAACGACAACAACAACAAACCCTCGCATCTTTGTCGTCTTTCAAACGGGTCGTTGTGTGTTGTCGGAAAAGTTTCCGGAGCGGTTCCGCCCTCGTGAACGCGGGAAACCGAAAACCTCGTTGCGACGTCACTTCGTCGGAGGAAGACGTTTCCCTTCCTCGAGCCGAGTGTGTGTGTGTGTGTGTGTGTGTGTGTGTGTGTGTGTGTGTGTCTGAGTGTGTGCGTTTCAGTGTCACACAAGTGGCAGTCTGTCAGCTCGGCTTTACTCTGCGCTCTGCAGAACAATAGGCGGATTGGCCGTGTGTGTGACACGTAGACCACACACCCTTAATAGTGACTGACAGCACTAAGGCCCGAGAGCAGTGCACACACACACACACACACACACACACACACACACACACACACACACACGTACAGTACGTCTTTACCTGAGGACACAGTGGGCGATCGCCCAAGGTTTGCGCGCTTGCATTTGTGCGTCCAGGCGTGCGAGCGTATGTCGTCTGTCCAGGGTGTGACAAACCTGACGCACAATCTTCCCAGCGGAGGAAGTCTGCGTCTGATTGGCTGAAACGAGGGGGAGTGGGGGGCGCGTTGTATTCGCGTCGCAAAAGTCATTTAAAACATTTTTTTAAAACAACGATCACAAATGTGTGATGTCATCGATTCAGTCGCGGTCCAATCGGAACGCGGCGGAACTCGCCGGCCGGAAACCGAGGCCTCGCT
>JAFBJZ010000239.1:260000-275000 GCA_016785225.1 Psettodes erumei | reverse complement strand
TTTTGTTTTGTTTTATTTGTTCGCCGACGCTTTTATATTTTCGGCGAAAAAGTGGGTTTTTGTCTGGTGTAGTTTTTCGCGGCGCTGCTAAAACTCCGCCTCTGATTGGCGTCGCTCCGTATTTTTAATTACGCTTCGTCTTATTTCGGCGTTAACGGGCGGCGGCGACACATCGCCCTCGCCGACGCGGCCCGGTCCGATCCGGAAAGAACAGAACAGAAAAAAAAGAGAGAGAGAGAGAAACAGAACCAGAAGAGACAGGGATGAAAGAAAAGAGAAACGACGTGGTCGAAAGCGACACATTCCTCCTCTCCGTCGGCGAGGAGGAGAAGCGGAGGAGTTGGAGGAAAGTGCGAGAGAGATGTTGGGAGGTGGAGGGGAGGGGAGGTGGAGGGAGGAGGTGAAGCAGGAGGAGAGAGGAGAGGAAGAGGTCTCTGTCGGTAGGGTGTCAAAGCAGTGGTGGATTTTCACACCCCTCCATTTGTCTCCTGCGTTTACGGGGGTGTTTGTGTGTGTGTCAGTAAGTTTTGAAGGGTGGGGTGTGTGTGTGTGTGTGTGTGTGTGTGTGGGGGGGGGCAGTCATCAGTGGATGTGTCAACGCTTTAAAGAGGACACACACTGATACGATCTGACATCGCTGGCGTCGCACGCGGCAGCGAGGACGACATCGGCAGCCTGCAGGATTTCACCGAGACAGACCGGGGTTGTTGTTGTTTTTTTTGTTTGTTTGTTTTTTTTAAACTCGTAAAAATCTTTTTTTTGTTGTTGTTTTTTTTTTTTACCCGGCGGTGGAAGTACATGTAGTGCAGTTTTAAGGTACTTGAGAGTATTATTATTGTTGTTGTTTTCCTGCTCCGTGTACTTTGTGCTGCTTACTCTTCCAATTAAGAAATTATAATGAAGGAAGTATCCTGCATATTTATACATTAAAATACCTAGTAGTACACGCAGTAATTACAAGTATTTACGCAGTGCAACAGTTAAATGCTGCCTCCTCTTAAACACACATCAGTATTGATTATTATTATTATGATACACACACACAGTTTAATAATAAAAACTAAATACTAAATACTTCTGTAATTTCCTCATCGGCACTTGTAGCGTTTTGTCGGCGTGTTGTCGTCTCCGCTGATTTGTGTTGATTTGTGTGTATTTGCGTTTGTGTGAGTAGTGATCGTGTGTGTGTGTGTGTGGGGGGGGGGGGGTCTGATTAAAAACTTGGTTCCCGTCGACGCGAGCGCGGCGGCTTCCAGTGGAAGTGTCGCCGTACTTCATTTAAAAAGGGGCGAGATTAAAGTGCTGTGTGTGTGTGTGTGTGTGTGTGTGTGTGTGTGTGTGTGTGTGTGTGTGTGTGTGTGTGCATGTATGTGTGTGTGGCAGAGAGAGAGAGAGAGAGAGAGCAGAGTAATTGAGTAGAGCGTCCGTGCACTGCAAACTAATGCGCCGTTCTGCCCCCGTCTTCCCCTGTGGCCCTGTCCTGGCCTCCCTCGCTCGCCTCTCTCTCTCTCTCTCTCTCTCTCTCTCTCTCTCTCTCTGTGCCCCCCCCCCGGTCACCCCCCCCCCCACCTCGGACTGGAGGCCATTGTCTGGGCCATATTGTCTGTCCCCAGAGAGCCTTGATAACCGTGTCTCCATCCACGGAGCGAGGGAAGGGGGGGGGGGGCAAAGAAAGAAAGAAAGAAAGAACGACAGACAGAAAAATACCAGAGGAGAATGCTAAACCCCCCCACCTCCTCCTCCTCCTCCTCCTCCTCCTCACTTCCTCCCCTCCAACTCTCTCCCACCGCGACCTCCCACCCCGCCGCGATCAGCTGACCCTGCTCGATAGCCAATGGAGGAGAGGCGGTGGGAATATTAGGCTGCGTTTGTTGTTGTTGTTGTTGTTTAGTGATGGTGGGGGGGGAGTATAAGAGAGAAAGTGTGTGTGTGTGTGTGTGTGTGTGTGTGTGTGTGTGTGTGTGTGTGTGTGTGTGTAAAACAGACAGACAGAAGTGTCCCTCCAGGCTAACTGGAGTCCTGTCATATGACATGAGGTCACAGGGGAGGGGTCAAAGGTCAGGCGGAGGGATTGCATTTTCAGCAGAGCAGGAAAAGTCCTGCGGGGGTGTGTGTGTGTGTGTGTGTGTGTGTGTGTGTGCGTGTGTGTTTATCCGGGATTTCACACTTCACATCCCACATTCTCCTCTTCTTCTTCTTCTTCACCTCCTTCTTCTTCCTCTTCTTCAACTATCCATCAATTTGGGGCATCTTACACCAATCTCTCTCTCTCTCTCTCTCTCTCACACACACACACACACACACACACACACACACACACACACAGACACACACAGTTTACCATCCTTCCAATCCACAATAGGAGACAGTGTTTGAGGCTCTGAGTTCCCTCCCAGAGCGCCACAATGAAACCTCTGTGTTTCCAGGTAGTGGGGGTGGGGGGGGTGGAGGAGAGAGCGGGGGAGGGAGGGAGGGAGGGAGGGAGGGAGGGAGGGAGGGGGGTCAGAGGAAAAAGGAGGCGACCATTTGGGCCGAGGTGGGAGAGTTTCAAAGTGCGGGACGAAAGAAGGAGGCCAGCTGGGATGTGTGTGTGTGTGTGTGTCATTTATGTGAGAGAATGACTGTGTGTGTGTGTGTGTGTGTGTGTGTGTGTGTGTGTGTGTCTGGGCCAGGCCAAGTCGCTGACAGTGAGACAAATGTTGTGACTCCTTTATGGATTGCTTAACAAATGCAGCACAAATCGTGGCCCCGGCACAACAATGGAAAAACACCGTCGCTCGCTCAATAAACATTATGCAGCCCCCCCCCCCCTCACCAAAAACACCGGGGGAGCAGGGCCGCCGTCCACCGGATGCACTTTCTCCGTCTGTTCCTCCTCCTCCTCCTCCTCCTCCTCCTCTCTTTTCTGCCCCTCTTCCTCCTTCCCTCAAGATTTTTCCCACGAACTCTCCGCTTCCCTCCATCTTTCCTCCGTTCCTTTCTTTCTTTCTTTCTTTCCGTCGTGAAATGTCAGCGACGATCACGTCGCCCGGTGACTCAGTGTAAAGACATAAATAAGGTTTTTAAATGGGGGGGGGGGGGGTGGTGGTGGTGGTGGTGGTGGTGGTGGGGGGGGTGGGGGGCAGCTGCCGAAAACATGACGGGGAAAGTATGTGGAGCGATGCCGTGCTGGTGACTAAAGCTTTGGGTGGATGAACGGGCGAGAGAGGGAGAGCCTCACAGAAAAAAGAGAGAGAGAGAGAGAGAGAGTTGGTCCCAGAGGCCACATGAGTTGGCCTGTGTGTTTTGCGCACACACACACACAAACACACACACACACACACACTCTCCAGCGTGTGTGTGACTAACTGCGGTGACATGAGCGCGTTGTGCGTCGTTGCCGGTGCCGGACAGGAAACGCGGGCAGGGCACCTCACAGAGGATGCTTTGTGTGTGTGTGTGTGTGTGTGTGTGCAGACACACCCACACACACACACACACACACACACACACACACAGTTTTTGCTTCGCGTCGATCCCAACACGACAACGTTACTGCGCGCAACACGCTAATTTCTTTTTCCTTTTTTTTTCCCGTCTGCGCTCGTTTTTTGTTTTTTACATTTTTTTCAGGAATTAAAAAGAACAAAATAAATAACTTTTTGCATTTGAAGTTCTTTTTAAAAAAAAAAAAACAAAAACGCTGAGAATATTCAAATATCCCGATTGATGGAATGTGAGCGAGGAAGAGGAGGAGAGCGGGAACGCCGCTCTTCCCACTATTCCAGAGGACACGGCCTATAAATAGATATTAGGCAATCTCTTTAAGAGTCTGCACGGAGGAGGAGGAGGTGGAGCAGGCAGCATTCTTACAAACAGCTGATTGTGTAAAGAGGGAACAGTAAGTAAGACAACACCGGGTGGGTGGTGCTCGGGTGGTGTTGGGGGGTGGGAGGCAGAGGATGTTAAAATAAGAGTGTGTGACGGAGCGATAGAGACGGGGAAATCGTTTTGAAAGGTGGAGTAAATAAAAATAAAGAAGATGAAGCGGTGTTAGTAAAGCGAGTGACACTCGGGTGGGGGTAGGGGTGGGGGCGATGGGTGGGGGGGGGTGTGGGTGGGGGGGTCACCCGACGCGCCGCACAGATGTAAATGTTGCGGTCGCCCCGGGGTGTCTTATCTAAAAAGGCCCATTCTGCTCAAGTATTTGGATACGCCACTTTCAAAGATCACGCAGACGGACCCGCACCTGAGTGACAGGCAGGCAGGTGGTGTGTGTGTCTGTGTGTGTGTGTGTGTGTGTGTGTGTGGGCACACACACACACACACACACATAAACTTTGACACTTGACGGCGCTTTGGAATTAGCCGTCGTGCTTATTTTTGCAGCGCGCGACGGATTGGGCCGACTGACGGGGCGCGGTGCGTGTTTGTGTAGCGGTTGAAATAATGGGGTTGTAATTTAAAGGGAGGCTGAGCGCACACACACACACACACACACACACACACACATGCAGACGCACACACAGACGCTTTACGGTGGAATTCTCCAGAGGAGGCTCCCACGCTCCCTGAAAGCTTGTACCGAGGAGAGGAGTTAACAAGAGCAGTTAGCGGCGTGATTACGTTAGCAGCCAGACACACACACACACACACACACACACACACACAGTCCGGCTCGGCTGTGTGCGGCCGTGTGTGCGTCTAAGCGTGCGTGTCTAAGCGTGTGATCGCCTGTGACATTTCTGCGACGGCTGCTTTGTCTTTCCCCTCGCTCCTCATCGAACCTTTGCCTCCGTTTTGTGCGTGTGTGTGTGTGTGTGTGTGTGTGTGTGTGTGTGTGTGTGTGTGTGTGTGTGTGTGTGTGTGCCCCCCCGCGTAAGCCTGTATTTAAACACGCGTGTTGCGTGTGCATAAGCTCGCCACTGCTGACGTGCCAACACGAAATGGACGCGCGTTTGAGACGGTTAACCACCGTCGATGGCGATTACTCGCGGCCCGTTAATGGATCGTCCGGCGCTGGTCCGATTAGCGACTTAGCAGCTAGTGGACATGTGTGATATGAGGGGGAGGGGCTTAGCGGAGGAGCCGCTAATCATCAAAAAGCTAAGAGGAAGTGGCGCTCTAATCTGAGTTTAGAGCTCTCACTGTGTGTGTGTGTGTGTGTGTGAAACAAATTTCTTCCTTTGGAGTTTAATTTAAAACAAACGCCCTGTAACGCTGTTGCACCGGCGTTGTGTCATTTTTTTTTTTTTTTTTGTCCGAGCTTCGTGATTCGGCGACGACGTCGGCGGCGTCCAATCGCGTCCGGGTGTCGGCCGCCCGTCACTTTCGGGGGGTGGCGTCTTCCTGCGGGCGTCGACAGCCCCGCCTCCCCCCACCACCACCGCCCCAAAAAACGTCGGACCTGCACGCCCGCCGTTCCCAATTGTTTAGTAATTCCACTTCAAAGGCGAGCCCGGAATTTTTTTATTTTTTTCCCAGCCGGAGAGGAACGTCCGTCCTCCTTCATCCAGACACTCGCCTCCGAGGAAGCCGAGTTTGAGGGGGAGAAGAAGAAGAAGAAGACGAATGATGAAATGAGTGTGTGTGGCCCCGCAGAGGTTTTGGGGGGGGGGGTGTGCGTGTGTGTCGGCGTTAATACGCAACCGCTCTTCCACGGGCTACTGTGGTGAAATGACGCACAATAAAACCGTAAACACAACACGGAGAAACCCCCCCCCACCTTCCCGAGCGCTCGCTCGAGGACGGCGAGCCAAAGTGCAACACGAGCGAGGTGAGAGGGGGGTTGTGTGTGGTCGAGGTCAGCAGAGGTGTGCACACGTAGGACACGGGTGTGTGTGTGTCTGTGTGTGTGTGTGTGTGTGTGTGTGTGGAACAAAAGGCCTCAGTGTGAGCGAGTGAAAGGAGGTAAAGTCAACAGGCGGCCATGACGACAGACCTGCAGTGATGAGGGTCTCTGTTCTGTGTGTGTGTGTGTGTGTGTGTGTGTGCTGCAGTTTGTACAGCTGGGCCCGGCATTGCGCGCACACACACACACACACACACACACACACAGTCAATCCCGAGCGTCGTAAACGTTATCGTGGGGTTTGACGGCTGAAGCGTCCGTTTTCTGCTGAGCGAGCGAAACCGATAAAGAAATCAGCTGAAACCAACATGCGCTGAGAGGCGTCGTGCGGTCCGGCCCGAAAGTCTCGCTCCAGGTGTGTGTGTGTGTGTGTGTGTGCAGCAGCGGATTAGCTGTAATTTCGTTGATAATCCGGTTCGTTTTGAAATGAAGACGTTGTGGAAGATCTGACGCCGCGTTCCTGAAAACTTCACTCCTCTTTTTTTTTATTTGTTCTGTTTTGTTTGTTTTTTTAAATTTGGGACACGATAATAATTTAAAAAAAATATTCACATGATAACGTCGATCCGCAAACGGGTTTAAATTATTAGATTAAGGGGCGAGGCCGAGGAATCGCGCGGGGGCAAAGAAATCTTCCAGAAACAATTAGAAGCTGATTAAATCACGTCGACGCGGTCGAGGAGGGGGGGAGTTCTGCGGCGCGCTTGATTCGATTCCCCGTGATGAAGCGGCGTGTTGCGTGTGTCCCCACACACACACACACACACACACAAGCGAGCCGCACTCGACGCTGTTTGCCTTTCCACTGTCATAAGGTAAATAAGCAGTGAATTAGCGGCGGGGGCTGCTCCCAGGAACAACGCCAGATGTGGAGTCCGGAGGAAATCCAATAGAGTCAAGAGGGTAATCAGTTTACTGGAGACAAGCAGGGAGGAATGTGGGGGGGGGCGTGATGAGGATGATGAGGATGATGATGAAGATGAAGGGGGAGGGTTAGGCTTTGTGAAGGAGCAGCTTGTTGAATCAAAGAGGGGTGGAGTCAGAGGGGTTGGTTTTCAGTGGCCGGGTTTTTCTGACGCTTCCTGGTCGTCCCCACACACACACACACACACACACACACACACACCATTCAACTTTATCGACACCGCTGTAGAGCGCGAAGGATTAGAAACAAAGAGGAGGTGCAGCGGGTGTATCGTCAGCTCACGGCGCCCAAGTCATCGAGGGGAGGGGCTTATGAATTCGCCCCTCCATCCCCCTGCAGCCAGTTTTCCGGCAATGGCGGCGGCGGCGCGGCTTCAAGGCCGGCGAGTGAAAGCACTCAGCCGAGGACCGCATTAAATTCTATTATTGGCACGTAGTCACCGCATCCCTATTCAGCTGGAGTACAGTTTGGGTGGGGGGGGGGGCAGAGTTCACCTAATGATGTGGCTTTATACCCCCCCACCTCCACCACCTCCACCTCCTCCACCTCCTCATTGGGGGAACAAAGGGGTAACAAACAGCAGGGCCCGACATTTTCCTCCACTTCCTCTGTTGTCCAGAGGTTCTTCATAGACACGTGGTGTCTCTCTCTCTCTCTCTCTCACTCTCTCTCTTCTCCTCTCTCTCTCTCTCTCTCTCTCTCTCTCTCTCTCTCTCTCTCTCCTCTCTCTCTCTCTCTCTCTCTCTCTCCTCTCTCTCTCTCTCTCTCTCTCTCTCTCTCTCTCTCTCTCTCTCTCTCTCTCTCTCTCTCTCTCTCTCTCCCCCTCTCTCTCTCATTTCCTCCAACATTGCCGGTACAACCGGGTTCCATTTGCAGTAATGCCCCCCCCTCCCCTTTGTTGTTGTTGTTGTTGTTTGTTGTTTTTTTTTGGGGGGGGGTGGTTGTTGAGAGTTGAAAACGTACACTACAGTACATACAAACACACACACACACACACACACACACAAAGTTGACCAAATAAACCTTTTAAACGAACAGCAGAGTTTACAGGAAGTAGTTCCGTCGTCCACTTCCTGTCACTCCTTCTCCATCAACCTTTTGGATGTTGCTCACTCTTCCTCCTCCTCCTCCTTTTTTTTTTTTCCAGGATGTCTTCCAAGCGACCAGCCTCTCCATATGGGGGGACAGATGGAGAGGTAACCATGGCAACCAGCAGACAGCGCGTGGAGGATGAGGAGAGCGAGGGACTGGGCGGCGTCATCCACCTCCCCCTGGCCTCCTACTGCGGCAAGGTGTCCCCCCGCTCGCCCCCCAACCGCCACTTGGACAGCCCCCCCAGCACGGTAAGGGCGGCCGCCGGCTCTCGTCTCCGGTCCCGGTCCGCTCGGGAACTTTTGTCGGTAATCGCCAAGTGAAGAAACTACAGGAGGGTCAGGGTGCATCATGGGAAATGTAGTTCCAGAACTTGGATCGAGATTTTTTGGGGGGGGGAGGAAATTGATTTTCTCGTGTTGAACCATCAGTCGGTGAGGCGGCAAATTTAAACGTCACAGGTCGCGTCCTGCAGCGCTCGCCGCCGCCTTCCCACAAGGCCATCTGCCTCCAGACCAGGAAGAAGGGTACAGCGAGTGTGTGTGTGTGTGTGTGTGTGTGTGTGTGTGAGAAGTGTGTGTAAATACAGTCTCTGGAAACAGAAAGCTCACACAGGCGGCCTCTGATTTGTTGATGGAGACTTAAGAGTCATACTGAGAGCTTGTTGGTTTTTGTGTGTGTGCGTGCGTGTGTGTGTGTGTGTGTGTGTGTGTGTGCGTGTGTGTGTGTTAATAACGGGGGAAGTGAGATTGAAGGTTCAAGGCTAACGTTGCGCCGCGCCCCGCCGGCCATCTCCTCGAGCTCGGCTGCAGCATGTGAGTCTCTTGCGTCGCCGAACGCCGTGTCTTTTTTTGTGTGTGCGGCTAATTGTGTGTGTGTGTGTGTGTGTGTGTGTGTGTGTGTGTGTGCGCATTTAAAGGTGGTTGTGTCGGTATTTAGTTGTTTTAAATTGCGTTTGCGCATCAGAGCGTCGAACACATGATTAACCTCTCACTGCGTCTCTGGATGGATTTGGTGTGTCTGTCGGTGTCGCACGCACGCACAAAAACCCCCCATCCCCCTGCACACACACACACGCACACACACACACACACACACACACACACACACATGATAAAACAATGAAACAGCGTTTAGGAGCCGTAATGAAACACTAATTCTGTAATTAGCCCGCTGATTAGCCCCGCAGGCCCCTCCCACGGTGGACTCTGCATGTGTGGCAGGTGCCCACTGTAAACCAAAGTCCTGGGACCGTGGTGCACACACACACACACACACACACACACACACACACACACACACACACACACACACACACACACACACACACACAGACGTGCACACAGCAGGTTATCTGCTGCCGTTGAGGACAGCGATTAGATCAACCCCCGGTTCATTTAGATAAACACTCGCGTTGTGTCAACATTTTGTGTTTCCTTCAACATTGACAAGGCTGATGTGTGTTTGTGTTGTTGTTTAGGGGGCCATATACAGTTGATGTGGATTACTAAGTGGCTGTGTGTGTCTGCGGTGTGTGTGTGTGTGTGTGTGTGTGAGGGGGCTTATCCGGCTGCCTGCCTGGCATGTTGTAAGATGTGTGTTAAATTTTTTCAATCCCTTCGCCGCTGACTGTCAGTGAAGAGTGGATGAAGAGGAATAGAGGGGGAGGGAGGGAGGGAGGGAGGGAGGGAGGGGGAGGGAGATCCACAAAGAGGTGGGGGGGTGTCGGTGGGACTCTTTGGGGGGTCGCTCCCCTCTCGCTTTCTCCCAGGGCATTTGTCGTGAAGTGATAGGGGGAAACGGCTCATCGGCGATCGCGTTGACTTGGAAGTGAGGTGGCGGGGGAGGAAAGGGTGTGTGTGTGTGTGTGTGTGTGTGTGTGTGTGTGGGGGGGTGAGATTACAGCTTTATCTTGTCATAGTAAATTAACACGGCGGTGGAGAAGCGCTCAGCCACACACTGACCTCTTCATCCCCAAACGCCTTCGCCTGCCGCCTCGGCCCTCTTCACCTGCAGCTGCGTGCACGCACACACACACACACACACAGACGCACACACACACAGACGCACAACAAAAACAGCTCTCGCACATTTTAGGAACCTGAAAGGTGTTGGATTATTCACTTTTTTTTTAAAAAGTGTTTGTGCGAGCTCGGGATAAAAAATAATGGTTTGCAAATGGATCGCTAAAAAAGGGCGAACGCCGTGCAGCCGCATCCTGATTGGCTGAGAGCAGCTCAGGTCAAATGCATGATGGGAAGGATTTCTAGCACCCTGAACCAGATCCGAGCTTCTGGCGTGTGCGCGATCACGGACAGGATTTCCTCTCTGTGTTTGTGTTAAAAAAAATAAATAAATAAATTCAACACTAATTATTTCATTAACAGTACAAAGATATTTCATCAGGCATTATTCCTTTTCCCTCCTTTTTTTTTTTGTGCGTCTTCCTGCGTGTGTGCGTCGCGACAGATTTAACACAGTCATCCCGAGACGCCGCGGTCACACTTAATTTCTCAAGCCAGCGACGCGCTAATGAACCAACACACGCTCGCCCGTCAGCAGCGAGGGGTCGCTGGCGTGCGTTTTAAAAAAAATTTATTTATTCCAAACTCCTATTTTAAAAATACGGGGAAAAAAAAAAAAAAAAAAAAAAAAAAACGCGGCTGCGCTCGTTTGATAAGAGCGAGGGCAAGTGTGTAAATTCCCCGGACAATAAGTTGAAATCCACAATTAGATTTAAGAATTCTCTAATTCGAGGGAGGTGGATTGGGGGGGGACAATCATTTGATTTTCATTTTTTGAGAGAAGCGTCGACGCTGACGCGCTGAAATAATTCGGCGGTAAAAACTGAACCACATTGTCGGGACGGGGGGATAAAAGTGTGTGTTTGTCCCAGCCTGAGGGACCCGCGAGTCAGAACTGACAGCCGCTGTGTTTAGCCATGGCATGTAAAGGGATTTGCTGAGTGTGTGCGTCTGGCAGTGTGTCGGAGGTGTGTGTTAAGTGTACGTCGTGGAGATTGGCAGCTCTGGCGCGGAGCTAAGTCGTCGTCGTCGTCCCCCACACACACACACACACACACACAGATCGGTGACATTCTCCCAGTGTGTGTGTGTGTGTGTGTGTTAGTTCAGCGGCTTCCCACTGCCACATTGTCCATGCCTTGATCCGCGACGACGCGCCAGGCATCAAATATTGTTTTTCACGCGTACACCTTGCACCGTCCAAGACATGTCAGGCTGCACACACACACACACACACACACACACACACACAGTTTCTCCTGTCGGGCAACAACAGAGAAGGAGGAAGGGAAGAAGACGAAGGAATAAAAAAAAATAAATAAATAAAATAAAATAAAGAACAGCAGCATCTGTGCTGGCTGCAGGAAAAAAAATAGCATTCGTATTTTTTATTTTTTTCCTCTTTTTCTGGCAGGAGTTAAGTGTTTTTAAAACCAACATCCCCTCACAGATGAGCTTAAGAAGACAAAAGTTGTTTAATTCGGTTCCATTGCAGAGGCAGTAAAAGGATAAAGAGAGTGAGGCGCAATTTTTACTTTGTTCCAGTCATTTGGAAGAGAATTGACATCTGCAAACTAAAGGCAGAACCGCCCACGCTGCCGCAGCCTGCCACATCCAGTGCATATAAATACATGTGTGCAGGCGCATTTACACACACACACCTACGGGCGATGTGCGCTTTGCACAGTGTCACACACACACACATATATATATATATGTATATGTGGCAGAAACCTGCACACACACACACACACACACACACACACACACGGCGGCGGGGCACGAGCGTTTTGCAATATCCCGAGTTTTTCGCTCATGAATAAATACATGAGGAAAGTTTCACAGCCCCGTGGAAGTGGAGGGGAGAGACACCGTCCCCCCGTGTCGTGGACGCCGCCATGCCAGGATTATACACGTGTGTGTGTGTGTGTGTGTGTGTGTGTGTGTGTGTGTGTGGGAGGGGCTGTGTATGACTTCACACATGCATAATGTCATGTAGCAGGTCTTTGAAGAAGCTCCCCGCTAATTCCCTGTGATTGGGAAATGACCTTCATTGTTGGACGCGGCGAGATGACATCGCCCCGGCAGCTTCTTTTTGACGTGGGGGGGGGGCAGATCCGACAACCCCTGAAGCCCCCCCTTCCCTCCATCTCCTCCCAGATTCTCGTCCTGTTTGTTTTGTCATCTTTCTCCAAAGAAAGAGTGCGCTTGTTTTAAGTAGGCGCTGGATTAGATAAATGGGATGTGACAGGTGTGACCGCCGCCTTCGAGATGCCTCCTCTCTCTCTCTCTCTCTCTCTCTCTCTCTCTCTCTCTCTCTCTCTCTCTCTCTCCTCTAATAACATCTCCTCTCTCTCTCTCTCTCTTTCTCCGACTTCCACCCGCTCACGCTCCTTCTCTCTCTCTCTCTCCATCTCGTTAACATTTGCGTGTCGTGCTGATGCAACTCGTCGCCACAAAGCCGCTCATTTGAAGTCTGGATTTCCCTAATCTGGAGAAGAGGGAGAGGGTGAGGGAAAGAACAAGGGGAGGAGGAGGAGGAGGAGGAGGAGGAGGAGGAGAGGAGCGAGATCGCCGGAGCGGCGGGGGTCGCCGCGGCCTGGCCCGTCGCAGAATTTGTGAATTATTGAGCGCACTGACTTATTCAGGGCGAGGACGGGGGAGTCGGTGAAGTGGGAGAAAATGCCGCGTGATAACGCTCGTCCTACCTGACAATGGCAGCATTGTCGATATCGAAAGCACCGGCCGACTTTGTTTTGTTTTGTTTTTGTTGTTTTTTTTTGGGTGGGGGGGGGGGGGGGGGTCACGGGGGCTCTGGATGACATCACGGTGGACTGTGATCTCAGTGTGAAGTTCCAGCTCCAGCCTGCGAGTTAATGATAAGAGAGTCATGTCCGCCTTTAATACGCTGTCACGTCAGTAATATACAGCCCTCTGCACAGGTAGTGTGTGTGTCTGTGTGTGTGTGTGTGTGCGGTCGGTCCCAGGTGGCGACGCTCTAGTCAGATTAGCCAAAGATTAACCCCGTGGACCATTGACCCCCCCACAAAGAGCCGAGCTGACAGACCGGCAGGCCCGATCGACTGACTCACTGGCTTCTGTAATTAAAAAACGCACACACGCGGTAACACACCTGTTTGTGTAGGCGGGTGGCTGGAGGGGGGGGTGTTGCGGGGAGGGGTGCGCTTGTTCCTATCCGCCGGCGCGTCTGTACGCAGCGGTTACGCTCCTCCTAACGCGACCCGAGTGTCAGCGTTAATTGGGCTGAGTCGGCGCTAAGTCGATCAGGGCGGCCTGTCCAAACAAACACAGGTTTTATCGGGTCAAAGGTCAAGGTGCTCCGGCTCGCTCGCCATTCAGCCGACACGCGTTTCCATTTATTCAGACGTCTAAAGAGTGTGAAGACGTAAAGAATATTCTCACATCACGAGAGGCTCGTGTTTGGCTTCAGATCCCGTCGCACGTAAAATCCTCCTGCAGGGTGAAGTGACACGAAGCAAAGTGCAGTTTTAGGACATTTAAATATATATAAATAAATATATTTATATGTATATTTTGTCTTTCCAAAGGTCATTAATTTGGCCGTACAGCAGGATAATTATTCATCACGACAGCTTGGCGGCTTCGCTCTGAGCTGTGTAGATTATATTTAATCTGTTTGGTCTGAATGTTTTCATCCCTTTCATAAGTTTGTGGAAATTATTTGACACGGCTCCAGATCTTGTTTTTTTTTTTTTACTCGGGAGTTGCATCCTCAGCATTAATCGTCAACGAATCCGCGGACAAAAGCGGCGGCGGCGGCGGGGACGCGGTGCAGCGGCGCTGGACGTCCCTCAAAGCGGCGCCGGTTGAAAGCTTTGTGATGAAGAGTTAAGCGTGACTTCCTCTGGCGTTTCATGCGCTCGCTCTGTCAAGTACCTCCAAGTCAGTCAAATGCAGAGAAGAAGAAGAAGAAGAAGAAGAAGAAGAAGAAGAAGGCGCATGCCCTAACTTGAGATAACTGGCCCGTGATGAAGGTTGCTCACACTGGAGATGGAGAGAATAAAGGAGGAGGATGGAGGAGGATGGAGATAATGAGTGGGTGTTCGCCAGCTCCTCCCCCGCCCGCCTCCTCCCCCGCCCGCCTCCTCCTCCTACTTTCTCCTCTCCTGCAGTTTGTCGACTTAAAGTTTAGGGAACTAATCGTTTCTCTCACCTCCACCCCCCCTTGCAGGATCACGACGGCATCAAGGGGAGCTCCCTGAGTCCTTACCCCCAGCACAATTCTACCTCACCCGGCAAAGAGGAGGGCGGAGGCGGCGGAGGCGGCGGCGGGGGCCGGCCCTGCGGCGGCGACGGGGGCTCGGCCGCGGGCGCCCTGGGGACGCCCGAGAGGCGCAAGGGCAGCCTGGCGGACGTGGTGGACACGCTGAAGCAGCGCAAGATGGAGGAGCTGATCAAGAACGAGCCGGAAGGTGGGTGGAGGAGGGCGTGGGTGTGGGTGTAGCTCCCCGCCGTCTCTCTCATGGCGCTCTCTTCTTCTTCTTCTTTTTTTTCTGTCTTTCTGTTTTTCTTTACCCCCCCCTCCCTTTATAATCCCACACACACTCAGATGAGAGGCGAGCTTTTGTTTTTGCAGAGCTCGGACCTCATGTCGCTTTGCATATTTATCACAACCTGATAAACGTGTGTGTGTGTGTGTGTGTGTGTGCGTGAAGTCTGAAAACACACACGACAAAAAAAGGTCTCGCCGCTTTAATTCCAGCGTGGACGCACTTTGACGTAATAATCTGGGGTTAAATGTGTCTCACCTGCGTCCCCCTTCGGTTCAGCGCTCGGGATGAAGACGTGCCGCCGAGGAAGAGGAGGAGGAGGAGGAGGAGGAGGAGGAGGAGGAGGAGGAAGCAGATTTTCCGCCCTGGGCGGCGCAGCTTAGCTCGATTAGCCCCCACATTTCATTCTCAAATTTAGCCTGGGGGGGAACAGATAGAATTAGCCCACGGCTAACTGTGGTTTCCAGCAGGAACACAAACGGAGGCTGGGGTCTCTATGAGATGATGATGATGATGATGATGATGATGTGATAGGATAACGTGGTATCAGTTCAGGGGGGGGGGGGTTGAAGTTGCGGCTAAATCCCATCTTCACCC
>JAFBJZ010000239.1:245000-255000 GCA_016785225.1 Psettodes erumei | reverse complement strand
GAGCGCTTGGCATTTCATCTTGACATTGTGCCACGGCAAAATATAAAAAGGTGTCACTTTGCTGCGAGCTCCTTTCCAGACATTAGCATGCACATGTTGCTGTGTGTGTGTGTGTGTGTGTGTGCATGGAGGTGTTTCTAAAGCAAAAGAAGCTAAATTAATCACAACACATAACTTTTAACGAATGATAAGTTTAGCTTATATACTTTCAGTTTTTATATTTCAAGGGCTTAATTTGTGCAGGTTCCCGTCACCTCTCGGATTCACCGGAACCTTTCATGGTATAAAAACAAAAATAATAATGTGTAGTAATGTATAATATTATTATTATTATTTAGATTATTATTATTTAGATTATTTAGAAGTATAAAGCAGTGCTCCTTATTAGTTTAGATGTAGGCTACGCTAAAAAAAAAAGTCGGCACCTCCTCAGTTTTAGTGCCCGAGCACTGAGCGCAAAGCATGCTGGGTAATCATTCCATTACGTGCACAAAAAAAAGAAAAGGGCCGAGACCCTGAACACTGATTAAAAGAGGATTACAAGTGTTAAACATGTCAGCCAGACAGATAAAGTTGTTGTCCTTCTTCAAAAAAAAAAAGACGAGTCGCCTGATAACGTAAACGAGTCGGGGCGGCGCTAATGCTAGCGAGCGGGAGCTGCTAATGCTAAAGCTAACGGGAGCAAGCGAAGACCGGCCGGGCAGCAGCTAGCAGCTAGCAGCTAGCCAGGTTGACGGACAGGGGAGGAGCAGGGGGTTACCACGGCAACAGGACTGGGCACTTAGCCACAGGTGTTTTTAAGCCCAAGTTTGTTTAAGAATGAAGGGAGGAGGAGGAGGAGGAGGAGGAGGAGGAGGACGATGAATGTGGTGTGGAGTGTTTTGGACAAATAGATAAAGGTAAGCGTCCATTTGTGTATTAATAGCCCCCGGTCTAAATGGGTATTATTGAGCTGCAGTGCCAGTCTTACATTTTTAGAAACGTGTGTGTGATTTCTCGTTAAGTTTTGTGCGGCGACATGAATCGCTGGCTGGGCTGTAAAGCCCCATGCGGAGAACGTGGGCATTTGCACGTGTTGCGCAGAGCGGCCAATAAATTAATATTTCTAAGCATTGTCATGACGTTTGTGACACGCGAATGACTTGAAATTTGAAGCCTGTAAGCTCGTACGTGGCGTGTGTGATGTCACGCCGTGTTTACAAATCGGGAACTGGCTATTTAGAGGGTAAGCAGCTGTCGGTGTGTGGGAAAGGGGGTAAATGAACTGTACATGCCGGATAAAAGAGGTGGAAGATGCTTTTTTTTTTTGTTTGGGTCACAATCGGGGAACAGCTGGTGAAACTTTTTTGTTTTAGTTTCAGAATTTCCTCAGAACATCTTTGGTAGTTTCCTGGGAAAGAGCTATGTAACTTGGTATTTATATTTTTTTTTGTACGGGAAATGGAAGCAAGACAGTTGTTTTAATCATTTCATGTAATTTTATGCATTTTTAAAAAAAAAAAACAAACTGGCAGCACATAAGCGAATGCACCAGGCTAAACACATGTAACACTGTGATACCATGGATGCCAAGATGATTATATTCCAGCACATTTCCTGGCATTTGATTGACTGCAACCTATTGTGATGCATATGTGCGTGCGTGAGTGTGTTCATGCGACTTATAGAAACAGGTCCTTATACCATCATTTCATCTCACTGTGGGCTTTAATGTACACAAGCGCCCTGTTCGAGCTTATTAGCTATTTTTTGCAAAGCATCCAGCGTGTTCACCCGCAGCCTATACGATGCTACACCTATATACGCGAGCGTGTATCTGCATTAAACGCCGCATATCGCGCGTTAGCATGTGACGTGTAATATGTGTGGCAGCGACTACACCCCGGGTTTCCACTGTATAATCCATGTCGGCTTGTGTGCAAAGTAGCGCAATCTGCTTAGTGCGGTTTTATACCCCCGCCGCGGCACACATGTGCGAGCATCAGGGCTGTGCGGCCGCGTCAGCGCCCCGTCCAGCGCGGGATTTAAGGCCCCGACATGGATGTAAGTGCGGCTTTAACGGCCTTAGCTGAGGCGCGGGATTGGCGTGTGTTTGTGTCGTCTGCACGGGCGCGGCGGCGTAACGCGGCGAACCCGTGTGACTCGGGCCAAGGAGCCGCGAGGCGCCGGGGTTAGCCGACCGCGCTCCCTGTTGTTTGGAGGTGCTAGCTTTAGCACATCGGCCCGCGCTACAGAGCGCTAGCCAGTCGGCTGTCAGTCTTTGAAGCCCGCGGGGTCGATGCTAATTAACCCCTGGCCCGGCTGGTCAGAGGGCGGGGCCTGCAGATGAAGCGGCGCTGTCTGTGTTGTCAGCCTCAGGGGTCGCGACCCCGACCCCTCGGCGCGGCCCGGCCCTTATTTGAGCCAGATGTTGGGAGACAAGCATCTCCAGCGCCCCTCCCCTCCTTGTCGCATTCCTTCCCTGCACCGCCGCTCCGTTAACGGCCACCACCAGCCGTTCTCGGCGGAGATCTGACGCCCCCACCCGCCCCCACCCGCCCCTCCATCCCTCTTGTCTCCCAGTAGGATCCGTCCATTCACCTCTCCCCTCCCCTCCCATCCCTCTGTTTTCACCCCTCCCTCCTCGTTTGGCCCACTGCCCCTTTCCGCTTCGCTCAGGGGAAAGAGTGTGTGTGTGTGCGCGTTGCCTGGCAGCGTGCCCGCTCTCACCACACACACACACACACACACACACACACACACACACACACTTCATCCATCCCTCCCTCTCATCCCTTTGCTTTCCATCCTCGTATCTGTCGCTCTCCTCCGCCACCTTCCCTCCGTTCTTCTCCTCCCGCCGCCCTTTGTCCGTGTTCGCTCTGTACACCTGCTTCTAATCACTCCCCCTCCATCTCTTTCACTCCGTACCTCCATTCATACTTCACCCACCCCCACCCCCACCCCCACCCCCCCACCCCCTCCCTCGCCTCCTCCTCGGCTGGGCTCAGGAGCAGTGAACAGGTGTTGCCTCCTTTTGATTTGGGTGCGTTCGGATTAATGCTGTCAGCTCAGCTGTTAAAACAACTGCCACCGCCAGATGCCAGTCAGTTTGGGACTGGAGCTGTCACACACACACACACACACACACACACACACACACACACACAGACACGCATTCAGACATACGCACACTCCGACGCAGGCGTGCACACACACACACAAACACAAAGCCTTCTGGCTCATTGTAGTACCGACAAAGCCGATCAGCTGCTGCACGCCAGTCTTGTGTGTGTGTGTGTGTGTAACTCAGGTGTGTGTTTCTGAAGTCTTTCCAAAGCATCACAGTCGGCAGGTAGAAAAGAGACGCGCTGAAGTGACGCTGCGCTGATCATCAATACGCAGTCGACAACACGAGTCTGTCACTTACAAAAGAAAGATGTGGTTTGATTCCCGTACAGTTTTTTATTTTTATTTTTTTTTTTACAGTTAGCGACGTCTCGAAGCGGAAACACTTTAGCTGTTACATCACCTCAAATCCCGTTTAACACATTTGTCGTGTTTTAAAACCTGTCGCGTCTCCGGCGTTTGGAGCTTTAATTCTGAAATACAACGACACTCGAGCATCTTAAGCGAATACGAGTTAATTCGAAGCCACTTCTCTCTGCCGCTGTTGTGTTTCATCAGCTGGTTGTCGTTTTGTTTGTTTTTCTGCGTCATGAATTGTTATCGGACCTTTAACAGAGAGCGAGACGCTCGGTGAGTAAAAGCCTCAGTCGGCCTGTTACTGTGTTTACTGTTCGACAAACTCTCCATTCCTCAGGCAACACATGATTTCTACCTCTCCACCTTCACCCTCCCTCCCTCCCTGCTCACACTCACTTGTTCCTTTCTTTTCTCCAAAACATCCATCCCTCCCCGTCTGCACACACACACACACACACACACACACACACACACACACACACACACACACACACACACACACCTGTCTGGAGTTTCTTAAAACAGTGCGAGTACCCTGCTTTATTTTAAACTGTAAAACTTTCACCTCGCACGTCTGCGAGCTGCCTGTGTGTGTGTGTGTGTGTGTGTGTGTGTGTGTGTGTGTGTGTGTGTGTGTGTGTGTGTCACCATGTTTTTTTTTTTTGGCGCCGGCTCCCTTCCTACGCTCGCAGCCGTTTTCCGCCCCGCCGTTTTGCGTAAATTTAGAACCTGGATCCTCGTTGTTTGACTTTGTGAGTAAAGCGATGATTAACTATGAATATCGCCGATGATCGGCCGGCGCTCGTTTTTTTTTTTTTTTTTTTTTTTTACGGCTCCCTCGGAATTGTGGGCGGAGCCCGCGAGCTTCCCGTCAGCGTGTGCGCGTCAGATGGCGGCGCCGCCGGCGCCCTCGCGCTTCCACAAACGCGGTGGAAGGTCCGAGGGGAAACGTCCCACTCTCGGCCTTCTCCTTCTGCTCGAGTCGGGATCTATTTTCATCTCTCTCTCTCTCTCTCTCTCTCTCTCTCTCTCTCTCTCTCTCTCTCTCTCTCTCTCTCTCTCTCTCTCTCTCTCCAAAATTGAACTCATGTTTGTTTCCAGGCCGTGACGGTCTCGTGATGCCGGAGCCGTCCACGCCGAGACACTGGACACTTGTGTGTTCGGTTTATCGGACACACCCAGCACCCTCTCTGACATTAAGCCCCCCACCCCACCCATCCACCCCCTCCCCCCTCGTACCTGTGAAAACACGGGCGGGTGCAGGGTTGTAGCCCACTGACCGAGCCGCCCGCCCCCTCCCTCCCTCCCTCCCTCCGTCCGTTTTGTTGGTTTTGTTTCATTACGCTAACGAGATTACGGCCCAAGGTTATCGAGCCCCAGCGAAGTCTCCAACTCTCCGCCGAGCCAAACGTTGTTAGGACAATTAGCCCAGTCAAAGAGTCATGGGTGTCTCGTCGGGTGGGGGGGGGTCAAAGACCGAGAGGAATGTTCAGGAATAAAAGAAGTATTGATGCGAGGAGCCGCGTCTGGTCGGGTTTCGAAAATTGGGGAGAAAGAAAAAAAAAAAAAACGAAAAACATTTCGGTGAAGTTGACACAGTTAACTTGTTTTTGGAATCGAGATATGAAAGATGAGATTAACGGAGGGATTGATTTAATCAGAATAAAAAGAAGCAGAGTATGTCACAGAAAAGCCAACATCCTAATGGCTCATTAGATACCGTATGTTATTTAATATCTCCGCTGGCGTGCGCGTTTATCCTCAATCGGCGCTCAGGGCAGATAACGCCAGTCAAACTGGGAAAACTTGGGATTGTTGATCTGGAGTCGCGCCGTGTGTGAGAGGGATTATTTACCGTAGGGCGAGGGGAAAAAAATAAAGTTTAATAAAATCGAGAACGCTCTGTTTAATCCTAAGGGCTTGTAATTGACACATCAGCTGCTGCGCATTTTAAATGTCAACCGAGTAAAAATTTAAATTTTTTTTAAAAAGCTGTTAATTAAAAAGATACTTGAGCTGATTAGTTATTTTCCCATGATGCACCCCGGCAGCATCCCTCCTCCATCGCCTCCCAAATGCCCAACCCCCCGGTTTACCCCGATGACATCGCTATGACATCATCAGAGGGGCTCGTGTGCGCGTTAAGGTGGAGCGCCTGTTTTTGTTCCCGCTTTTACCCAGTGAACTCGTGTGCGTCGCACAAAAAGCGTCGCACAAAAAGCTCCAGCGGCGTCATCGTTTCGACGAGGCAGATCTCATCAACCAATCGTACGGCTTTTTGTTTTTTCTTTTTTTTTGGGAAATGACGTGATGTTGCCAGGAAAGTTGTGTGTGTGTGTGTGTGGTGGGGGAGTAGGAAAAGATTTACAGAGAGACGGCGCTCCAAACACAAGCGCACACAGACACACACACACACACACACACACACATTAGTCAGCAGAGTGTTCTGCCGCTGTTCAGACTGTTGTTGCCATTGGTCTGATGGTCGTCACATGTCTGTCGCCCCGTCTTTGAACAACAGGCGGGACAAAGTCGGCCATTTTTGACGGGACTCGGCAGGAGGTCCCGCCCTCGCCGACAGCTGTCAATCAAATTGCGACCGGGCGGGGGGGGGGGTGGTGCAGAACTGCGACAGCATCAGGAGTAACACTCCCGACCTGCGCAAAACACACACAACGGCGAAAGTCACAGCTCGGCCCTGTGTGTTCCGTCCGTCATCCGTTGCGACGGTCCGACCGAACATGTCACGACTCACAAGACAAATTGCGGTGCCGCGTTTGTGTGCGTTCTGTGTGCGTCTGTGTGCGTTTGTGTGCGTCTGCCTCGCGCCACGGTTAATGCGTGGGTCCGCCGTCCTCCTATGCACGGCGTGCACAATGTCTTCTTTTGTTGTCACGTTAAAGTGATGCAATAAAGCCGCGCAGTGACAAGGACGGCCCCCGGGGGGGCTGCCGCGCTGACAGAGACATTGAGCGCGTGCGTGTCCGCGGTGTGTGTGTGTGTGTGTGTGTGTGTGTGCGTTTGTGCGAGGCGCGCGTGTGTGTGTGTGTGTGTGTGAGTGTGTGTGTGGAGTGGAGACAAGAGCAGTGAAGAGGGGTTATTGCCACGAGACAGATTGCAAGTGTCATTTTCCATTACAGCAGCCACTGTGTACGAAACACACACACACACACAGGGACACACACACACACACACACACAGACACACACACAGCGATACACATGCCTTGGCCTACTTTAACAGGATGCTTTTGACAGGGAGAGATGTGCGTGCATTAAGAGAGCGCCGGCCCCGGCTGTTTAACCCTCTCCTCGCCCTGATGCCGCAGACACGCACCTTTTTCTTTTTTGTTGTCGTCGTCGTCATCGTCGTCGGGCTCGTCCAATTGGTCGATTCACAGGTCAGAATTTTCTCTCGCAGAAAAAAAAAAAAAAAAACTTAATTTTCCGCGGTCCAGTCGGGAGGCGGGACGCGGCGCGGAGCAGCGTTTCAAAGGAGCGCATTGAGTTTTTAATACAGTCGGCGCATTGAGCGTCAAACGCGGCGTGACCCGCCGTCCCTTGTGAACCTCCATTATCTATTCAAAAGTCTCTCATGAGGCCGTGTTTGTTAACCAGGCAATTAAGCGGGGCGGTTATCAGCGCCGCGGTCGGCGCTCGGCCTCTCCGGCTCGTAAAGTACGAGGCTGTAAACGCCATTCGTGTTTCGGTCCCGTGGCTTGTCCCTAATAAGGTGCGGCGGCGGCGGCAGCGGCGGATTCAAATGTCTAGATGCTATCGCGGCGCCGTTTATGATAATGGAGGTCAGCGAGGCAATCGGGGGGGGAAATGGCGCGTCCGTGTGAAAAGAATGCCCCCCCCCTTTTTTTTTTCCTGCACAAAAAAACACAGCGTTAAGATAGCATCGCTAATTTCTTCGGCTCGAAAAACAACGTGCAGAGGAGTGGGCAGGAGGGAGGAGGAGAAAAAAAAACCCCGACGCGAAAATGAAACGACGGGGAGAAAAAAAAGTTTTTTCCGCGACTTTCCTCGAATGTCGCTCCAGATTTTGCCCTTCATCGTTCTTTCACAATGTCGCGCCCTCTCCGCTGCTATTTCTGACTGCCAGTGTGCGGATCTGGCTCGCCGAGATTTCGTGCCAGTGTAAAAATTGGCTGAGGGTTTGGTTCAAATCAAATTGGACATAAGCACCCACAACACCATCTGTTAGGGAAAGGCAGTGGAGTGAAGGGCAGAGCTCTGCATTCAGATAAATGGATTTTCAATTTATTAAATTGTTGACTGACACCCTGGTAAATTTTTCACTTTGCGCCGCTGCGTCCTATTCTTAGCGCGCCGCGGCGTAACGGAGACGCGTCGCTATACGTCCGCCGCCGTCCCTAATATTAGAAAGGAGGAGGAGAACAAAAAAAAAAAAAAAAAAATGAACCATCCCGCTGCATCTGTTGTTTTGCGAGTCGAAATTCTTTTTATATTTTCGTTTTTCTTGCTCGTTGTTTTTTTCACAGTTGCCCGGCATTTACATGAGAGAAGAAGAAGAAAAAAAAAAGAAAAGTAATTTGTCTTTTTTTGAGCTTTTTTTTTCTAAAACTATTCGACTTAAAATAAACAAAAAAAAAAAAAACGAGCCCCCGCCTCCTCCTCCCTTGTTAGTCTTCAGGTGTTTTTATTAGCAGCTGCGTCGCCCCGAAATGTGTTTTAGAGACGCGTCTGTGATTGTCACAGTATTTTTTTTTGGGGGGGGGACCATATGTCCCTCATCGCTTCACCCAAAAAAACTTTATTTTGCAAGGTGAATAACAGCCCCCCCCCCTCCAGCCGGCCTGATGGTCCGAGCGTTTTATTAATAACTAAACTTGGAGCAGCTTCTGAATGACAAGTCACTGTGGACAATGAAACCGACGAGGGACACACACACAGACGCACACAGACACACACAGACACACTTCTCTTTCTTGCTGCGATCCTCTGCTTCAGTGGGAGACGGGGAGCACTGGGAGGAGGAGGAGGAGGAGGAGGAGGAGGAGGAGGAGGAGAGGGGTTTCAGTGTTTACA
Source organism: Psettodes erumei (assembly GCA_016785225.1). Taxonomy (NCBI): domain Eukaryota; kingdom Metazoa; phylum Chordata; class Actinopteri; order Pleuronectiformes; family Psettodidae; genus Psettodes; species Psettodes erumei. Next base: position 246,481 of record JAFBJZ010000239.1, on the reverse strand, counting down.
CAGAGGCTCCAGCCACAGCAGCGACTGTTGCCAGGCGCAGTTCTCCCCGACAACAAGCCGGTAATTGGCACTTTTAGCGGCTAACCTTGCGGAGGTGGCGGCGCGAGGCGGGCTCGGACAAAAAGCTTTTTGATGCGTCTCCCTCCGTCTCGTCTCTCAACACTCGCCACGTAACGCCCCTGTGTTGTTGTTGGTTTTTTTTTACATTTTTATTTATTTATTTATTTATTTATTTTGTCTAGCTTGGGACTGCCCGTAATCTTGGCACGGCCCGCCCGCCCGCCTCGCGTCGGAACCATTGGACCGTCTTTAGAGGGAATCGATGAGAATGTGTCCAGACACACGGCCCAGCTCAACCACACATGAATTGATCATCAAAAATATCAACATCATCATTTCGTAATGGGCCGCGCTGGCTCGGGCCACCGGGGGGGGGGGGCAGACCAGATAACAGGGGGGGTCTAAATAAGTGAGGACTTGTTTTTTTACCAAATTCTGCTCTTATGACCCAGTCGGTTAAAGTTTTTAACCAATGAAACGCAGGTGATTTGCGCGGGGTGCAGCAGGGCGCCGTCTCGGGTCCGCTGTATGTTTGTGCGTTTCGCAGACAGGCTTGTGCGGTGGAGGTTTCATTAGGCCACTTAGAATAACAAGATTTGATTTGTTTGTTTGCCCTCTTTAAATCTCAAGGGGGGAAAAAAATATTCTCATTAAGGATTTAAATTTTTTAAAAAAGAAAAGAAAAGAAAAGAAAAAAAAAGACGAGTAAACCAGGTCCGCTCCCTCTCTCCTGTAATTCACTTACTATAACCTGGTTAAGGTGTTTCCATGAAAGTTGTTGTGATGTGACCCTAACCTGGTTTCAAGCTGATGTTAAGGTCACATGGAAACTCTCTCTCTCTCTCTCTCTCTCTCTCTCTCTCTCTCTCTCTCTCTCTCTCTCTCTCTCTCTCTCTCTCTCTCTCTCTCTCTCTCTCTCTCTCTCTCTCTCGCTCCTTCCCTCCATCTCAATACTTCAGTGTTCAGGGTGGCAGTCTTACACAAACTCCGCCAGTGCTTGTATAATTGCTTATTCAATGCTGACCCCTGCTCAGTTCAGGAGGGAGGGAGGGAGGGAGGGAGGAGGAGGGAGGGAGGGAGGAGGAGAATGGAGGAGGAAGGGGAGGTGGGGGTAGCTGGAGACTCCCCGTGGCTGCCAAGGCCCAAGTCAATGTGGAGTCTGTTTTTTCGGGATATAAGGGCCGTCCGCGGGTCCCAAGCCAGGGCCCTTTCCTGTGGGCCCTCCTCCTCCTCCTCCTCCTCCTCATCTTCGCTCTCCTCCTTCATCCTCCACCCTCCTCCGAGCCCGGCTGGGCCTGGCGCTGGCACAGAGGCCCCTTTGTTGTGTACCCGAGAGTCTCTCTCTCTCTCTCTTTTCTCCCCTCATTCTCTGTCCCTCTCTCTCTCTCTCTTTCCACACACCCCTCCTCCTCCTCCCCCAC
>JAFBJZ010000239.1:235000-240000 GCA_016785225.1 Psettodes erumei | reverse complement strand
GAGGAGGGTTATCAACGCAGCGGGGCCATTAATTAGCACCACAAACACGGTGACAAGTATTACATCGTTACAAATTACTTAATTACGCCGCTCGCGCCTTTTTTTGCGTGTGTGTCAAGGCGGGGGCGGCGCGTTTGCAGGTGAACGCTCGGGCGTCAACCGATGGAGGGAAAACCAGTTATCGATCGGCCCGAGGAAACGGCGCGCTGATCGATGAGGCGGAAAAAAACCCAAACACGTCCAGTTTCTCCACCCGTCGTGCGTGGGTTTTTTTACGTCTTCTTGTGCAGATAGCCCCGGTTTTTAAAGGATCTGAACTGGGGGGGGGGGTCACTGAAGGAGGGGGGGGTGCTAAGGGAGGGGGGGTCACTGAGGGAGGGGGGGGGCGCTAAGGAAGGGGGGGTCACTGAGGGAGGGGGGCCGGTCGTCTTCGTTTTCGCACCTTCTCCTTCGCACACAGACGCACTGTTTTGCACACAAGTACCCAATTTTACCGTGTTTGCGTTTGTGCATGTGTGTGTCAGTGTGTGTGTGTGTGTGTGTGTGTGTGTGTGTGTGTGAAATGTAGGGTGGTGGTGGTGGGGGGGGGGGTCAACCCCCGACAAGAAAGACTCTTTTGATCCATCGCTTCACCTTTGCAACCCCCCTTATCCTTTTTTTTTTTTCTCCCCCACCCTCTTGCCCCCTTCCTCCCCCCGTTTGAACAGACTAACGTTTTTAACACAAGGCTCTTTCTTGTCTTGGTCAGCTTTGGCTACACACACACACACACACACACACACACACACACACACACACACACACACACACACACACACACACACACACACACAGACGCACACAAACACACTCTCTCCGGCCCGACAAAGGTGGGTCTGTGAGTTAGGACAGCGGCGTGTTTATTTTTCCAGCGGCCAGCGCTCCCGACAGTTGCCTTTATTGTTCATTGTTGGCGGATGGATGGAGTGCGGGGGGGAAGTGAGGGAGGAGGAGGAGGAGGAGGAGGTGGGGTTGGGTGGGGTGGGGGTGTCGGTGGGGTGGGGTGGGGGGGGTGTGAGGCTACCAACAGGGAGGACAAATGGATGGCTCTCACCTTCCTCGAGCGGTCAAAGGGCAGGTCAGCAGCCGTAGCTCGTCGCCTTCGCCCCCTCCATCGCCTCCATCACCCCCACCTCTTTGACCCCCCCCCCCAGAGTAGGGTCTGCCCCCCCCCCCTCAGTTTTCTTCCCCTTCTCCCTCTTCCTCATCTGGTTTGACTGGCCCAGGAATGTGGCCCTGTTAAAGGTAGCCGCTGCAGAACAATGGAGGATTGTGCTGTTCCACACACACACAGACACACACACACACACACGCACGCACACAGACACACACACACACATGCCGCAGAGTCATGTAGGCAAACATGGGTACATATGACCAGACATGAGCGCACACACTCGTGCTGATTGTGCCTCGCTGTGCCTCTCTCTAACTACATCCTGTTGAATGATTTAGGCCTTGTGTGGAAGTGTGTTTGTGTAGGTGTAATTGTGCGTGTGTGTGTGTGTGTGTGTGTAATGGAGCTGGTATGTCAGGATCTGAGGGGTCAGAGGTCAGGCCATGCTAAATGTGAGCAGGAGGTTGGCTGACTGCAGGGTAAACACAGACCAGACACACTCGCCTTCTTTCTTTTTCTTCCCTCTCTCCTTCTCACACGCACACACACACACGCACACACACACACACACACACACACACGTTCACACAAAAATACAGCATCATAGCAACAGAACAGTCCCTGAATTTACCCATAATCCACTGCCAATCAAATCCTGCTGCTGTTTTACGTCCAAGTTTATCAAGTTTTTAATTTTCTAACCCTGAAGGTTGATTGTGTGTTTTGTGTGTCTTTCTGTGTGCGTGCGTGTGTTGCCGCCTGTTTACAAACGTGTCGTCGTCCCATTTGCTTCTCTTCATCAAGGCCACAACAGGCAGTGATGGAGAGCGAGTCCACATCTGGTTTTATAACTCTGCAACACCTTCCGCTGGCGTCCCCCCCCCCCCGGCCGGTCGTATATTAGGCCGACCAACGAGCCATGGATCGCTTTAACCCCCTTTGTTGTTCCTTCCTGGTTTTCCCTCATGCCCCTGACCTCTGACCTCACCCCTGTGATCCTTTCTGACCCGCGGGGAGGCCGTGAAAATCTCCCCGCCGTGACGTGGCGGCGTCACATTTTGTCGGGGGGGTTTTTTGTGTAATTTTCCGACCTTTCTCTTTTCTTTTGTTTCGCTTCCCTGCGTCAGTCCCTTTTTTTTTTTTTTTAAGAAATCAGCGGTGATTCTTCTGCAGATGAAACAAATCACTTTGGATTTGTTTATTTTATATTTTATTTTATTTTATTTACTCCTCTGTTTTAAAGAAGATCAGATTCCGTCGGCGTTTGCGGCGTTTTGTCTTGAAAACTTTTCGTTTTTAATTTTTTCCGATAAATCCGAACATTTTCGTCGCGGTTCCTCCGCGGCAGGACGGCTTCCCGGTCGCACTTTCACAGCCCAGCTTTCACGCCGTAACCTCAGCCGAGTCTTGCACTCTTCCTCAAAGTTCCGCCATCTCACCTTTGACCCCCTCCCCCTTTTTTCTCCCCCCCCCCTGCAGGTACCCCGGACAGCCTGGCGGAGAAAGAGCGGCAGCTCATGGGCATGATCGGTCAGCTGAGCAGCCTGAGGGAGCAGCTCCTGGCGGCCCACGAGGAGCAGAAGAAGCTGGCCGCCTCGCAGATGGAGAAGCAGAGGCAGCAGATGGAGCTGGCCAAGCAGCAGCAGGACCAGGTACTGAGGGTGGGGGTGAGGGGCGGAGCCACATGCGGGCGGAGCTTCGTTTTGAAATATCACATACAGAAATTAAAAAATAATCTTCCAAGTCGTTCGATGTGGCTTTAATTTGGGTTTGCAAAACGCCTCAGTCTGGTTAGACGTAAACAAAGGCACGTGATTGGATCACACAGACACGCACGCACACGTCGCGAGGTGTCCACACACACACACACACACGCGCGCACAAGCGTGCAAACACACATGCGCGAAACATCACAAAAAACCTCACGCTGAGCTTTAAGGCTCACAGCAGATGAGGTGCAACAAGTCGCACAGGATATTTGCCCCTCTTGTGTTCTCTGTGTTGTTCACGCACGCACACACACACACACACACACACACATCTCATGCAGTGTTCATGCAGCTGGAGATGTGCGCCGTTGGCAGCTGGAATACAGGAACATTACACAGGAACGAGCTGGAGGTGTGTGTAGTCTTGGAGCGGATGTTGCTGAGACACAGACACACACACACACACACACACACACACACACAGACACACACACACACACACACACACACACACACACTCCAAGCTCCCAGGCGAGAGTCTGCCAGGTATTTGCATAGAGAAGGGTTTCCCTCTTTGTTGTGGTTTCTTGCTTCTGGAAAGCTCGAGTTTACAAAGGGAACAACACACACGCACACACACACACACACACACACACACACACACACACACACACACACACACAGCGGTGAGGACAAATCACCTGTGACAAACACAACGCCCTCGGCAGCGCACAACTGGGCCGGTCTCGTTGCATGAGAATGTCGCGCGTGCGGGTACTCCCAACGCTTTTGTGTTACCGTTTCAGGCAGACGCACAAAAAAAAAAAAAAAACAACCTGTTAAAGAATGTGCGACAATGAACCCTGTCAGGAAGTGTGTGTCTGTGCGACACCGCTGTCCATTTGGCGATGAGCTCTTCAATATTTTAAACCGGGGCATCGACCCTCTGTCGCGCAACTGGGGCCTGGGAGACCAGCAGATGTGTCGCGTGGTCCCAGAGGCCCTGCACGCACACGCACACACACACAGACACACACATACCGTGTATACTGTACATTGTAGTAACTCGTGCTCCCTCTCTGCCCTCAGATTGCCCGGCAACAGCAGCAGCTTCTGCAGCAGCAACACAAAATCAACCTCCTGCAGCAACAAATCCAGGTGAGGCGGCTGCGTGTTTGTGCAGAGTGTGTGTGTGTGTGCGTGCGGGGTGTTGCTGCGATTGTGATTGTCGTCACACGCTTTTCTCCGCTCAGCCATCAGCGTCGACTCCTTCCACCTCCTGCTCCTCTAATGTCCGTCACCGGGAAGCTCCTCCCACCAGGAAGTACAAACTTAGCCGACCTCTAATTCGGAGCATCCTTTGCGGATCGCGTGCCGACCTCTAAGAAAAAAAAAAACAAAAACGCACAAGGTGCCTTTTGAATGCGGGTCTGTGTGTGTAGGTCCAGGGCGGAGCCGGGTCGGGCGCGCACGCTTTTTAAAAAATGGACGTATTGTCCTTTAGCGCGCGACACTGGAGCCTCTGTGCCGGTCCAGGTGGCCCGGACGGGAAGGCCCGGCTCTTTGTGAGGGCAGGCGACGCCGAAGTTCTGAGGCCGCGCTTTGTGTCATGAAGAGACGCCCTGTGTAAGAAACGCACACTCCCCCCTCTCCTCCAGAGACACAGCGTGTGTGTGTGTGTGTGTGTGTGTGTGTGTGTGTGTCGAAAGCAGCTGTGTTTGTTTGCTTTGTGCGAGTTAAATTCTGGGAGTTGTTCACGTTTTGTCAAAAAAAAGAAAAGAAAAGAGAGAGAGTGTGTGTTTGTTTCTGAGGATTTCTCTGTGCATTCTCCAGCGTCTTCCCCCTGTGTGTGTCTGTGTGTGTGTGTGTGCGCGCGTGTCGTGCGCTCGCCGCAGCTGTGTGTGTTAAGCTATAAACACGTCCGCTCATGATTCACTCCCTCACGACCCCGTCGAGACAACGCTCGCTTTTCCCATGACTTTGCAACCTTTTCCCAAACAAGCGTCGAACGGGTCCAACAATAGTTTCTCACAAGCCGGGGTGGGGGGGTGGGGGTGGGGGGGTGGGGCGCGTTCGACAGCGGCTCATCGCGGCAACGCAAAAACGCACACATTCGCGTGCAGGAAACACATCAA
>JAFBJZ010000239.1:210000-227500 GCA_016785225.1 Psettodes erumei | reverse complement strand
TCGCCGAGAGCAACATGTTTGCTTTCGTTTTTGCGTCTCCCCCTTTTTTGTCGCGGCGACCCCCCCTCCCTCCCAGGAGGAGCATAAATATCCATCCGGCTGCTGTTTGTCCAGGGAGCGAGGAGAAAGGAGAACCCATCTCCTAGAATACACATCCCTCCCCCCGCCGGGGAGAAGAATGTCTCGGCCTCACTCCTTTTCTTTTTTTTTTTTTTTTTTGGGGGGGGGGGAGTTATATGGGAAAGTATGTCGGAAGGAAAGTTTGGCAGAGCACACACACACACACACACACACACACACACACACACACACACACACATAGACACACACACTCTCACACTCTCACACACACACACACAGGGTTGCAGGAGGAGGTGCAGGTCAAGCGCCGGGTCTCGACCCGTTTGTGCCGCGGCAAAGCGAAGAGCCTGACCCTCCCGGAGTTTGGTTGGTGGGCATGTCCGTATGGAAATCAGGCACATTTTATTCAGCACAGTGTTCCTCCTCCACCTCCTCCACCTCTTCCACCTCCTCTCTGACCTTTCTCCCCCCCCCCCCCCCTCTCGGAGTAATTACATCACAGCCTATCTGCACCTGCTGGCTAATAATCGGCGTTCGTCTTTTCCTCCTCCTGCTCTCTCTTTCTCGTTTTTCCTTTCGCCTCTGTAAACCCCCCCCCCCCTCGCCTCACCCCACCCGTCCATCCACCTCCTGCTTTATCATTCCCGACGGGTGGGGGTGGGGGGGGGTCTGGAGGTGGAGAGTAACTTGTGAGGAGAGAAAGATGACAACATGAGGAGAGAGAGAGAGAGTGAAAGCAGCAACAAAGCAGACGAAGGGACAGTTTGGTGGTCGGGTGGGGGTCGGGTGGGGGGGGGGGGGGGGGGGGGCAGCGGCGGCTCTTAATTACGGCGCCGGGGCCCCGGCTTTATCAGAATCCCTTCACCTCGCCGCTCTTTGTCGGGGGGGGGTATTAAGGAGGACGACACAATCGGGCTTTTCATTAAGGCCCCCGCCGGCGGCGCACACAAAGGACGGCTTTAACAGGCCGAGAGACTCAGGTGGTGGTGGGAGGGGGAGCTGATGGAGGTGAGGGAGAGGTGGAGAGGTGTGGGGGGGGGCAGAGGATGAGGAGAGGTGGTATAAAAAGACGCAGATAAGAAAAAAGGCGGAGAAACGATGTTGGCGCTGTTTTAACGTCTTAATCCCGACGACGTCGTCTTCTTCTTCTTCTTCCTTTCCTCCCCCCCCAGGTGACCCCTACCCCCTCCAGCTCATCCCCACCACGATGGCCGCCGCCGCCGCCGCCGCCACCCGCGGGCCTGGGCCCCCTCCAGCTCCAGGTGAGAAGCGCCGCGCCGCAGGTGACCTCCGACACGCCGGGTCGTAACGTAGCTGCGGAGGCGAGACGACGTGAACTCGTGGGGAGGTGGGGGGGGCAGGCTCTTAACCCCACCCCCAGGAGAAAAGGGGGGGGGGTTAAGTGCAGCTGCACGCCGCCGTTTCCTGTGCGTCACTGCTGCGGGTGACTGATGGGAAATGAAAGGTGAGGCCGGGGTGTGTGCGCGACACGCCGGACGCGACAGCTGCTGTCGTCAGCGTCATTGTCGTTATTACTCGTGTGTGTGTGTGTGTGTGTGTGTGTGTGTGTGTTGTGATTACCGCTCCAATCTAACCGTCCATATGTTTCAGTCTCCCGTCGGACGGCTTTGTGCACCTAGCAATTGGATTCTTGTTTTTTTTTTTTTTTTAACCAGCGGGGAGGGCGAGAGGACGCACGACAACAAGTGCAACAAAACATCTCACAATCCTCACAGAAAAACACACACACACACACACACACACAGTGCGGTCGCACTTTGAGATTAAGGCTTTGTCGGAAAGATTTGCCGGCGTGAACGCGAGTGCAGATGTCTCAATGCGGACGGATTTCCTTTGGGATCGTCCCCGCGCCCTCATTTGACAAGGAGGTGTTGTTTTTGTTTTGTTTGTTGCGTTGCTGTTTTTTTTTTTTTTTTTTTTTGAGGCGCGACCATCGGTCCGGGGGCCGGGGGGTCGCCACGGCAACGCAGCGGTTTTGACGGAGCGGACGCGAGCGAAACCCGCTTAGCTGTGACAGAAAATGAAAGATTTACAGATACCGCGCACAATAAACTCCCCCCTTACACTGAAGAGTGCATGAAATGACAAATACTAGTATGTTAACACACACACACACACACACACACAGGGTGTAGTGTTTTGTTATCACACACACAGTGAAAGGAGAGACGTTAATCTGGTCCGGGTCGCGACCTCTGCTCCCGCAGGACTTTAATAAACTTACTCACTTGGGAAACAGATGCAGTGGTGCTAATATAGGAGGCGTGCACCACACACACACACACACACACACACACACACACACACACACACGTGCACAAACACACAACAAAGCTTTGCTACGGGACGCACAACATTCAGGCGCAACCGCGGCGATTTAGTCAAAGCAGCAGATCTCAACTTTAAGTCATACTCCCCAAAAAAAATAATAATAATCCTACATTTCCCATAATGCAAATCTCCGCGCATTTGTGCGCCACGTTCCAGTGAAACGCATTTCTATCTAAATGCGTAAAGTTTTGTCAGCAGGAAGACTTAGAGAGTCGAGTGCGGCTCTTAGAGAGAGGACGTATTAATCTGTGTATGATTTTAAAGCTTCTCTGTGTCTGAGGCGTCCTCCATAGAAAATCAACGCTCATATCGTCAACGTGTGTGTGTGTGTGTGTGGGGGGGGGCTTAGCGTCGCACAATCCTCCACAGAAGGTTTTTCAAGGCAGCGGAGGCTTTGGAGTGCACGGGGGTTTGGCATTTAGCATCTTAATCTGGGGGGATGAGTGTGACATTGTGCATTAGAGCATGTTAATCTGGCTCCCTATTGCCCTTTGATATCATTGATATCATCCGCGTCGCACAAATGGGCCGAGAGCGGCGGAGGACAGAGCGCTTAAAAAAGAAAAGAGGCGGCGATAAGATCCGAAAACGCGGAGGTATTTAGAAGGATGATCAGTTAAAAGGATGAAAATGGGTGGTGGTGGTGGTGGTGGTGGTGATGGAGGTAAAGTGGAGGAGAAGAGGAGGATGCGTGAAAGCGAGAGGAAATGTGTGCGGCATAAAGAGGGTCAATGGCGCGGGTCAGGCGTCATATGGAGAGGCAGATGTTGGAACATATTGTCCTGGATTACCGCACTGTACACCGGAGGAGGGGGGGGTGGAGACGAGAGGAGGTAAACGAGGAATCGAGCGCCCCCCCTCTTCTCCGCGGGGAGAGAAAAAAAAAACCTTATCTGGATGTGAGGAAGAGCGCGGCGGCGGAGACGGAATCGCTCGCCCGGGGGGGAGGCGATTTTTCAGCGATAGCGGCGCGGGATCGATGCGTAATCGATAGGCGGCTGTAATGAGAAAAGGAAAAGGGATTGTCCGCCGCGTAACGAGGCGATACCGCGATACCATCGGCGTCCACGCCGGCTCATCGAGCGTCCGTCTCCGAGCGCCGCGCGTGATTTACCGACAGCTTGATTTTTTTTTTTATTATTATTTTAAATACGTCTGATGTTAGTAAAGCTTTAAACTTTATTTAAAAATCAGAAATAGCTTCCAGTTGCTCAAAGGAGACATGGGGCTGATTTAACATAAAGACGTTTGTGTCCGGGTCAGACAGACAGGAAGTGAGACAGGAAGTGAGACAGGAAGTGAGGCGGACAGAAAACTCCATTAAGATCCGTACAATCGTCCCCGTTGTGAGCGCGTAAACAATAGAGCGCTCTGAGGCGACAACAAAGAGCAGGCGGGCTGCTAATCTGACCAAAGCTGCAGATTATTGACCCAAGACTCTCACACACACACACACACACACACACACACCATCTGAGATGATAACAGCTGCGTGCGCTCACACACACACACACACACACACACACACACACAGCATCGATACCACATTCACGTGTCTCAACTCCAGACGCACGTCACCTTTTCACCCCTGGACATGCTCACACACACACACACACACACACACACACATGCAAATGCACAGCAGGTGGGGGGGTGGGGGGTCGTCACGTGACGCACACACTCGTCCTGTTTGTGATTTGCACAAACACGCGCACAAGAAACACATGCAGATGTGTCACCGCTGGTGTCGCACAAAGGGATTAGGGAGAGAAAGAGCGAGAGTCTTAACAGTTCAAACGGAAACACACATGCACACACAGACGCACACACACACACACACACACACAGCTCAGCAGTTCGCCTGGCGAGTGAGTGACATTTCAAATTCCTCACTTTTCATCCTACGATCGCATTTTCCCCCCTTTCACTCATTGTGTTGCTTTGTGTGTGTGTGTGTGTGTGTGAGTGAGTGTGAGTCTGCGCCTCTGTGTGTTCGCTCCTCCGGTCACCCCGGGGGGCTTTGCGCTGTCACTTCCTGTTTGTTGACATGCATGTCGTTGTGGCGACGCTCTGGGCGCGCTCCACGGTGCCTGTGCCCTCTGCGAAGCCCGTGTGTGTGTGTGTGTGTGTGTGTGTGTGTGTGTGTGTGTGTGTGTGTGTGTGTGTGTCTGTGTGTGTGTGTGTGTGTGTCGCTGCTCGCCGGCCCATTGAGCAGGCTTTGAGTGACGGGAGCTGGCCTTGTAATGGAACTCAATTCACTCCGCAAATAAAGAGGCCTTTGAACCACTGGTCCGAATATGGCAGGACACACACACACACACACACACACACACACACACCGCCTGTGGTCCACTCGCCAGGGGGTTTGGCTGGTGGGGGGGGGGTTCATGCTCGGCTGCTCCCCACACACACACACACACACACACACACCCCGCTCCCTCCCATCGCCCTCTCTCTCTCTTCCAGCAGCCACAGTGCAGCTAATTGAAGAGAAATGGGCGAGCGGAGGCTGATCTGATGTCAGCGCGTCCGCGTAGCACGACCGCCGCCCCCCCGCTGAGGTACCGGCATGAGACGCCCCTTCTCCTCCACGTACCTCAATTATCACCTTAACGGCGACGCCGGTTTTATTTCCGGAAAAAAACCTGGGGAGAAAAACTTTATATTAACATTTCCAGATCAAAGCGCTAAAGAGCGAGACGGCGCCGCGGAATCGCCGCGCGACCGACGGTTTCCCGACGCGATTCTCGTCCCCCCCCCCCCCCGAAAAAAGTACGTCGAGCGAGCTGCCAGTTTTTTTTTTGTTTTTTTTTCTTTCATTCTTTCTCTCTCATTTCGTATAAAAAGAGATAAATGTCTCTATTTAAGATAGCAGACGCTAATGTGGCCGTCAAGGGAGGTAGAGGTAGAGCGAGGTAGAGACGCACAGAGAGAAAGAGAGAGAGAGAGACTGACAGCATCTCTTCCTCGTCCATTTGCATAAACCGGTCTTTGTTTGACGCCGGTGGCCGGCAGCCAAGCGCCAACAGAAGGATGGAAGTTAAACTCCAAAAAAAAAAAAAAAAGAATGGTCGTCTTCCAGAAAAATCCTCCACCAGAAATAAATAATAACAATTATAACTATTCAGGGGAGAGAGAGAGAAGAAAAAAAAACAACACATCAGTTAGTTCTTGCACACAAAAAAAAAACAAAAAAAAAAACGCACAACCGTTCTGCTTCCCTTCAGAGGAGGCAACAACAAACAACAAAACACACAAAACGGCATCTCGGAGATTTTTGTATTAGCCGACATGAAAGTGGCGTCGCCGGATGATTTTTTTTTTTTTTTTTTTTTTTGAGGGACGGGAACGGCGAGGCCGCTTCCAAGTCGTCGCGAGCGTCGCGTTGCGTCTGTTGCCGCGGCGATGCCGGCCAGAGACTGCTGTTTTTGTGCGATACAACGGTATTTTGCGTAAATATTTCCGAGGCGCCCGTTCGCACCATAGCGGCTCCACGCCATCCCCGCTTTTATTTAATTGGAAATTAATTAAATACATAAATAAGAGCCGCGTGTGTGTGTGTGTGTGTGTGTGTGTGTGTGTGTGTGTGTCTGCCTCAGCACTTATTGAAGCAGTTTATCTTGGTTTGAAACTACTTTACAGCACTTGTGTGTGCGTTTTGTGTTGGGTTTTTTTTGCATCTTATTGTCGGCACGCCGAAAACACGACACTTCTGGCACGTCCCATCTGGCGCGAACCTTCCTTCATCACTTTCTCTCTCTCTCTGTCTCTCTCTCTCTCTCTCTCTCCTCTCCCTCTCTCTCTCTCTCTCTCTCTCTCTCTCTCTCTCTCTCTCTCTCTCTCTCTCTCTCTCTCTCTCTCTCTCTCTCTCTCTCTCTCTCTCTCTCTCTCTCTCTCTCTCTCTCTCTCTCTCTCTCTCTCTCTCTCTCTCTCTCTCTCTCTCTCTCTCTCTCTCTCTCTCTCTCTCTCTCTCTCTCTCTCTCTCTCTCTCTCTCTCTCTCTCTCTCTCTCTCTCTCTCTCTCTCTCTCTCTCTCTCTCCCTCTCTCTCTCCCTCTCTCTCTCTCTCTCTCTCTCTCTCCACCTTGAGCGAGAGCCGGGCACTCCGGCGTGACCTCGATAGCCGGGATGTTTTCCACCCCTTTTTTCTCCCACGATGCACCTGGAGGGGGGTTGGGGGGGGGGGGGGTTGCGGCCCTGTCACAGAGGCTGTTAGCGCGTCTCCCATGGGGTGAGGGAGGGGTGAGGGTGGTGGGAGGGGGGCTGACAGCGGAGATGTCCCCGTGTCGCACAAACAAGAGGCCGGGCCACTAATGGCCTCCTCCTTCCAGAGCTTTTTACCCGCCGTCGTCTTTTTTGTTTGTGCGCTCTCGAGTATTCATTTATTCATGTTGTCCCTTTCTTCTCCCCTTTTTTTTTTCTCTCCCCTCCTCTCTCCTCTTCTTCCTTTCTTAACCCCCCCACCCCCCCACCCCCCCACATCTCTCCATCCCACCCACCCGAACCCGGTCCGTCTCTCCCGACCTTGCAGCAGCTGTACGCGGCTCAGCTGGCGGCCATGCAGGTTTCCCCGGGGGCCAAGCAGCACGGAGGCGGCCTGCCCCCCCAAGCCAACCTGGGCACGCACTCGCCGCCCGGCAACGCACACGCGCAGAGCGACAAGGGCCGCAGCTCCCCGCCGCCGCCAAACAAGACCAAGGTACAACGCACAAACACACGCCCCGTCAGCACGCATGTGTTTTTATAAGCACGAGGACTGCCGGTGGATTTTTGTTTTCATTTTTCCTGAAGTGTATCAGACGGTGAAGTAGTAGTAGTAGTATAATATGAAGTATTTTAGCGTAAAGTAAAAAGTATTCGAAACCTTTTCCACGCCCGCCGACGAACTTTATCCACTCGGCATTTCTAGTGTTTGGTGCATGATGTGAACATGATGCTCGTTTTCAGTCCTGCATGGCGTCTGGTTTTTGTCTCCCCCCTCCTCCTCCACCTCCACCTCCACCTCCACCACCACCACCACCCCGCCCGCCAATCAAAGGAGGCGTCAGCTCCTCAGACTAATCCAACTCCAGCTCCCGAGGAAAAATAAAAAAAACTCCGGCTGCTCTCCGGCGGAGCTGGAAGCGAAGGGACGCGCCACGGCGTTTTTGTGTTTCCGTTTTCTCGGCTCGCTGCACAATCGCGGGCCGAGGGGAAGCCTCGCGTCCGCTCAGGTGGAATTCTATGAATATCTGGAGTCTGCCCGAGGACGCGCACACACACACACACACACACAAGTGTAGTGGTCAGCCACGCACACACACACGGGGTCGGGCCGACACCGTCGAACTCCCGCGGAGTTACACAATCTGAATTCAGATTTCGATCTGACCCCACATTTTATCACATAAATCAAAGTTTCCCTCTCTCTTTTCTCCTCCTCTCCTCCTCTTCTCCTCCTCCTCCTCCTCCTCTCCTCCTCCTCCTCCTCTCCTTCGCTCCCACTTCCTCCTCACGACTTAATCATCCCTCCTTCTCCACTCTTCTTTTCCTGCAGTTGTCCGTGACCTTTGCACACACACACACACACAGATTAAAGCTTGACCCCCAGAGCTCGCACCCCTGCTTCCTTTTGTCCGTCAGCCCCGCCCCTCCCCTCCACCACACACACACACACACACCGTCCCGCCCCCATTGACACACACACGTCTCATTACCATATATATGGAGTCCGGCTGATAGGCGAGCGCGGCGGCCCGCGGTGGTTGGGACGTGGGGAGCCGTAATGGCCTCCCCGGTTCAGCGGGGGCGGCGGGCCGGGGGGAGCCGACCCGCCCGGACGCCGACGGGGCCGACTGACCGCGGCGCCATTTTTTTTTTTTTTTTTTTTTCCTCGCCATCACTCCCTCACGCTGCAACTCAAAACTTAGACGAAGACAAACTTTTCAGGATGAGGAGCATTTCTCCTCCTCCTCCTCCTCTTTCCTTCAGTCTCCTCCCTCCCTCCCTCCCCCCTCCCCCCCTCTGGGTGAGTGACATGTATATTTCAGAGGGCCCCCCCTCCTCCTCCCCCCCCCCCGCGGGCTCCATCTCAGGTCTCCGGTCATTTAGAGAGCCGCCGCCTGCCTCTGCTCACAGCTGTTTGGACTCAGGCGCACAACGCTTAAGTGCTTTACCCTCGGGTGAGACACGGACACACACCAGCACGCGCACACACACACACACACACACACACACACACACAGGTGTAGGACGAGATACCGGCACACGTGCACACACACACACACACGTGCACAAATCAGTGCAGCGCACACGCAGCTCTCTCGTCGGCCGGATGTGTGTGTGTGTGTGTGTGTGTGTAGATGCAGGCGTGCGTTACACACAAGCGTCACCGCTGCACCATATGTCGCACACAAGTGGAAAGTCACTAAACACATTCACTCAGGTAGTGCAGTTAGCAACACTTTTGTATTACTTTTGTGTTTTGTTTTTTTTGTGCAAATATTGTAGTTTCCACTCGGCTTTTTACTGCGTTTATCAGGACTTAATACTAGTTCCTGAGCATATGATTATTTTGCGTGTCATATATGTGTGTGTCGGACACGTGCGTGTAAAACTCGTGACGCGTCGCACACGTGTGCACAGACCCGATTGGTCGGCGGCGGCGCACACGCCCCCCCCCCGTCCTGTTAACTGAACCGTCAGCTCCCGTGGCGAGACGCAGAGCCGCGATGTGGCGTTGCACGCGTCTGCATCCGCGAGAGTGATACACCACAACACACACACACACACACACACACACACACACACAAACACGCACACACTGCATGTTCTCGGCCTCAAAGCTGCAGACTGTTTCATCAGCCAAGAGAGACACAAAAGCAATTGTATTAATTCAAGATTCCAAGTCTTTCACAGGCTTTAGAGGCCTCACACACACAGACACACACACACACACACACAGGCAGTCATGAGATTTAGAGCTTGTTGAACAATGACACACACACACACACACACACACAAACAAGTGGGTCCAAGCCTCTCAGCTCCACTGTCTAAACTAATTCCTCCACACTGGCATAATGCAGGTTGGCCACCTTCCCACCGCAGGATTTGGCTCGACGCTGGGGGGGGGGGTGTTAACTCCACCCCCCCAATCCGCCGGGGGGGGGGGGACATTATCTATTTGTAATAAATAATCAAACGCAGCCAAAGCCCACCGCAGCATGGGTCAGGATTGAGCTTCTCCTTTCTCTCCTCTTCTTCTTCTCCGGCCCATTGTCTCACTGAAGGCATCTTTTCGTGGGGGGTCTTCTGTCTATTTAGAAAGACCCCCCCCCCTTAATGAAGGACAATCCGGTTAGGCCTCATGACGCACAAACTTACACACATGCACGCACAGGCACGTACACAAGGCTTAATTGGAAGGGCTTAATTGAGTTGTGAGGGGGCTCATCAGGCTTAGTGCGACTCAAGGAGCCGGGAAGCAGGGGAAGTCGTCCTTAATGAGTGGAGATACCACACACACACACACACACAGATACACACACACACACACACACACACACACAGATACACACACACACACACACACACAGCACGCCGCTGCATCCTCCTCCTCCTCCTCCTCGGCAGCAATTACACCAACGATCAGACAACGGAGAGAAATCACGAGTGTGTTGCGCGGCTCAAACGACAACAGGCAACCTGTAAGCGCCCCCCCCCCCGTAGCGCCACACACACACACACTCCCGCCGCGGTGAAGCGTCCGTGTGTGTGTGTGTGTGTGTCGGTGCCGGCGGGCCCATTAAGCCGCGCTCCCTCGCCCCGTGTTGTGTCTGCCTTTTAATTGCGGCGTTTTAATTACAGCGAGCGGCCCGCTCCCGTACATCTGGCCCCTCGGCGGTCTGATTCCCCCCCCCCTTCCTGTCACGTGACCCGCCCACCCCCGATTGGATTAGGCGGTCGGCAGGGGTGACGTTGCCGTGGCGATTACCGCGATAACGGGCCCTTCGGGGCACTGACGGAAATGGTACATTTAATGACGCGGTGCGTGGATGCAGAAGGCGTCGCGATGCACGAGTGTGCGTTCAACGGAGCCGCCATTTTTTTTTACGCGACGGAGACGGAGCGAGGGGCGGGTGTCGGGGTGCTGCCTCCTCCTCCTCCTCCTGCTCCTCCTGCTCCTCGTCTGTGTGTGTGTGTGTGGTTGTCGTCTGAGGCGCGTGGAGGTGCAGCGTCGCATGTGCATGAAGCGTTTGATGCAACAGGAAGTTGTGCATGTGATTGTCAGTGTGTGAAGATTTGATTGTGTTGTTGTTGGGGGAGGGGGGCAGTGTGTGTGTGTGTGTGTGTGTGTGTGGGGGGGGTGTTACGGGCCGTTTGGGGACGGGCAGCGGCATGCACCTCGTCGTCCGTCCCGCCTGGCTGTGCATGGGTTCCTCAGCACGCAACCCGGTTCTCGAGTGGTTCTCGGCAGGATGGGATGGAGGGGGGGGGGGTTCCCTTCCTGCCCCCTCCCCCCCCCCGCCCCAAGCGCGCCACCGCCGCCTCGCCATCGAATCCCTACGGCGGTCACAGCAGGCGACACTGTGCTGTTTTGGTTTTTGCAGGACAGTGAGGGTGCTCAGCCGCTGAACCTGTCGGCCAAGCCTAAGGCACCTGAGAGCAAGTCACCCAACTCCCCCCCAACTTCCCCACAGGTCCCTGCCGCCGCCGCTGCAGCGCCCGCCAAGCTGGGCCCCGCCGGCTCCATGAAGCACAGCGTCGCCCCCTCCAGCATCGGAGGACCGCCGGCCCGAGTCAGCTCCATAGGTAAGAGGACTGGAGTGAAAGATTTAAATATATGTATATAAGTGCGGAGCGGCGTGACAGGAAGTGACCGATCACCACCACGTTCACGGCGAGAATGGCGTTGGGTTTTTGTTGGGGGTTTTTTTTGTCTACCCCCCCTCCCTCTCCCTCCTCCCCTCCCTCGCCATTGTCGCCGCCGCCGTAATCGTACCCGGCCATATGCGCGGCGTACATGACAGGCGACATAAACGAGCGCTCCTTCGTAATCCGTTGGTTACGCAGCGACGATAGTTCAAATATTGCACGTATGTAACAGGCTATAATTAGTGTGTTTGTGTTTTTGTGCCCGGGGGGCTGCTCCATTGTTATGTGTTTATTAGTGAGTGAAAGAGGCGGGGGGGGGGGGGGGATTAGCACTTCTTCTTCTTCTTCTTTTTTTTTTGCGAGCGATGAAGCGGGGGAATAATGAAAGAGAGCGGAGCACATGACAGACAGGAGGTATCGCCAATGAGATTAGACAAGCCTCTTACAAGAGCCAGGACAACGCAAACACCCGGCATTAATGACACACACACACACACACACACACACACACACCTCCTCCTCCCTCTCCCTCCCTGACTTCTCGGCTAATCTCACTGTTTTTCAACAAATCGGCGGATTTAATATCAGATTAGTGGATTTGCGGTCCCAGATGTTTTTTGTTCGGAAAAATGGATTACGCCGTTTAAAGTTTGTGCGCCGTCCCCGCTGAATTGTGCGGATACCGGCGCGTTTTTGTGTTGTTGTTGGGGTTTTTTTTGTTTGTTTTTCCCGGGGAACCCATCTGTTGCCGGCGGGCTTGAACCCGGGTCGATTCCTGCCGCGAGTTCGGAGGCAGCGGACCAATCAGAAGACGGTCTCCGGGCGAACGTTTTGATGTGTGTGTGTGTGTGTGTGTGTGTGTGTGAGAACAGACACACACACACACACAGCAGGTGGAAATTAGAAGTTAAACCTATTTTAAAATTACCAGAGTACTCATGTTAATTACTCGAGTACTTTTTACAGACAAATATAAAGGACCAGTGTAGAAAATACAATGTACTTTTTTACCCAATTTACCCAATACTCAAAGTACATAAGTATATATATATATATATATATATATATAAATATATATATATACCTCCACCCCAAAGTACTACAACATTAAACACTTGATTTAATAACGATGTAAAAGTACTTTTGATAACAAGTACATTTTGCTCATAATACTTAAAATAATTTTTCATGGTATTTGTACTTTTACTGCAGTTAGACGTCAGTAACTGATGAAAAGCTGTTTTTAATCAGTCGCATTGATTACGTGAGCCCGTGTCATTTTTATTGGCCGGAACAAGAGAGAGAGAGAGTTGTCTTCCTCGTCTCCTCCCCTTTCTCACCCGCTCACACACACACACACACACACACACACACACACACACCCCCCGACCCAGAGCCCCCCCTCTCCATCCATCCATCTTCTCATCTCTAACTGAAGGGCTGTCAGTCGTCCTGCCACCATATCTGCACATCTGTCTTCGTCCCTGTCGTAAAGTGCCGCCCCCCACCCCCCCCCCCCACCCACACACACACACACACACACACACACAGCACCCCCCCCCCCCACCCCCACCCCACCCCTTCTATCTGGGTCACATTCACTTGTCTGGATGGTCGGCATCGCTGTCAGTCCGAGCGAGCGCACAAGAATATCTCTGCCCCCCCTCCTCCTCCTTTTTGACTCCAGATTAAAATTGACTGCCACCCGATTCCACCCCCTCCACCCCTCCACCCCCCCCCCCCCCCCCCCGGCCCCGCTCCCGTCCAGATTTTGCGGTTATGACTTCTGAAAGAGTTCACGGCTCTGTCGTTACCAATCTGAAGCTGGTAATCTGGCCTCAGATGGCATTAGCGGTGCGGATTAGCGCAGATAAAGGCCCCATAAGCCAGACGCGGCGCTTTGTTGGGGGCTCACCCGGCCGATGGAGAGAGGCGATAGCGGCGCACACACAGGCACACACACACACACACACACACACACACACACACACACACACACACACACACACACAGGGCCAGAGCAGATGCCTCAAATAATACAAATGATCCGTGGTGATGATGAGGAGGGAGATCTGGTCTGAGACAGAGCCGGGAAATTAGCAGGAAGTTTTTTACTCATAATAACAGCCCCCCCCCAAAAAAAAAAAACACACACACACGCACAGACACACAAAGACACACACACCCTTCAAAGATGAACTGTGAGGGTTTCAAAAGGAAAGTGAACGGTGCAGGTTTTAATGTGATTTAAAGGAGATCGCAGGGTTTGAAGTCGTAATGGAGTGACTGTGTGTGTGTGTGTCTCTGTGTGCGTGCGCGTGTGTGTGTCTGTGTGTATCTGTGTGTGTGTGTCTGTGTGTGCGCGCGTATTTTGTGTGTTTACGGCTGAGGGCAGGTGGGGAGGCGGCGGGCTGCATGCGAGGCTTCCTGCAGGCGCACTCTGACTCACACGCTCGACAAGCTCAAGTGGTCACTGAGTGTGTGTGTGTGTGTGTGTGTGTGTGTGTGTGTGTGAGACCTGCACACACACACACACACACACACACACACACAAAGACGCCCAGGCAAAACTCCCCTCATCAAGTGTATGTTAATGTCTTTACCTCATGGTTCAGGGGAAGATTTATTCTGGATGAAAACCTCCTGCCAGCTTCACACACACACACACACACACACACACACACACACACACACACACACACACACACACACACACACACAAACAAACACACATTTATTTACTCCAGATTTCTCTTTATTAATCTCTGATGATCTTTCATAAAGTGGAAATAAACGACACTCATAACGAACGGCTTCTAATAAATGCACAAAACCAAATTAATGGTCCTCCTCCCTCCCTCTCTCTCTCTCTCTCTCTCTCTCTCTCTCTCTCCCTCCCTCTCTCCCCCTCTCTCTCTCTCTCTCTCTCTCTCTCCCTCCCTCCCCCCCACCCCCACCCCCGTGTGCGTCTCAGCAGACCTGTTGTCGTCGCTGTCGTCGACGGCCTACCTGAACGACCACGAGGCGGTGACCAAGGCGTTCGCCGAGGCGCGGCAGATGAAGGAGCAGCTGAAGAGGGAGCAGCAGGTGCTGGACGCCAAGGCGGCCGTCAGCAGCCTCAGCCTCAACAACGGGCGCACGGACAAGGTGGGGGCGCCGCGCACGCCGTGACATCACGCACAGCGGCGGGAGGTCGAAGGTCGGCGCCGTCGAGGATTTGTTAGGGAATCGTCGACGCGCATTTGGGAGGAAAGCGCGCACAAAGTTCGTTGCATGATTGCGAAACATTCACGGTGAAATTATCGATCGATACCCGATCCTTTTTTTTTTTTTTTACGGTCGGATACACATGGTTGTGTTTTATCTGGAGGTCGTCTGACGTCGTCGTTGTGTAGTAAATTGCGTTGCCGCGTGCGGTGTGGGCGGCGCGTCGTGTACATTGTGCTGCGGAAGCTAAACAAGGCCAGATAAGGTAAAACCAGAGGCGGCTCCGAGGTAATGAGTGTGTCTGTGAGGCGCACTGCAGGGCTGTGTGTCTGTGTGTGTGTGTCATAGTGTGTGTGTGTGTGTCTGTGTGCGTTCGCACGGCGGAGCAAAGCGTCAGGGAGACTCTAATGTGAAGTGACGGCACCGGCTCCTCGGCAGCGTCGCCTAAATTGTGGTTATTTGTTAAACACATCGGGAGTCAGCTGGAGCTCGCACACACACACACACACACACACACACACACACACACACACACACACACACTCACACAGACACACACACAGAGCAGTGACTGCACCGCACCATCTCTCCTTTTTTTCCCTCCCCTTTGATCCGATGCACCTCAAACCGTCGCACGTTTCCAGCCGTCGACGCCGTTACACAACGCAGCAACACAACGCGGGTGACACGCGGAGACAACCAGCTGCGTTCAGGAGCGTGTTTGATTTTTTTTTTTTTTTTTTGGCACTAGTTTTGTCTCAACACTAAAATTTAATTTAATTAAATTAATGAGACGTCAGTTATTTTTGTGCAATTTAATCTATTTGTGTAAAATTTTAAGATTTTTTTAATAGATGTTTTGTTTTTTATTTAAAGTGGCATTAAATGCACTAAATTCTAAATACATTTCTTTTTTATTTAAAGTGTAATTTTTTTTTTTTTTTTTTACATTACCCCCACACACCTCGTCTTCGTGTCGCGGCGTCTCTGCGACAGGATTAGTTTTGTCGTTACTTTGTGCCTCGGTGCCGGTGTCAGCCGTTCAATCCACTTTCCTCGTGTACTGCGCTGCAGCTTAACGTCAGACGGGGCTGTCATCCACTCCGTCTCCGTGTTCATACACACACACACACACACACACACACACTCCGCATGACGCCCTTTGTCGCAGCATATTTAATCTGCAAATCTAAACCTGTGAGACGCTCCTTTTTTTTTCTTCTTTTTCTTTTTTTTTTTTTCGCCGCCACGAGCTTCGACTGACGCCGCTCGTTTGTGTTTAAAAAAAAAAAAATCCTGAAATATTCCTGATTTCCATACAAAACGACCGAACGGCTCCCGAACCCGGCGCCGGATGATTGTTCATCTATTAAAACGTAATAAATTCAAAATAAAACACTTTTTAAGTGGCTCGCCAAAAGAAAAAAAAAAAAAAATTCTCCGCAGCACGTCTCCGGCTTTTATTCTCCCCGCTCCCCGCCATATTTATTCCAGTCTGGGGGGAAATAAATTATCTCTAACAATTAAACTCCCGTCGGATAAAAACAGAGAAAATGCGTTTCATTATCATTCCGGCCTCCCTGCTTCCAGCGCGGGGTCAGGCGTAAATGGAGTGGGACACTTTTTTTGGGGGGGGTTGTTACGGAAGACGGCGGCATTTTTTTTTTTTTTTTTTGGGAAGGGGGGGCCGCCTAATCGTGTAATTAAACTGTAAAGTGTGTGTGTGTGTGTGTGTGTGTGCGACAGCCAGGTTCCGCCGGCTGCTTGCATTAAGCATGTAAATGCTCAGTAAATCAGCCTTTTATTGGTCGTAATAAATACCCAGGGGGCCGTGCGGCGTGGCCTCGCTCTCGTCCCGCGCTCGCTCCCTCTCTCTAATGCGTCGACCCCTCGGGGGCCCCGCGAGAGAGGAGGGGGAGGGGGGGGCACTCCACTCTCGCAGGTGGCTGCCAGGAGCCGGCTAACGCAAATATATGATACACAACACACACACACACACACACACACACACACACACACGGGGTAAACATCCAAACAGGAGTGGATGTCATCAACATTCCTGCACACACAGACGCACACACAGATGTGCGACACGGACGTGAACCACAACCAAAAACGCAAAGTGGACCCAGCGTGACCCGCCGCCGTTATTTAAAAAACAAAACAAAAACGTTTTACTGCAGATTGTAATCTCGTTTTGTTGTTGTTGTTGTTGTCCTCGCCTCGCAGGACAAGGCGGCCCTGGAGAGTCTGAGCCAGCAGCTGAAGCAGCAGGCCGAGGACAAGTTCAGCCACGCCATGCTGGACTTCACCATGAGCGGCGACTCCGACGGTACGGCTCAGATTACGGCTCAGATTAAAGCTCGGTTTATGGAGACAGGAAGTCGTGTGGAAGAGTTAAAAATCCCCATAATCCAGGAATAATTCACGCCCATGACTTATTCACGTTTGTTTTTATTCGACTTTTTTCCGTCTCCACACACACACACACACACACACACACACACAGGCTCCCCCAGCGTGTCGGACTCCAGGATATTCCGGGAGTCTCGGGGTCGCGGCAGCAGCGAGCCGCACATCAAGCGGCCGATGAACGCCTTCATGGTGTGGGCCAAGGACGAGAGGAGGAAGATCCTGCAGGCGTTCCCCGACATGCACAACTCCAACATCAGCAAGATCCTCGGTAAGACGCGCGGCGGCGGCTGCGGCGGCGGCGTGCGAAGCGACCGTTAATGAACGGCGTGATGATATAATTCATTATGCATTAAACAAGCAGCGCGAGGCCGCCTGACATTTCCCCCGGACCGCTGGGATTGGCCCTGACATTTTAAAGAGCTCCTAAGCGTTTTATAACGCAGGGAAATCTGGTTTTAATAAGCCCCCCCCCCCACCCCCACCCCCCCCTCCCTCTGCCCCCCCGCCCCCCCCCTCGCTCCCTCGCTCTCGATTGCTAACAGATCTCAGAACAGAGAAAGGAAGACGGAGCGAGGAGGCCGAGCGCTGACA